>JAODUI010000027.1:8715403-8788706 GCA_027563995.1 Papilio gigon
TTGTTTTTTTTTCAGATTTTGGCGATGGCTACATTACCAATCTTCGTATCATTGAGCAGGTAACTTCAAGTTTTTATATGTCGTAGTATTTTTATATTTAAATTATCATAGACAACGTCCTTGAATATTGTTGCTTTGACATTGTTCTATAGATTGTCTGTGACTGAGTCAGTTTGATAATAGTTGTTGTATGCCTTGATAGCGGGTGTGTAAATGATAGTCATATGTTTTTATTTCAGTTCTTCGTTCGTCTTGTTAATTGTATTTAACTCCATGCAATATAAAATACCCTTATAAACCCTCCTTGGATTGTAAGATGAGAACGCAAGAGAAAGTCTGCACCTGCAAAAAGTTAAACCATAAAATTAAACACCGAATTTGTTCCGTCCCTCTGGTAACTCGGGTAGTTCGACAGATCGTAAAGCGGCGAGTTAATTCCGTTATAGCTGGTTATAGCTCATCACGGTTATAACTTTATGAGCTTTTTTAACGACCGTCGACTTTCGACAAGCTCATGTGCACGGTAATTAGCATTCAGAATCCCGACGATCCCTCGGGACCCAGGAAATGATTCGTAAATACATGGGACACGTGACACGTGGTAGATAATTAGTTGACTTTATGAGATTTTTATCGCCATGTCAACGATATCTTGTTGCCCTCGAAATTCAAGATGGCGGTCGCTGACAGCTATGACAGATTTAGTATTGCTAATACTACCGCCTGCATGAAATATCTATAAACTAGGCTAGACACTATTCAAAACAATATCACATATATCTTTTTGACAAATTCTTTCTAGATCAGTTTAACTTTTTTCGACTTCCGTACTAACAAACATACATCCGTCCATCGATCCATTTAAACTTTTACATTTATACCATTAACATTAAAAGTAGTTCATTTCTGCCGAATGAAAATATTTAGCGGAGGTATTAACGTAGTAGAGCTTATAGCTATTCTGACAACATATACAACAGTTAAGTAAAGCCTTAAGACAGAAGCTTTTACAGTGAAGTTTGCTTTACGTAAAACTTACATACGTTCTTACATGTTACGTGCTAAAGTGATAACATTTCGTAATCAAGTAGTGCCTACATGTTAATAAATTTGAGGCCTCCATGGGTAGTCGGACAGTAACTGTACAGGCAATAACAATATAAATTATGTATAGAGCTTGCGAGAGCTTTCGTCGCGTCCGCCGCCGCTTCCTGCCGCCCGGTAAGGAAGTAAATACCGAGACGTGCTCTGCTCAGGGCTGGTGGTGCCATTAAAAAATAAAGTGTCGATTATCGCATCAGGAACGAATGGAACAGTTTCGCTAATTTATTTTTTGTTGTGTTAACTGTAGGAGAAGATTCTTAAGAACGAAAAGATTAATGAAGTTAGTACATTACAAAAGGCGGAACATGCAGTACAATGTGCGTCGCGTCAGCGAGTAAAAATGAACATGGATAAGCATTACTTAATCTATGATTGAGAAATTGTACTTAATAGGTAATTTTGAGGTGTTTGACCCGGATGTGTCAAGGGGCTTAAAATTTTGAAATCGCTTTTATTTCAATATGTCACATCAAACGTAAAAGTAAAAAAAGATTGTACCTTTAAATTACTAATATTTATAATATTTATATTAATGAGGCAACCCTAAAGCACAGTATCTGTCATTTAATAATAATGCCTTAGCCGCCATATTGCCTTTGCCTTTTTGGTCAGTGAACGAAATACTTCTCACATACTAATGCCACCCGGCAAAACATCTTGCATAACATCACTTGTATTTACAGATATGTTGATATTTACTAAGAAATATAATTTAGCATTAGCTATAGATGGATTGTTTTATATAAGTTTGACGTCTAATCGCGAGTTGATTATAAAAATGTTACTTTATATTTACATGACAACACTGAGGAGTTTGATCCCAGCATAATGTTTTCGAAAGTCTTTGTTCTCCTTGTGTTCTAGATTAATTATCTATAAGTTATATCTCTATGGAAACGAAATTAACAGTTTATGCCTATGAGCTTTGTGTACCAAATTCGAAATGGTTCTCCAATTATCTAAGTAACGCAAGTTTCACATATTCATCTCATTCCCTCTTTACTGACTTACTTAGTATTTAAATGTACTTCGAACCTATGTGATGGTCGGTGTTGCGGTGATAGATTTATGCGTCTTTTGTTTTAGAATTGTATCATTATTCCCGATAGCCATGAGAACTCTAACATGAAAGTGTTACTACTCAATGAAATGCGAAATGAATACTCAGTTCCTCTCACAACTATTAAAAAAGTAGCTCTAGATTTTATAGACTTTACAATAATTTGCTTGCCATAATAATATCGCGTTAGTTCACTGCTACATATATCTTTACTAATGTATACTCAGTTTTTGTGTTCGTCATACTTTATTCCAAACTTAAAAGAAAAAGATGCACATCTTCAACATTAATATTCTTAATAGATCGTATTAATACAAAAAAGAAATTAAAGCGCTTGTGATTTATTGCTTAAAAAGTAATTCTGAGATCGTAATGTTGTGTAAACACGAGAGATAAATAAGAAGGTGTGATTGAGCTGTGTAAGCGAGGCGTTAAGCAGATAATTTCATGGTCTTTGCTGGCGGCTTCATCAATCATCATTCCATCTCCGCGGATGCTGAGAGTGACGTCATTGGAAGTTTAAATTTCCCTGTTGTATGTATGAACATATACTTTGTTACTTAATGATATTTAAGTGAATGAAAATAATTAATAATTAAAAACGAGTTCCTACTAGTCGTTTACATGCTTTTTTTCATAGGCCAGTTATATTTACGACATTTCTCACTGTGATGAACAGTGACAAGGAGAACATTGGCTGCGAAATGTCAATGATTGATAGAGTCGGTACGAAAGTGAATTCCTTCACATACTGTTAATGTAACAATCAATCTTATTGCTCGTCGCAAAGCTTTGAATTATGTATAACGATTATAATGTGATGTTAATTTAACGGCTCATATAGCGCCATCTCTCCGTCATTTACTGATTTATGTTTATTTTATACGCTTGTTACACTGCGTAACATTTTCGTGCTACTTTCTAAGCAGGGCCATAATAACCCGATGCTGCATGGGGTGCGGTTTCCGAGTACAGAGTTCTGAGGATGCAAAACAATAGACGTAGTATTAATGATGCTAGATTGCTTTTAGCACCCGGGTGCGTACTATGGTTAAGACGGTACCAGCGATAGTACCATTCTCCTGCACGATATTTTACCATTGTTAAACGGGTGCTACAAAACGATCTTACATATCATAGGGTACTTTTAAAATGATGGATCTTGTTAACGTCGAAACAATCAGAATAATGTCAACCTAACTGTTCTTACTAAATCTGTCCTAAGGGAAATTAAAGACCACTTGCGAACAGCAGCAGTAAGAGTAGTAAGTGGCTTATTACCACATTAATACAACACAGTGTATTTTATTGTACATGCAGTCCCTTGTTACAAACCTAACACATGGCCTGTTCGCTGTCGTGTTCACACTGCGCGAGCGCATGTCACACGCGCCGTCGTCTCTCACTGTCGATCCGCGTTAAGTTTGAGTGAATCCGGACACTGCGTTTAGCTCGCATACAACGCTTAATGCCGTATTTAACTTTAACTAGCAATAAATGAGTCTAATGCTACTAATCTTGGTGATTCTTGAAAAGTTATAATCATATTGAATACTTTCCTCATGGCATTCGTAATCTCGCTCTCAATGCTCTAAGGTTATACGCTAGTGGCCTTTACACATTGTAAAATTATAATTAATCTGCGCAAAGAAGTTACTACCTTATACTTCACAAAAACAACAATTTTATTGGTGCATAAGAGCGTGTTGCAAGGAACAGGTTCCCTGCTGTTCCCCGCGTTTCCGCGACCTGGCTCCATCCGGTGCGAGCCCCTATTACCGAGTTCCGTTCTTGTCCGGTTTGAGGCTTTCCGTCTCTTGTTGGCTAATATCGTACATCAAAATCCCGTTAGCGATGAATACTGGACAAAACAAAATTATCTCATTTTGAATAAGCTGTACTAAAGGCGATTGAACCAAAGATTATTTGCCTTTGTTTACTTTACCTTTATAAAGAAAACATTAAAATTAACTACAATTAAGGTAAGCGATCACTTAAACATTTATTACTGCTGTTACAATCTGCAAATATATTGCAATTGTTACGTTCTTCCGCCATAGGATTTTAAACTCTAATTCCAAAGAGATAGGTTCGAATATTGTTTGAAGTATTAAGCAATGTGTACAAACATTGTTGAGGTGTGTACTCGAAGTGAAGTCGTTGTACGCTAGCTCGGCCCTTGTCCGCCTACGCGCCTGTAACATTTATTTACAATCGTATTTAAGGATTCCTTCAATACGAGATTACTAAAATCATTTGTATTACCCACATACGAAGGTTTTATACAGTAGTGATGTAACGAAAGTCGACTTATGCAGCGGACTTCAATCACAATCTTTTACTTTATCGGACACAAACTAAAATGCAAGTTAAATTTCAATACATTTCCGATAAAACACTTTTTCATGTACAATATTAACTACTGTCATTCCACAATATCATTTCAATTTATCTCGCAATTGTTACTAATAACTAAAAGTAAAAAATCAATATGGCCGCCATGTATGGAATATGGCGTGCCTCTTCTTAATTTGAGGTTATCATATTACGCGCATTGTGACTGTGGATGGAAAGATTACACGATTTTCTTTTGTTAATACAAGCAACAGAATATATGAACAACTTCTAAAAATGCCAGAAATTTTTGGTGTGAATCATTCTTATAAGTGATTGGATGTTGGGAACTCTTGTCATTGTTGGTCGTAGTCTACTTAAAATACATATATTCATCTTGATCTAGGAAAACCCCGGTAGACATCTGAACAACTTGAAGGAATTATTATCATTTATTGGTTCGTTAACCTGGTAATTTACAATATAAATCCATTCTAAACCGGCGAAACCGCGCACTGCTAAAGGCTAATAATGTGGTACCTTTCTGGTGTCCAAAAGCTGCGCCTACGCGCGCTGGCAGACAAGAACGCATTATCTTCAGCCTTATAAAGCGTGATGAATCTTTCGTAATTGATTTTTGTAAAGATTTTATCACTATAGGACATTTGGTGGAAAATCAAATTTAATGTATGACACGGGTCTCGGTTTTGTTTTGAATTTTGCTTTTTCGATTGTTTTTGTTTTTAAAATTTGCCTTTTCACGCACGTTTTGAGAGCTACCATAGGCTAGTAATGCTTAAGGTGAATGTCAAATGGAATTGTTCAACGATGAATTATTCGTTACCAACACTTTTCAAGGCAGACTGGCCACCCACTAGATTAGATGGAACTGCAGATTACCGAATAATCAGATTGCCGTAAAAAAAATATTAATAATGTTAATAGTTAGACGTCTAGCCCATATTTCATACTCGTCCGGATTGTAAAAAGGCACAACCTACGTACAATATTTACAGCAAATGTCATATTAATAGATGCGTTTTTAGAAATGATCAAACCTTGGATCTAACGACTCCAATCTACTTATTCCGTGATAATAGTTTCACATCTAAACAAATCTTTAAAATGTAACCTTTGTGATCATTCCTCATGTATATATTGCTTCTAATTCATGTGAATTAATTTACGCTGCACGCTTGTATTATATAAAAAGAATAGGAGATTAAAGCGAGACCATGGTCGGGTAAGTCAAACGATTTACATAGGTAATTAAGTGATCGCGGGTGGACCGGGCGTGCCTCGCCGCCGCTAGACCGCGACCAGACCAGTACCGCGGGAGAGGGGGCGACGCGGGGCGGGGGTACCGGCCCCGTAATTAGATGTATCATATCGAGATGCCCGCATGTGATCTTTCTCGCTTTTGTTACGGAAAATTTTATAACATTACAACATTATTCGTCTGTTTAAACAAGTAGCGATGCATACATTTCATTTGCTGATCACAATAAAGTTTTTTTTCATTTAATTTGGTATAATTGTAGAATATTTTTTGGATGAACACATAGGTTACTAATGAAGTTTTTTTCCTTCACGGGCGAAGTCGCTGGCTCCAGCTAATGGATTATAAATAAGTGTGTTAAGTTTATTCTTTTGTTTAAATAGTTTATGTAGCTACTGGCTATAATTCACACGACTCTCTCTTACATTGTATCCGATGTTTTCTCTTAGATCATTGTCTCAATCGATTTCTATACACAATCGACAATACCATAACTATGTTCGTAAGATAGTATAACAGTGTGCAGAGCCGGCGTTAGAATAGGGCGCAGTTGAATGGCCGATAAAGGCCCTGGTTTGTGAATTACACAGTCTCACATAAATATCTAATGTGGCTTTGAGACCTTTTTACAAAACGTAATTTCTTTCAGTATAAAATCTTAAACATAGTCCGCGGTATTTCATTTGGCACGTCCGTGACAAAAGTAACTTTGGGTCCGCGTGCCAACTTAAGCAATATAAGATGTAACAAAAAGGGACGATCCTTTGAAAGTATTGGAGGAAACCTTTTTAAAGTACGAGTTAAGTAGAAGTGGTGAGCCACACTTGATTGCTTAAAACATGGACATTGTCAAGCCTTGAATGGAGGCTTCATTTAGCGAGCAAAGTTGTTATTACAGTTATCGTTGCGTGTTTCCTTTCATTGCGAATTCTTACTCTACAACTTAAACTGTGAACTTGTCAAAGTATTTTGCAATAAAAAGCAAGAGGTAGGCTTCAGCATATTAGTACGGCCGTGTATGAGTTGACGCCTTAGAACAAAGTTAACAAGTAAGGGACGTAATTGCATGCTAAGTTTTAGCGTATAAACCGGAAACATTATAAAAGAGATAAAATTAGTTTTGACTACCATTAAACATATTAAAGTAAGAGTATATTTAATTCAATTCATATTAACAGTAAAATCGTTTAACTAGCTTTTAAATTGTTTAAAGTTCAAAGTTTTTATACTACCAAATTAAATACTTTCAAGCACTTAGTGTGGTGTGGAGGTTACGATTGTGTGTGCAGGCTCTTACCCAGGAATGTCCGGACTAGCGCTGTTGTTCCGTCACGGTCCTTGAACTTGTATCAAAGGACCACAAATTATACAGACCAGCTGCTGTCGACTCAAAATGAATACACACTTACATTTAAATGAGGTCTCATGGTATCCCATGCAAGATGCACGTATCTTTTCAAGTGTTAATACGTAGCATTATTTTTAAAATATCAACTCGAGCCAGTCTTAACTACACCCAAAGAGATTTAAATATAACATTATAGTGATTATAGAGTGGACATTTTGAGCATTTACAATGGCTGACGGCGGTATTTCCAAGCTAGAACCACATAGGGTCCTTCAAGAAACGAGGGTACCTCTTTCTTAAATGCCAGCAACGCGTTTGCAGTTCCTCTAGTATTTGATGGCCATATGCGTCGATGATCACTCTGGTGATTAGGACGATCCTTTGTCGCTACTTATTTAAAAAATTGTAACATATTAGTCAATAAAAATAGTTAGTGATTATTTTATATATATTATAAGACATGTCGCCGGCTCGGTCAATTGTACTAACCTCTTAGCAAGTGAACACAACTGCGGATAATTTATCTGTTACGGAATGCGCGAGTCTCCGATGTTTATCAACCCCTTAATGTTCCTGCTCCTGCAATTTTCCCGTATTAAACCGCAATCAACTCTATAATTAATCCCTAAGACCGTTAATGGATCGCCCAGGACCCGTTTAGT
This sequence comes from Papilio gigon, assembly GCA_027563995.1. Lineage (NCBI taxonomy): Eukaryota > Metazoa > Arthropoda > Insecta > Lepidoptera > Papilionidae > Papilio > Papilio gigon. The sequence goes on from JAODUI010000027.1 coordinate 8,723,191, forward strand.
ATCGTTTGGATGATTCCATACAAAACCGGATATCCGTTTATTAAACAAAATGGCGGACGCTTTGGTTTTAATTTAATTTAAACTACTGGTAATAAAAGAAAATGATCAGTGCAAGTACCTGCATGTCTTAACATTAATTCGTTTATCTTTATTCATAGTTTAGAAAAAACTTGATCAAAGATCTTGATTTGTACTCAAATTTAATGGCCATTTTTTAAATCTTAAGGCTCCTGACTGAATTAATTCATTCTTTTTAGCAACAACTTTGATTATTATTATTCAATGACTGACATTTCGAAGAGCTTGTTTACAATAATATTATTGTAATACTATTGTTGTTGAAAACCGCACCGTTTGGTTATCAATACGATTAGTCTGTCTTAGGAGCAGAGTTGCACACAGATAGATGACAGAAATGAAGATGCCTATAATTCATAAATTTCACGTTGCTAATTATTGTCAATTCAAGCACCAATATAGTCACCACACCACGAAGATGGACTTGAGTTGGACTAAAACTAGTCGGTGCCGACATTTTTTAGATGCGGCGTTTGTGCTTGTATTATTAAAGCACAATTATTTCATACAAACAAATTAGGCGTCCGAGTCCTACATTCGAGCTCTATGAATAACCATACGTTTATTAGCATTGCTAATAATGTGCTAATCTCATGGTAAGGCATCCTCTATGTAGTTACATTATGTAGTTAAAATATCCTGTCCATAAATCGTCTTTAATTTAAGTAAATTTACGTTCAAATTGCGCTTTTAAAAACTAATCAATTTAATTAATTGAATAAAGAAAACTGTTCTCACATCGGCTTCATAAATCTCTGACCTGATTTTATGTACTACGTAAATTGTGGTTTAAAGAGAGAGGAGTCTATGGCTCTCTATCAGACTGTCAAAATAACATTCTGGGAATATTTAAAAGCTCTATGGCGCTATTTAATTCAATCTGGAGGACTTCTTGCAATCCGTAAATCGTTTAAATAAAATATGTTGATGCAATTAAATAAAAACGTAAGAAGCAGGTCTTAGTTGAAACGAGGAAATAACCCCCGAGTGGAGTCTTTCAGTTGGCCATTGTTTGCGTTTTACGGCCGGCGGAGGAATGCAAACAGGAATCGAACCCGCGCCAACGATAACAAACCCGAGAACAATCAGGTGGCCGCGGTAACGGCTTTCCTTGTTGCATGTACAAAGCAGACAGCGTACACATTTATCAAGCAAATCTATTGTTTACAATGTTTATCTTGACATTCCTACATAAGAAAGTGAAAACTCTCACCCTATACTACCGTTAAAATGTTATACGATTAGCTTTGGCCCGCGAATTCGTCTGCTTGGTATTGAAAAGAAATGAGTAGTCAGTTAAGTAAAGAATTACATCTTCCTAAGTATTAACCACTATTTATCTTAGCTTACTGCTAAGAATGACCTGATATAAATATTCAAAAACTCAGGCTCGTAACCTAGAGTATAAAATGATCTTCTCCAACATTCTCCATACTTCATATTTCACGAATCCAAATTGAATACTTTATAATTATTTTAATGAATAATCTATTTCGTATAATCGTTGATCGTGATCAAAGTTCCGTTGACGGTCGGTGAGAATCGACGTGATACGGTACAATCGATCTATCTGGTTATAAATAAACCTAGTCGGACTGGATGCGTGGCGCCGGAGGCATGCAAACTGAAGCGAGATCGACAGGTGTCGCCCCCTTCGCAGTTAGGGGAACTGAGCACGGATGCACTCAGAAGCCTATGGTGTTACCATGGTAACGCGATAGGAAGAAGAAAAAAATAGGAAACGCCGGCCCGCAAGTACTGGTTAATAAACATTTGAGATTTGCTAACTATAAATGTTATAATAACAAACACCTACAAATTGTACCATAAAGGAAAGCTAATAAGAAAGCTATAAAATTTATTTAGGCGCGAAGTTAAAGTGATTTTAAAATTTCTTCTTTTTAAAAGTACTCGATTCCGTTATATTTTACATTACATACGTACATTGCAAGAAAATTAAAACCAATAATCTAGTTATTTTCGACTGCATCACTAAAAAATTTGAAATGGTTTAAATTGCAACATATTACTCGTGTGCAGGGACCCTTAATTTGACAAATGTCGTCGGAAATGTTTCCTTAGCGGGTAGGCTTGATAAAATTCCGTACGCGGCTAGCATAGCCTACCCCGCACTCGACGGGAACTTGTCCAACGCTATAACATACCCGCGAGAAACAAAACGTATTACTGAATTTTTAATTACACTCATGCATTAGTTATCAGTGAGATCGACATCTGATTGTAATGAACTGGTTGCTCAGACATGTACGCGATGGTTTTTTGTTAATGAAAATAACAATTGTACTTGAGAACGTATATACACCACCAAGCATACTACTTATAATCTATACTACTTATAAAAGTGGCTTAGCTCAAGTGTAAATCGGTGTCGGTACCGACTAGACTTAGAAACCTGAACATTAAAACCAGCAACTCTTCAACATCAATATAGTCAATGGTGCCCTATGCGACAACCCGCACTCGTGAGGAGCGCCCTGCGAGCACAGGCGCGCAGTGAGCGGCGGGCCGCAAACGCGCTATAGTACCAATCCCACTCACCCTGAAGAAGAGCCCCCGATGTGCTCGAAACTAATCGGTACCAATACTGATTTACACGTGAGTTAAGCCGTTTTTATAAGTAGTATATTGAAATGTTTCACGAAAGTTTTAATAATTTAAACATAATATCTGGCATAAATTGCACTAAACTAGTATACCTCAATAGCGCCATCCAGTCCTCGGGTCCTTGTCGCACTATTGAGATCCAGTCCTATTGTTTTTAACGTCATTTTGTATACTCGAGTAAGTTTCACATTCCTAAAAGAAGTAACAGCGTGTCTTTCAGTGTCCGAGATATCTCCCTGAAGACGATCGTTGTTGTGGACTACATTTTTCAAAAAGAACCAATATCTAAACATTGCTACTTTCTATTTTGATAGTCTATGTCCACAGGTTAAAATAACTATTGATTCCAGAAATGAAAATGTCAGGGAAAATGAGTAGCGATTAGCTTCGATCTCAAGTATGGTTATTAAATATATTTTAAATTCGCAGTCGTTTTAGCCCATCAGCTGACGTATCGATCGGAAGCGGACAGGCGAACCTTTTGTTAGTTATTATTCGTCTTATATAAAGGAAATAATGTGCCACATGATGATACCGAGACGACGCCGACTTCCACAATTTGATATTGCATTCGAATAAATTAATTTTGAACCTTAATGCTTACAACATAGATGTTACACTGTTAATCAAGTTATTGCTATTCGGGCATATTTCGGGAAGTAAAAATGTAATGGGTTTATCAATAATAACTCTTATAGTATGGCATTAAAAGCGATGTAGACTGTAGCTACTAACTGAGCAGGGCTTCATCCTGTGGCGCACGCGCACGCGGATGTGGTGTCAGTAATAGAACCATAAACGGCAGGAGCCGATAGCCTCCCAAGTTTTTTTAATGCCTTTAACAATTTTTATCTCCAAACTCAACTAAACAGTTATGTAAAACTGTTGAGGAAGGAAATATTGTTGGTTAGTTGTGCTAAAAATCAACAAGATATCTTGATAACTTTGTATTTGAAGTCGCAAACTCAAACTCGAATTTGCAAATCACCGACCGAATTACGCTATCACGTACGTATTACTACAGTACTATACTTATTATGCAGTAAATGAACGTTATTTAATTCTTAATAATATTAAGGAACTCATGTCAAAAAAAAAACTCACACGCTGATTATTAACCGTGTCAAATGTAATTAAAAGTCCCCACACCAACTCTCTCGAAGTTTCCATAGCGTTAGGAACAAAATTTTGGTTTGGGTTAAGTATCGTTAAATTGTTAACAAAAATTAGTATATTCCGAAATATAAGGTCGGGAGTTCCGAGTGTTGCAACATTGTGAGCTAAGGGCTCCCACCTGCTGTCGTAACTAATAAGAAACCTGTATAATTAGTCTTCAAGCAGCACCATTGTTTGTCACTTCGCCACAGAACACTTGCGGCCGTCGACCGTATCACACGCGCGACTGCTCTGCTAACGGAGTTCTTTAAAATCGATTTTATAATATCGATAATCGCTCCGCGTCTTCGATTGTGTAATTCAAATATTTAAATCCCGAATTCGAAATTTGAATTTTCGATTTGATTTTCGAACGTTTTTTTTTTCTTTGTGCGTTTGTTGACTGTTGGTGAAGTGTCGAGTTAAGAATTTGGAAAACAAACTGCGATGACCCCAGTTGGACTCCTGTTTAAGGTGAACAGGTGAGTCGGGTTCACCTATTTGTATGCACGCGGTCGCTCCCTGGTATCACTTATACATAGATTCCAGGTTGGAAATGGGATGCGGGTCGTGAGCGTCATTTTCTTGCACCTTTTATTATTCAACCGAGAAAGCCAATATTGTTATTATGTATGAGGTTTGTGGAAAGAATTTACATTTTAATCGTTTTGTAAAGTTAAATGCTTAATAAAAAGTATTGTTTTAGATGAAGGCACGCATTTAACGAAAACTTTTTATAAGTTTTTGTTAAATGCGTGTGCTACAACCGCGCGCTTCATTAGTGCTAACAAGATAATTATGGGATATAAATAAAAAACATATGTAATAAGTAAACTACGCCTACTACTGTTCCTTAATGTTTAATTACAATATTTTAATACGAGAGTATTAAATACAAAAAACGTTTAACTCATTTGTTCCCCAAGAGATAGCAAAGTTTCGACAACGCCCAGTGCTGTTGCGGCGAGCCCGTGCGTCGTCGGCGAGCAATCAATGGCATAGCCTTCGCACGCACGCATCAACTAATTCTCTATTGTCACTAACAAGTTGGTTAATGCGATGGTCACGTGACCTTGTGGTCTCTGATCCGCAAGCACTGTGTACGTTAGTGTCGACTTTACTGACTCTTTAATAATTTACTCATACAAAATGTTAACTTGCGCGACAGGTGTATTGATGATTTTTTAAAATACTAATTTAAAGCCATACAAGGCTTCCGGATATCAATATATGTATGACATCACATGCGTCTGCGCAATATTTCATAATGTCCGAATGTACGTGTGTCATCTATACAAATATTATAACGACTTTTGTATAATTGGTGTAGATACTTTCCTTTGTAAGTTATTGATACCTTTTTTTTTTTAAATCAAGACAGTATTTTTATATACGCCTAAATTTGGAAGCTTTAGGCACAAGAAAGCTTACTTAAGACCAAATAAGGAACCTCATATTATTGCATATTAGGACACAAACTTTTTAGTGTCCTTAAAAATCCTAAGTTTTATCCATTGGCTTATAAATGTATGGAAAATAAATATACAAATATTATCAAAGTTATAAGATCGTGGACTGTGGAAGCTACGGTCAAAGGCTCGCTTGCTAATAATGTAGTAAATACTAAAGCAATAAAATACATGAATACGACGGAGGATCGTCAGGGGATCGCTTTCAGATATGGTCAGCGCGGCAGTCGACTGGTTCCCGGGGATAACATTACCTGAGTAACGGGAGGTCGCTGATTTGAATCGAATTGCACCGCGCTACCGGCCGCATGCTAATACAACTAGGATTTTAAATACGAAGGAAGGAATAGTTTATTGATTTTTATGTGATAGCTGTAGAAAGTTAAAAAATTCTATGTTAAGAGATTTTACTAATCAGACGGTTTTTAGCACTTTTGTTTATTTTCATTTCGTGTACTTCCTTTTATTTCTACGAATATGCTTGTAATGTTTAGTTTAAAAAATAAAGGGTTTAAAAACTGTTGTAGTTAATCTTGAAGCCAAATTTTGTGGTATTTCCTAACAGAGGTAGGCGGTATTTACTATTTTTAATACGGTCATTATCATTAGCATCTCATTTTAAACGATCTTGAAGAAACGAACGACGAATTAATGTTACTGTATTTGTCCGTTAATGTCTTACACGTAGCGATTTTCCTACATTTATTCTACGCAGTATTTATCATTTGCTGCAAGATAGATATAAAAACTTTTTCATTCCACGTACATTTTCTCATCAAAACAACGTTTAATAATTTTCTCGTCATTTGCACTGCACTTATCTTAACACTTTAATAACTTTGAGTCAAAATTAATTGTACTTGGTAATTTATTATTATTGCCCTCGCTTCCGGTGTGGCGAAAATGCAGGAGTATTGCAGAAATAATATGGATATGGTTATCTTTTGGCTTTGATTAGAAAAAGTAGATGCGCTAGGGTTGTCGCGTTCTTGGATTCCTAAAGGGTATGGTTATGGGATCTCTCATGCAGATGGTCATTCTGTGTTATTATTATAATTATAGTCTAGCATACCTCTAATCTATCGTACCAGTACAAACGGTAGATTCCATAACGTAATAAAAATCAGTTTCTTATTTGGTCTGACCCAGTTCAGCCAAAATATGAAACATTTTCCGTAAACATTCGACAAATTGTTGATACGCCGCATTCACTCCAATGTGTCACTGCCTTTATAAACAAAGCCTTAACCATGAAACACTGTATTTTACGGGCTCCGTATCGATATACGATACAGAAGTTATGCTCGGCCCGTCGGACGACTGTTTACAAAATGACGGGCGCAGGACAACGGGCGTGTTTTGAAAGACGTCGCGGCGACGTTACTTTTAAAGGACAATGTGTCTTGTTTCGACAAACTATAACATTTTGTATATTGTTTTGTAAACAAATTGTTGGAGTCGTATTTCTTATCAACATTGAGTTAACCCTGCTTTATAAATATCACTTATGTTTTCGATTGTATTTCTTTCAAGAACTTAACTAATTAATTAACAATTCTTAGTCATACAGAGAGAGTCCTGGAATGGCGTCCTGGAAAACGAGTAAATAAATCTATTATAGCCAGTATTTAAAAAAGAAAACGAAAATTCTTTATTCAAACCAAATGCAGTTATAGCTGTGTGCCGTTATAAATGGATGTTATCACTGTACACAAGGCGAAGGTCTCACTTGTTTAGTTGCTTTGACGATAAAAAGCTAATAATATAATTACACTATTCTTTTATAAGAATAAAGCGAGTTCTCGTAGTGTAACTGTTTCCGCGAGCTAGAGAGGTTTGTTTGCAAGCATATCGTGCAGGCATGTCTATTGTTGGCTGAGGTCTGTGGAAAGTCTTTTTACACTGGCACTGACTACGATAGCGTGATAACACTTGATGTGTTGAGATGGGAAACTTTGTACCCCTTTTTATAGGAAATAGGCGTTAAATTTTTAATTAAATTATTTATGACAAATTTTTATTGAATACATCATACTTATTACTTATATCCTAATGGTTAAGGGTACGGATTTACGATCAAGTGGTCGAGAGTTCGAATCCCGTTCGACTATTGTCGTAAACCATATCCTAGTACAAGCCTAGTTGAAGGGGTAAAAGAAATATTAGTAGACTAACAACAATCTGCTAATATTTTCCAAAAAAAAAATTGAAACTTCACATGGACGGGCATCAGCAGTAAACTCAAAAACGACAAATTTGTATTTTACGAAATTCGACACAGGTTAACTATTCATAATAACGCATAGACTATTTTTTTCCGTGCGGACAAAGTCACGGACTAAAGCTAGTAATCATGACATGCAGTTGCATTCAGATTTCTATACATCCATATAAACAAGAAGTGAAAAAGTCCTCAGTAAATACAATGTTATATTCATTACACGCTAACCAATGGGGCAAGCGTAGATGTTGCAACACCCGCTAAACAATCGTCGCATCTCATTGGCACACATCGCACTGTTGCGTTGTTCGCGGCGTTCGATCGCCGCACCGTTTTGCCATGCCGCGAACGGGCCATACGTCCATACACTGTCAACCCATGTGACATATGTCAGCGATAATTACTTAGAAAGTATTCTAAGAGAAATTTTAAAGCAATTGTTTTCAACTTATTACAGCTTTCTTACTAGGGACAATAATATGCAAGACGCTCCTAACGAATTTACGAATAGTGGCAACGGGTAACAACATTTTTTCTGTTTGCAATGTTTGCTTCTTAGAGAACTCATGTTAGTGATTGTAAAATAGAAATGTACGCTTCAAGATGTTATTGGACCTGTAAAAAACTATTGAAGAAATAATGACGGCTCGCGTGGAGTTCCTAGTTAGAATAATAAAACTTTTGTTCAATCAATTCTCACGAGAGACCGATGTAGACGATTTGTTACGGATTGGTTCCGGAATAAATTGACTCCCAAGTCAGCTAAAGTATTTTTGGGCAAAGTAAAGGATGTTTGGGCAAATTTACTTCAACATTATTGATATTTCAAAAGGTAACATAACTATAATATGCCAAAAATCATAATACACGTGCAATTCTCTCATATTGCATACTGCATCCATTATCGACTTCAAATCTTTTTAGGCAAGGTCGGAGAATTGATACAGAACGAATCGCAACGTGGGCAAATGGGGTTTAACATTCACCTGAGCCCACACCAGATTCGCAAGTGGGTCTTGGCGTGGGCGTGGGAATACTCCTCATTGAAGCTCAGTGCTCAGGTAAATTGTTAATCACTTTTATAAATCTGCCATTCTGAACCCACTCGTAAATTATCGATTAAAACAATGCATTAGTTATAAATTCGAGAAGATGAATTAAATAGAATTCGGAAAAGGTTCATCCGCATCAATTTTTGTATAATTTATTTTAAAGGAATAGACGGTGTAAATCGTGAAGGTAAAAATGGTGGCATATTTATTTGAACAGGAACTGACTTGGAAGAGATTTCACAACCTAGCAAGTAATCAAATATAATTTAACAAATAGATATAACTCTTTCGAAGACAACGAAATACAAAAAAGTAATGTGTATTTTGCGCATAATAAAATACTAATTTCATAGTTCAAATAAAAATGTATTCAAGGAACAGCAAAATATTACGTTATTAATACGTATAAGGTAATTGCGTTACCGCTATAAAAATGTACGCGTCATTAGTTCTACAATAAACGACCAGCTGACGCGGACCTCGCTTCCTGCTGTCGTCACTTACATCACTCTATTGCAGCAGGAATAATTACAGCTCCTTTAAACTAGTCCGCAATTATATGCGACGATAATAATTCTAATCTTATTAAGGAATGAATCGTTGCATCGGAAGCTTGGGAATTACTTTATGAGACCGGCTGATTTCAAATCTTTATGACTACATGAATTTATCAGCCGATCAACCGCCGCTGTCGTCAACATTTGAACAATTTGAAATGCATTCCGGACGATGATTACACAGCAAGGTAACTCGACACCGAACCTGGGACACGGCGTGCTCTTTGCGTTATAAACAGCTTGTATCGGGTAATAAAACGGTGTAAACACGGCCCAGAGCAGCTGTAACCCAAGCTGTTGGGAAACCGCACCGCGCCCTCTGTTTGAACGGTTTATGGATTTACAACGTGATGGTGGGCTCAGCAGCGCTACTTTTACTACAGTTATCAACGGTTAGACACTGAGAATACGAATAAAAGTAGAATCAAAAGAAATATCTTACACTACTGACCCATGTAAATTACTACACGCACCTACTTTATAGTAATTTTATATTAGGTAAATGTTCATCACATTCGGTAGTAGTACCAAACAACGAACTTGTAATAATATAGATAGTCCACTATCACATCGCTTGTAAACAAACTCGCAACAAGGCGATGTACATTCGTCTTACGCTATTCATGAACAATTATATTTCTTGTCGGTCCCGCAACGTGTGCCAATAAATCCACGCCACACTTGCCGCTCCATAATTTCAACCGATTATACTGATTATTAAGCAAATCATTCAACAGGAAACATCGAGATCGGATACAAGAAAAAACAACGCATGCGTCCACGTCAATAATGCATGTGCAATGCACGCGGGCACGCGGTAACGGCCAAGACGTGTACTGACATCTAGCGAATTTTATTGTATAAAAATCGATGAAGCGTGAGGTCTTATCTATGCATCAAACTGTCATTGTTTATGTCAATATGACAACAAGTGACAGTTTTTACAAAATGGTGTCCAGCGTTGATCTTGATGTAACAATGTTTAAATATTTTCTGATTATGGCTCCGAGCATCGTGTCACTGATATTTATATACCATGTATTTATATACGACCGTTCACAGGTACAACGGCGGGATGATGATGATATAGCGTGTCTCCCAAGTTTATTCACCCATTCAGTGATTGTTGAACAAACTTTGAAATTGCAAATTTATTAGCTGTCCATTACGCGTTAGACTTGATTCATGTGCTGTGTATTTTATAGTGTGAGAAACTGTTGAATAAATGTAAAGGAATCTAATGAACTCATGTCATAAGTCATGAATGAAAGATTTAAAACTTTTTTATCGGTGCACGTGTGTTTAGTACAAGTTTATCTGCGTCGGTGAAAATATCTGCTGTAAAGACTTGTTACTGATATGGGGTGTTTGTGAGTTATCATTATATAGTTTACTTTTGCCCATTTTGACGAGAACAGATAAATTTGTCAGCCAGTCATCGGTGTCACTTTGTAAAGGGTCGAATTTTTGTTAACTACATTAGTTTTCGTCAAAAGGTTTAAAAAAGATAAGTTTAATAATATGTTCGAATGACACTTTTGTTATTTTATACAACTTTTATTTAGCTTTGTATTAAGAATATTTGGTGTGATAAAATAACACTTAATAACTTAATAACTCTTTGTTTCAGCGAGGGCTTGTTTACTTGTCCAGTAAATGCTTCTCCCGTGGATTACGCAAAGGTAAGCTTTTTTTTATACAATACACAACTTGATTATTACTAAAGACATAGTGTAAAAAATAAGGCGTTAATTAAATAAATGATTTCAATAAAAACTGCGCTTCGCTTCGCAGTCTATTAATTTTTAATCTTTTTGCAAGAGCGCGCTAGTTGCTACATTTATCGATTATTTTTATTAATCTCAATAGATGGCGCTGTGTGGTGATTTGGGGACACGGCATTACTCAGCAGGCGCAACTTATACCTGTCGAGGTTGTGTTTCGATCGAAGTTCAATAAACACTCGTGGGTGGCCCAGAGCTGTTCAAACTACAAATGGTTTGAACAGCTGCCGCGAGATGGCGTTGTTACGATAGCAATAAAAACGTAGGGCCACAATCACATGCATTTTGGGTTAACATTTTATGGTTTATGACATCGTAACGTATCTTCGACTACGATGTAAAACAATAATGGTGATTTAGACGGTAAGATATTGCTTCCGTTTATATCGTTATGATGCCAACATCAGATTCCAATATCAATACGTATGATTATATTGATATTTAAATATATTTTTAAACGGTAGAAATGTTATTTATCGATATTAATCTTAGATATGATGACGAATAAGTCGAAAAATCGTTATTGTAAAAATGATACTACACATATCATTGGATACGAATCAATCATAATAAATGTAAAGTTGAAATACCAGTAAAGGGGAGAACTAAATTAGTTGCATTTCTCACGTCCTGTTTTAAGGGATACCCCTTGAATGCCGCGCGCGTTAACTAGCAGCATAGCTAGCATAGATAGTTAGCAGATAACCGAATTCAAAATGAAGAACGTATGAAATATGACTTTGATAACACGCGTTTGAAAAATGACATATAGGCATAAAACTTATGGTAATAAAATATATAACCTGATTGCAATAAAAAAATCTTTTGTTATATTTTCGGCATTCGATGTATTTAAGATACACGTGTCAATGTACAAAAAACTGATTCATCTATAATGACATTGAAAAAACATGCAAGCCCATTCGACATTGACGTTACGTGGAGGCCGCGGCTCTCGGGCACTCGTTATCAAATTAGTCACAATAAAAGAAATCGTGCACGCTTTTTGCGGCGGCCCCGCACGCGGCGCTGGCATCGCCGTTCATTTATCAATTGACCATCCCGGTTGCCTGTTGCCTATGGCTGCTACACACGCAATCTGCTTTACAAGTTATTCGAGGAATGTAATTATAATTCTACACCTTAAATATTTTAACGAAGATTAATATGGCACCCAACAAAAGCTTTTAACTCCTAAATAGGTTAGCTGCTGTTTATCTCTTCGCGCCAATTTTCATTAAAAAAAAGTCTACAAAATCTAACGATATCCTTTATAATAAGAATAATATATCCTTTCTAAGTACTTTGCTTGATTAGATCTACTCTAGAACCTTTGACATTTAGTGCTAGACATTTACATCCTACAAAAAGTCAAGCGGCTAAACAAAAACTGCAAATTGTCACGCGGACGGCGAAAAGCCTCGGTGTCACTCACCTCACGCGGCCTTGCAATGCTAACCGGTCGCAGGCCGTCCCTCTCTAATGAGCTTTTAAAACTATGTCTTTCTCTTTCTGTAATTTTGTGCTTACGAGTGTGGCGGACATTCAGGCTACCATGTTATGACTTCCGAGTTTTTATGATTAACAATTTTATCTGTGATGTTCTTGTACTGTACATCTTTTATTTAATAAGTAATAATAGTATGTTATTTATAATTTTTTGACATTCCTAAATATTACTTAAAGAAGAAATCCCAAAGAATTAATTATAATATGAAGGTACACTTAATTTTTTTTATTTGACATACTTTTAATTTGTTTTTAATGTCTGTTCTACTCCTAAGCGAGCGGCCCCGTGCAACGGTGCGCGTGCGCAGCCGTGAGAACCACCGGCAGGAACTGACACGTTTGCTACACCTTGTTTAGTATCGCGATATTATTAAAAGTTGATTATAAGATAAATGTATCTTATTCTTTAACACAACTGAATTATTACGATGCTCGTAGAAAGGCATATCGTTAATACTTTTATGTCGAAAACATTAACTTGTTGATATACGTCTTTTCAAATATTTTCTTTAGGTCATGTGCGCGCTGTGCAGATCGCTTTCCACTTCCCTGTTCGCCCCGCTACATCTAACATTATGTACTGCGCAGCGACGCCACCTATCTTTAGCTATCAAGATACATAAAAACCTCGCTAGATTTAAATAAAAAATGACAATAGTGGAACCCTATATTTTACCATAGATATTATCTCATTCTAACTATAAAAATATAACGTAGTGCCTACACGCAATCAATGATAAATAATATTCAATGATATCAACAATGTAAGGTGTAAAAATATAGACATGGTTCAGAATTACTAATCCCTACCCTACATAGTTAGGTGACTCGTTCATTGACCTTTCGCTCAGTTTGTGATAAATATTCTTAACGTGAGAATAGTGCGCGCTGCAATACTGTTTACGGTCACTAGGACTTTGACGTGGATTAGTCAAGTTTGAATGACATTAATGTAAGGAATGTGTGACCAGGTATTTTTAATAACAATTGTATGTATTTAGTGAGTCAGTTACTAATTCTAGATTGTGTATTGGTCATTTATAATACTTGATACACCTCCAGTTTTAACTTGTGTGTGTGACTTAACGAACGCAATGTACAGAAGTTAGTCAAAATTTTGAGTGACCTAATTCTGCTAGCTTTCACGTAGGAGTTAATATGGGGTCGGATGTTTCATAAAACAAATAAATATACGTCTACAAATACTTATATGTCCAGTTGTTCTTACAGTACAAACTGTGAAACAATGAAATTAATGTAGTAAATCAACTGCTGAGTTTGGCGCTTCACTAAGTTTGTTTGTGAGTAATTGAGGTACTCGTATATCAACATAATTGTTGAGCCCGTCGTCCCTCCCATCGCCGATTGTTTAAGTTTCTTTACATAAAAATGTCCGCCCGAATAGATCTCTTACGACCGTGGAATCCTCGCATGATTATACACAGATGGGGACCCTATAATGGTCGTCGACCCGACGCGTTCCCATGCTATATTAATCTTTAATTTAAATGCTTCTTACACAAAGGACAGAAGATGTGTGTGATAATGCGACTGTATGGACAACAGATTATATCTATTTTTAAACGTTGTGTGATCGACTGAACTCCCGTACCCATGACGTCAAAATAAAAACAAAAGTACCATGGACTGTTTTAATAACAGTTCTATTGTTATTTAGATTTAAAAAAAAAAAACATTTTTTTTTTAAACTGATACGAACTGGAATATCTTGTTTTTGGCGAATTCTTTTTTTAAATCAATGTTCAATCATCCCTTTTTTTCTGTTCGGGGGATTGTTGACATAAATGATGAAGCTTGTGAACGACCTTATCATTATCTACATCCCTGTTGTGAAAGGGGTGAATAGAGATAGAATTTATTCGATTTTCTTTTGTGTGGTGGCCGGTTGGGATCCGGTTTCCTCTATTCATAGATTCTATTATTATTTAGATTTTCGATAGATATATGCGTGAGATGTTTGACGAGTGTTTTCTGGGTAGATTTTAAGGTTAATTTGATATTGTAAGTAGGGGTCGTGTTACAGAAGAACAGAATAAATTATTCATAATGTAATCTGTTTAGCTTGGTTAGCTTGGTAAATCGAAAATGTCGTTATAAAACAAGATGGTAGAAAAATTGCTCTGCTCTTATAACAGTTTGAGTCATATTTATAACATATCAATCGTCAATTCTTTTGTGTGATCATAGTGACCTCATAAAGTTTGAGATAGGTGTTATCAGGAATTCTATCAATGCTTTTGTTATGTAGAGCGTATTTGTGTTGTGTAGAGCGCAGGGCCGTCCGGCGCGCACGCACGCACTCGGACATTCCCGTATCGACTGTAAATCACCAGCTGTCATAGGTCACGCGTCTCAAATCTCTTGTGAAGATTACATCTGTTGGCCTATTCTGCTATTCTAGTTCAATCTGACTCATTCAGAGAATTTTCAACTGTAATAACTTTTGTTAAATTTTATAGAGTTTAACTTTGGTCTTCAAATCGGATGACTTGGGATTTATAATGGATGATTTAGATAAATATTAGTTAATTAAATTTTTGATCGATTGTTAATTGTATGTTATAACGCCCGGCAAACTTCTTGAACAAAAAGCGGCGTAATTGGCGAAAGTTCGCGCACGTACACTTTTGGTGCAAGAGCAAGGGTTGGCTGATTAACCGATAGCAAGGTCGATATCCACCCGCGCCCTCGCGCCCCCTCGCCTCGTCAGAGTCCGAAAAATCGACTACTACGCAGCTAAATGTATCGATCAAGATGTTTGCCGACCGCTGTACGCGCTAAATTTCAAACTTGCATTATTCGTACTGTTAGTTAAGCAAAGAAGGATCTACGAAAAAATTACAAACTTGAATAAAATCGTATGTAAAATAATAATTGATAAAATATGTGTTACTGTATCTAAAATAATGTAACTATAGAGTGGTTGTTGAGAATCACCCGAACAATATTTCCCGCGTCCTGTCGGATCGTTCCCGTGCAACAAAGCCTTTGACACGGCAGCCATTTTTATCAGGAGCGCGAGGCGCGTCGCTGCGCCCGCCTCACAGATTATGATTGCCACAGATAACTGTCCGTAGAATTAACATGAAAATATTTTTTACGGGACAATGAAAAATATTTTGTCTAAATTAAATAATCTGGATAAAATAAATTTCATGTTTTTTTCCTGTTTAATATTGTATTAGAAATTAATTAATCGTCATAGAATAAATGAAAACTTGAAACGTCCATTGCTTTGAAAACTTTCTTCGCCAATATATAGAGCTATTATTGATTTGCTTGGACCGCCTACTGTGGAAGGCATTGGGGAAGGCCTATATCCAGTAGTGCGCAGACAAAGGTCGATTGTGATGTTGATTTCATATAACAAGCTATTTCTAAATTAAAAAAAAAGTTTGTTTAGAAATGTGTAGAAAAATATGAAATGTTTGTTACAGGACATCCTGTACAAGTACAAAACGATGGTTAACGTACTCATAAAGAATAAAACATTATGTGACAATGTGATAGATTCCTCTAAATATTTCCAAGCTGTATTGTTTGGAGATTTTGATTTATAGAGGGGCAGTTAATATGAGGCCGTAAATATGAAACAGCTTGAGATGAAAGTATATTAATGTCCACAGATAAAAAAAGACACGCCACGTCTATCAAAGAATTTGGAGTTGATTGCACAGTTTATTATATGGATGGTTCCAAAGCGTGTGCACTTACGATGGAATTTCTAGAGTAATAAAAAGTTATTTAACGAATTGTCAGTATTGTGGCAACATATTGATGTACGGTTCAAAGTTGTAAATTCCTGTACTAATGTTTTGTTGAACATTAAATAAAAAACAAGTTCTTAATCGTCCCTCTTTCCAGTCTTGTTTAGTGCTTAAGCTTTTGCGTTCGGTCTCAGTAGAACCTTCCGAATCTTTAGATCTGAAACGTTCAGTCTTATAATGACTTATAGTATAACAGAAGTTACTATTTGGAAGCAGGCGGAGTTTTCCTTGGGAATCACTTGGAGCTTTCCTTTATTAGTTTATTAGGGAATTGTATTCAGTGCATTACGGTTACAAGGTATTTATAAGGCATTGTATATATTTGAATAACAAAACGTTATCGATGAGGTTTGACCTCGGCGCGGTGTCAGCCCGGCATTCCCCTACCACTGGCCATAGTCCGCGATGCATTATTCAGTTGAATTTTGAGTGGCCGTCGATCGCCTGCGACACTTACCTTAAATATATTTAAAAGAATTTTAATGCCATCATGATCTCACTTTACGTCATTATTAAGAGTTTCGGAGCCTACCTTATATTAGGGGTGACTAGGCCAATGTGCGTTGGTTGACTTTACACGTATCTAAGAATCATTAAGTTGATATGTCCAAGTCACGAGGTACGTAAAGTGAACTAAGTACTGGTGGCCTTAGATAAATTGCTTGCAATTTAGCTCCTACAGTTGGTAGTCTGTACCATTAAGGGATGATCATTACGTAAGCCTTATCCTGTCTAAACTAAACTTTGCAAACTTTTGTTTTACTATAACTTGTTCTAACTATTATGAAAGTTTAATATGGCTATTCTGCTATAGACCTTTTGGCTATTCAGTAGTCTATACGAAATTATCTCAAGTTATAACAATGTAAAGGTGTTTGCGAAGGTTGTGAGGCGAGATTTTGAGAATTCGACGCTGCGAGCGCGCCGGCGCGGGACAGCTGCGCGGGCAGCGACAGCTGCGCGCAAGGTGCACGCCGCTGCCGCACGTGTGCGTTCAATGCTTTTACCTAAATAATACTGAGTTAATTTTTGAACATTCCGTGTCGTTAAGCTTTTATTTGTGTTATGTTATGGCTGGCGAGGTTATGAACACATACCTTGCTTTGCAAAATTTTATCTTACGAACTTTCCACATGAAAAGAATTATGTAGTTTAATGACTATGAATTTGGCTTGTTAATTGTAATTTAAATAAACACTAGGAAAGTACCGGCTGCAATAAAATAGACATAAAAAGGTACAGATTTATCGAACAGTGCATTGTAAGGGTTTTTACTTCAATACAAACAAATATCTCATCATTGTCATATGTCTAATGTAGTAGGTAGTACTTTGGATATGTTGACCGAGAAACAAAAGATTGGTATCAACTTTATATAGTATTTCATATCCATCTTAAATCATTCAGAGCTCTGCCTCGTACTTGGTGCGTACTGTATTAAAGCGCCCGCAGCGTGCCGCGTGCTCACGTCACCTGCAGCTTCCTTTCCGACCAAGATTGCGCACAAACCAGCTCTGAACAGCTGCTGTATACACCAAATATATTTAACTTTTAAATTACAAACTTTTTGATCAATTTACATTTGATAGCACAGTCGGGATCCTTCGCGGTATTGCACATAGAGAAATCTATTTTTATCTTTTAATCCGAATCGAATCACCAACTGCTTACTTTAATACGACCAAACTAGTTAGAATACGTTCATTTGTTTTTGAAAATATTAGTATGGAAAGGCATTTATGATGATACATTTTGATTTTAAATAAAATTCTATATGTTAAACGTAGCGTATTTATGATAACGACGTTCGTATAGAGTGCAGTAATCCAGATCGCACATCACCTCGGCTCAGGAAGTAGTTAAGGTAATCGTGTTTGTCTCGACGTACCATAATCCCATAGCCGTTACTGTGAATTATGGAACTAATAACGACTGTTTAATACACACCGTTTATAGGACTTTAAACCGTATGGAGGTAATAAACAATACGCGATATATTTTCTTATTTGAAATTATGTTATTTCCATAAAATGTTTTTTTTTTTAGCTTAAACAAAAAAGTTAGGAAAAATTCACAAAGTGTTTTTTAAATCGATATTGTAAAAGTTCTCTCAAATGTACGTTGATTTGTTTTATTTCTTTTCATAACTTTTAACAAAAAATAACGATTTAGTTATTTGGCTGCATGCTTTAAAATCCGTTATCAAAGCTTGATCGCATTAAACAACAAAACGAACCAGCGCGTCGCTTGGTAAAAGCTAAAACAACTTTCAATTATTTCTCGGTTACAAAATATAATTAGAATGCAGTCACAAATAACCTGATATTCTTTGTTGTCTGTATTTGGGTCAACTGGTGACAAATTTCACTGGATTCGTCTCGGATCTTCTCAGAAACGATGCAAGATTTTCGATTCTCACTCGAATGTTTTATAGCCTTTTGATTATTATTGGTTCTAGAATATTAAAAAATAAATGGGGTTGTGTTTAAAATTACCCATAATATATATGGATGGAGTTTTTATACAAATTTAACGTATACGTAAAAAATGATATTACAATTTGCGTATAGCTGTACGAAGGCAAAGCGTCACTTTAGGGGAAATGAGAATTCTTTGTTTCCAAACTATAAGTATGGCCACTTAAGTGACCACTTTACTCAGGTTTGTATCATTTGCGTGCGACAAGAAGACCTAGTTATCTATCACATATTTCTGCGGTGACATTAGGAGTAACTGGTTGGAATTAGGGCTATCAACTTTCGATAAAAATAGATCTTATAATTAACGGCAAGAAAAACGGCCATGAGACATTAATTTTTGACTCCTCTATGGAATAGGAAGAATGACGGATCCAATGAGGACACTTTTACATTGCCAAAACTAATTGCTTGAATCTTCACAAGGTGGCAACCATATCCACAGCTCTAACAGGATCCGTCGAACATGTTGCGACATGTTTTTGTAAATGCAACGACCTTGCGACGACCTAGACTATCGCCTACCTGGCGACACCGACCCCTGTGTGTCGTCATATTAAAAGTATCGAATAGTAGGTTATAAATGCAAGTCAACTATTTTGAGGCATGGCAATTACATGGCAATTAATTAAAATAAACCAAAAAATAACTTAAAAATAAAAAAGTTAGTAAAAACTAATCTATAATTAAATATGGTATAACAAGAATATATTAATAATTAAGCATTAATTTTATTGTTATAATTTTTTTAACTTCACATTTGTGACGTAACGATATTGCATTTAAATAAGGTTAATACCTTCATGCTCCACATTGTAAAGTATCATCTCTTGCGAATACTTTTCAATATCATCAACAAATTGTTATAATACACAACGATAACCAGTATACCTTGAACCATCGTTACCTTTCGCTTTATACGACAACGTTAAATTAAAGGAATCATTCGCTTAATCAAGAGGTCTAAGATAAGTGTTCAAGCGAGGCGAATGCCCGACCTTGTTGAATCGAAAATAGTGGCGAGTCGATGCAAACGATACAATAAAGACCGGTGCCCGTTCAATTGAGAGAACGTTACCCATTCGACACGATCGTAGACGGGCACCGCGCTGGTGTTACACGGGTGTGTCGTGAGAATTGTCAAACGTTATCTAACACATAGGTACACATTACGATGTTTATCGGCAACTATAAAGGGTAAAATCGAGTAAAGATTTGTTTTCCCAGGATTTAACGGAATACGATATGAATTTATCTTTTGACCCTTTCAACTCGCCGACATTACTACGACAGGTACAGCTTTGAGGTTATGATACAAATATTATTTGTTCAGTAGTTGTTATGAAAAATGTTTAGAACATCATAATAAGTTTGTTCCAAAACAAAAGACGTTGGTAGCTCGCAATACAAACGTATGCCTTCACACACAGCACCTTATCGAATCATAATCAATTTCCAGTCCTTTAGCATGACAAATGTTCACAAAACAAAACACAACAGAACCTTTTAACTCCCTGCTGCACCATAATCACGTGAGCGTGAAGTATCGGTTAGTTACGTCACAAACAGCAGTTACTAACAATTAGATTTGACCGAAAAGAAAACAATAATGTTCAAACGCAATCCGTTAGACGACCGCTTCTTACAAACCGGTCTATTGACGGAGATAAGGCAATCGCCAGGTAAAATTAACCTGTCCGCAAACAATACGCCACTCTGGTACTCCCATTACATGAAAAGAGATTTCATTTGTTACGGGGGTCATAAATACATAAGTTGGGGTAATTGTGTTATCAAAGGAATACTGTCTTCTTCGTGTTCACATGCCCCCTGTATTTATTGTAATAAACAAAAGAAATTGTTTAGAAGCAACTTAACATTTTTTTTGTTTACGGTCGAAGAGTGTTTAAAATGTAACGCAGGATTTATTTGCATGAGAATAACTTTATTCCTGTGATGTTATTCTGACAGTTTGCCCTCATGCCTTTTATTAGAGATGATTGGAAGAGGAGGTGGGTATGGCAGAGGAGGGTATGCATTCGCCATCTCTGCCGATTAAAAATAGGCAACGTCTGCATTTGCAGATGTCTATGAGCAACGATTCCACTCCTCTAGTGTTGCTGATGTCTGTGGGCGTCGTCGACCATCTTGGTGATCCTTTCTCCAATAAAAAAAAAACTATTACCTCTAGCATATTCAAGTGACGGTATGCTGATAACTTATGCTTGAATATGCTAGAGGTAATAGTTTTTTTTTTATTATGTGGTAGTACCACCCTTAACCAAAACAGGTTGCTTTGCAAATGAACACGTAGTTATCTTATCTAAGTAATACCTTTCCCATGAAAAAAAACTGTAAACATATTATTTAATTATTTATTCTATTATAATGTCGGCTTCGATCGTCTTAAAAGCTTTCGTCGAACTCTCAAACCGATTACCGAGCACCCGCGGGGCCTCACACCCGGCACCCGGCAGCGCCGACAAACACACAGACCCTAAATATTTCACAATATCGAATTCGCTTGAAAACGTTCAATTGCGCCGCCCTGACCACCCGATGACACCAAGGTGACCATTGTGAGACAAAAGCAAATGTTGGTTGTTGTTAAGTATAAAAATAAAATTTAATTAATGCAGTGAATTATTTTTTTCTGACAATTTGCATGTCATCGTCATCCTTGTCATCATCAGTCCTTGTCTGCCCACAGCTGGACATAGGCCTTTCCCAATGCCTTTTCTTTATGTAGAATTTAATAAAATGTGTACAAATTTCGGTCATGTTTTGGGGTTACAATTACTTACTGCGTGAACGGTTTTAACAGGCTCTGTATGATTCCTTTTTACATTAGTTTAGAAGTTTACACCTGCCAATTAGTTACTTTGTCATATTAAACGTAAATACTATAATTGTATCCTTTTTTAACAAAATGTTTGGTATATCTATTTAGGTAAAAAGGAGCGCCAAATATACAAAACGCAGGCCACTTAAATTCCACCCTTTGTGATTGTCGTTTGTCCTTATTTCTATGTAATCAGGGTTACACCATTTTGAAGGAATACTTTTAAAAAATCAACCTTATTTAAATAAGATTTAGGTTGAGAATCCATGGATTATTATTAAGTATCAGGGTGTCAAGCGGCGATGTACAGGTTAAGTGAAACCACCGGGGACGTACAATATAAGGTCTCCTACATACTAGTTATGTCAAAGGAATAAGGTTGTTACTTCGCTAAAGTGGTTCGACTTTAATGTTGCCGCGGCACCGTTAGTAGTGAAGAATCAATTGATCGTTGACAACACAAAATATTGACGTTTTAGCACAATTCGTTAATATCTGTGGGCGGTTGCGTGTGGCCCGATTGTTGGAAAATAAACTTATCTATGACTCACACTTTTAAAAGAAGTTGAGAATGAGAACATCAAAGCCAAATAAGCGACGCAACGGGAGCACCAGAAATATAGATCCAATATATTGACGACAAGTTTTATTTGAGACGATTTTTTTTGCACAAATCTTTGATGGACCCTTTGATCAACATTTTTCATAGCATTGTCGATTTCTTTTACAGAATTCTACGAAGATAATTTCTAATAATGAATAATTTCTTAAGCATATAAGATCTTCTCAATCTTATCTATATGTAGCGTGTCTTGCGATTTATGAAATTAACTAAAATAAAAAAAGAAATGATATTTCGAAATTCGACTCTCGACAAGAAGTCAACCTTGTATGAAATATTCCATCTATTAGTTATAAATATATGATTATCTCATTAAACGACCATCTTTGTATTATCTATCATAAACAACACAAACAAGCGATCAAACATACAAAATGTCACATTCCTAAAATCATAAATACCATAACTCCGTACGCATTATTTACAATCCAATAACCGGAGGAAACTGTGTTTAAGAAGCATTTACAATATAATGATTTGTTTGTCCGTCCGCGCCGCGGACGTTTATAGCCACTAATAAAACATATGAACTATTTAAATGATGTGTCTTTGAAGTTTTGTTTGCACTCTCGCCGGGCGGGCAGTCGGGCACATTCCTGTCACAGCACAGCGCAATGAGTCATACAGACACGGCACCGCAACTATTTTATCGTTTCGTTAAACGCTCGCCGCCCGCGAACCATCTCGATTGGAAATTGTCAAACCATTTTACTTGATTGGAACCGTTTCGAACTTTTAAATACTATTTGTCATTTTATCATAATCTTTCTGAGCTTTTTTATGTCAAAAGAAAACGAAATTTGGCTTTTAATTTGTCAATCGGAAGACTGTTTTCAATTTTATAAAGTCAAGCTTGACAAATGATCCCAATTTCAAACGACACAATCCGTTAATACAGAACGAGTCGCGACCAGTCCATACAGGCCCGCCGATGTACATCCGCCGGTTGTCTCTACTTAACGAGTATCAATATAAAAACCAGTATCATTTGGGATCCGAACAGCTGATTGCGACCAGTTTCCGTATTTAACGGACGATCTGACGACCGGTCTCGATTGACCTCATAGAAACATATGGTTACGCCATTCATTCGAGATTCGGAATGTCCCCTTCCTCCCCCGCGTTTCTACAGTCGTTATTTTCAAATATTCGATTTGTAATGAGAAAGCTGTGTAGAATTGGGACATGTTATACGTACGTACGAGTCAATAAGGCTTGTACTAATTGGTACAAATTGCATAGTATATTAAGCTTTTAATTGATTGCTACTTGTCAATTATGATGTTCATTGGTGCGTTTGTACGAAGCTTATAAAATACTTTTAAACAAATGTAACATACAGATGGAGTGTTACATGGAATGTGGACATTTAATCAAATGTCGATTTTCGAATTTCATTTTGTAAATGACACTGAGAAAATTTATCCCAACAAAAGGTCTCCGGAGGCCTTACTTTTGTATCACATTTGTGCTTTGTTCAAGACGTCTATACATTATATATAGGTCTATTAATAACATTTGAAGAGTAATAAGAAAATGTTTGGGTTGACAATTATGAAGGACATTCTAACGAAACGCGTTGATATCTTTTGTTGATGAAATTACATGAGCAGATTATTGTAATATAATTGATTTGGTATAAAGATGCAAAATATCACTTTGCTATATTAGTGAATTCTGCTTCATTTGCTACCTTGGTATCTAAAAAAAGGAAACTTTATAGGCCCAAAATCATTTGTCTTCGTTTATAAATGTTCGTTTACCTTAACAACGTGGTTTAGATATGTAACTTACTTTTGTTGCAATATTTTATACGTTTGGTTAATCAATGATAGTGGAAAATAACTTTAATACAGCAGTAAATACGTGATTAACGTTCAAACATGACATAAGCAAAATATAAATATAGGCAACTAGTTAACATCATGTTATGAAGACTTTAAACTGACTTAAAAATATTAAATGTGACGCAATATAAATATACTTCACATTTTAGAAGTGACAGTGGTAGGTGTACTTTGAGCTAATCTCTTAGTTGAAGTATCGGAGGCGACTCTATCAAAAGGTTGTATTGATAAAAAAAAACAAATGAACATGTTTGACAATAGCGGAGCGGCCCGGCGCTTTGTGCGGGGAATGCGGACCGAAGAACTATATGCTTCGAAAAATGCGTCTGCGCTCGATAACCAAACTGTACTCAATCTATTAATGTTTTGTAATAATTTATTAACGAAAAGTGATTGCATTTAAAATAAGGTGTGGACAGACAACGTGAAAGACGATATACGTAGGAAATGTATGAGTTCAGATACGACGGCTGACAGATATATGAAAGAGTAGAACATGCAGCGCCGACCCTCGGTAGGGAAAAGGGCAGGTTGATGATGATCATGATGATGGCCAGATATAAAATAATGTAAAAGAAAATAAATCTTATACTGAGAAATAACCTGTAACTTATTCAATCACGCAAAGTATGCACTAGTTGGGCATTTGCGGAAATGAAAACACACATAACTTTTTTTCATATATTTTTATTTGCGGTACTATCATCTCTTTATAGAAGTAGAAATAATGCCGGATCAGTGTTTCCGTAAAATGTTATTACTAGAATGTTGTCTTTAAAATTAAATTTGGTACAAATGCAATGACCTCACTGCGAGTGTATGTCGGTGGCGACTCTCGTGCGACACGGCGCGTAACTGACATCTGTAATTGACGGAGGTCGTACATAGAATCTCCGACACTCCGAACCTCCTTTGTTGGACCACCCCGAGTTGTATAAATAGGACCTAATTGGATCGTAGATTAGGGCCCGAGATAAAGTTTCTCTGTATTTAATGCACCGAGTGTGATGTATGATGACATACAATTTTATAAGTTAATCACTTTAGTTATGTGTCATCGGTATTTTTAGATGTGGATTCAGTAAAAGAAAAAAAAAAGTAATTTTATTGTCGAATTTATAATTTAATGGAATTAATTTCTGACCACACGATTCTGGCATATGGCAATGTAACGACATTAACACGTTTAAAACGTTAATTTGTAA
The DNA here is from genome assembly GCA_027563995.1 of Papilio gigon. Lineage (NCBI taxonomy): Eukaryota > Metazoa > Arthropoda > Insecta > Lepidoptera > Papilionidae > Papilio > Papilio gigon. The sequence goes on from JAODUI010000027.1 coordinate 8,748,422, forward strand.
AAGAGATATGAGTGAATAAAAAAATAGTAGCTTTTTTATATCGTAAAACTGCCATCTCATCTGAAATATCTAGAAACAGTTTATTTGTGTTATAATAGACCGTATTTTGTTGTACCGGACGTCGGGTGGCTCGTAAGTGGCTGCGCTAAGTACATATTAGGAAAAATACCACTTGGAGCCCTTGATAATTATCCTATATTAGAGAAAGGTGTAAAACAGAGAACATAATGTCGAGTAATTGTTCTGCTTGTGTTCATGAGTTAATGGGAAAAATACAACTAATGTTTTATGAAAAGATGACCTAAAAAACTTAAAACAATAAATAAATCACAACCGTACTGCAGAGGGGCAAGCAGATACTACGCATTTACATTTGGCGCGGACGTGACAGATCTCTTCTTTCCTAATTTCGCCTTATTTTTATACATCTAAGGATGCTAATAAAAAAAAATGAATTAACTCTTATAAAAGTTACAACATAAACAATAATATATTCCTAGTCAACATATGCGTTTACACTGAACTAAAATATATTACAGTTATCATTATGAAATATAATCCAATTTAGTAGCTTATGAGGAGTGATGTGCCACTTTCCCACAATACCAAAGGCCAACGCACCAACGTTAGTCGACGTAACAGTTACTTTGCAATTCACTTAAGATTTAATTGCATCGTTTAAGATATGCTAGGAGCATGCACTTGTCTTACTGGAAAATATGTTTTCTTCGAAAATTTTTACAATTGTCAAATAACTTCTTATAAGATATTTTAAGCAGATTAATTGACGGTGGGACGTTGTTGGATGTGGTGAGGACCGCTTACTGTAAGGCACTAAGGAAGACCCAGGTCCAGCAGTGGGCAGACGAGGGCTGACAATGAAGCAGTGCTTGAGACTGTAGCATCAAATAGCTCAGATAGTGTTACATTGAAAAGTTCTATAACCCAACCAATAAACACTGCACACAATTTTATCTCAAATTGAATAAATTTCCAGCAAAATTTATTTTATGTGCGCAGTTAAAAGTGCTATTATACAAGCCAGCTTGTATATCAATTTTATTGTTCTAATGTGGGTGTTTTTGTAGAACAATAAACTTTTATTAGGAATGTTTGAATAAACAAACGGTCGATCTGAGTTTGATGTGTGGTTTGACACGGCCATTGTATTGCCGAAGAGGCTTGTGTCCTATCCATTTGATTCAAATACCATTTGACATACGCAAAGCAATAAGGTCGAAAGTTTTTCATAATACATACATAAGTAGTAAAATATAGTTCTTATACTGACAGTTTGCTAGACGACATTCGATCCTAAGTGCGGTTTTAGTTTTGACCGTGTGCATCTGCCGAGCTCCGTATTGTTAACTGCACAGCTGACGCGACTGTTATTGTGCATTGCTTTAATAATGAAAAGGCGAACATTCTTCAAGCGATTAGGTAAATCGATACAGGATTGTTGAAGCGAATGCGTTGTTATTAAACGGACAAATATTTAACATGGGTTAAATAACTTATGGAATTAATGAGAGTTGAAATAAAAATCAAATACTTTTTGTGGCTGCATCTCATCGTCAGACTTTGTCTGCCCACTGCTGGAAATGTCCAGCATGCAAGGCCAATGGGCCTTCCCCGATACATCTGCTGTTTCTCGACTACATTTCAATTTAGTTGATAAGAAAAAATAAAAAAAGTAGGTTCAAAACAGCTCTAAATTCCCATGATAACGCTAGTGCTAACAAAAACCAGTCGTTCCTAATTACGATACGAAATCCATTTAACTGTATTAAAAAGAAAAACAATTATTAATATGTCCTGTCATTTAATGTCATCGCGCGGGAGTATAGCGACGTCATTGCTCGGCTGTAGTGAAGGGCTCCAAAGCAGATTACGTCGTCTTGTCGAAAGAATTAGTCGACTAATGTTCTAAATATTGATGCAAGTCATTACTGCAGTTAGCGTGTGGTTAATGTTCATTTTTAAATCATAGAGAACGATGTTTTGTCAATTCAAATAAAAGGAAGTCATTGCAATTTAAACTATTACAACATTAAATATAATTTATAACAAAGATCATAAATTCATGTACACCACAACTTGGCTGATCACATATATGTAAACGGTTATCTAAGTCATTAGCAGCACAACTCAAGCGATGCTCATTTATAGTGTACTAAAATAAGTGAAAGCCTTCATACTTATTTCACAACAGTTTCCATCCATTTGTAAATGTCAACCCCGGTAGCTCGGTCATCGGAACTCACATCATAACGCACGCATTTACCTTATCACAAATTAAGCTTAAAAACTTACGAGCTGTCAAACGTAAGTGACAGTTCTAATAAATGTGTCAATGGTCTATTTCTTTTTTCTCGACTGGCAGTGCCGTCAGTGTCGCGTCACCGCGCCATCATTTCAAGTTCTATGCCCTTTCTTTGTTTTCGAATTTTGAAATTAAGCGTGAGTAGGGTAGCCAATAAATTTTCAACATTTATCTATTAATGCAATATGTTTTGTTTATTGCCTTCCATTCGATATTAATTAAACCGTCACAATAAAAGTGTTTTGAAAGAAAGACACATTTAAAAGTAAATTAGGTAGCTGAACACTAGTGGTTAAAAATGTTTCATCTAACTCATTCTTGACATTTAATTCCTTACTTTCTTTAATATTTGTGGATTTAATACCTAGTAGATTGTATTGCTATTTATATAGAGTTTATCATACTCATGCCTCGGTAATGTAGAAGCCGTCACAGTCTGTCAAAACGGGTTGCATGTGGTAAACACAAGACGCGTGCGCGACCGTTTCGCCGTTTCAAAATAGACAATGTTTACTATACGGTGTAGAATGCAAGGGTGGCATTACAAATCGTCATAACGGCCAATACCGTGCTGTGGGACTGACAGCTAATTTATTAATTGCCACAGCGTCGTTTGGAACGCCTCAAGGGAAGGAATTTTCGGTTATTAGTAATGCACTAATAATAAATCTGTCCATACTCCTTTGTCTAAATTGGTAGCTACCAAAGTCAAACACTCTCTTCACGCATTTTGACACCAACTTATGTACTTTGTATTAGTACGATTCGCTGCTATTAAAGTTAACAAAACAATCCCACAACACAATTAAAATTAGGATTCAAAACAAAAAATGTTCGTTTCTCAACGGTTGTAAAATTTAAAACTAAATCAGTCACGTATTGGCAGATGAGGCGTGACCGCATACGCCTGCCGGTGAGACAATTAAAAAAAATAAAACAAAATGGCGCCAACAGGGTCAGCCGAGTCGGTCGATTGTTAATGAACGATTCCCCGTACACTCGTGGTGCGTGCACACGACTTCACCTATTGTGTAATTGCGTTCCAATGATGAGACGCTATTTAATTATAAATGCGATTATATAATAAATAATAATCAATTATTGATGAATTGCTGACGACTGTGGACATGGCTCGTGCCTCATAGACATTATTCATACGAGAATATCAACGTCCGTTGACTTATAAACTTGTTGCATACTAATATACTTCTGTTCTATTTAATCAAAACCCACTTGACATTTTTTTCAAGTATTAGAAAACCAAATACAAATATTGAACGCATAGCTTTAAATACTATAGTGAACATCTGAGAATATTACTGCAAAAATTATGGATGAATCTTTGAAACGGTACATGAATTGTACTAGCTTTTAAGTAATCTTTTATCGTATACTATTTATATCATGATTGCTAAAAACTATTTAATACTACTTGAATCGTTAGTGGCATTTAAATATATTTAATGCTCTTATTCTAATTTGATTGGCACAGTTAATGGAACATTTGAAACTGGCCAATTTTCATGTGTAACTTTTAGCAAAAAAGCGTGTCATAAAAGTTGTTGAACTTGTTTAATAGATACAGTGTGATGTGACCACACCTATCCACTGTCAGGTATTAGTCATCGGAGTAAATGTTGCTGATAAATGAGCTCCGTATTTTATAACATTAGCAATGGTACTAAAAGGTCATTCACCTGTGACTTTCATATTAAATGTTAAATAATAATTTTGCGTATTGTTATGATAATTGCTTAGTATATCATAGACAATGAGATACAATAAGGTATTTCTTATGTGCATCTGCCATTGAGAATAGAAGATGACAATCTCATTCTTAATCGTTCATTCTTCTTTTTATTACTGCCACGGAACAATCCTGTAAATCAGCGACAATTGCATCGACTCCTTTTCAGTATTATAAATAAAGAGTGAAGGCGTTCGATTCATTCATGTTTGAATTATCGGTTTAAACGTGAGGTAGCTTTGGACCTTTGGACAAATGTCTATACATCCATTGCTTTAGTGATGCAAGAAACTTGTAGACTTGACACGGTGCTGAAGTAGACATAAATATGTATTCTAAGATGTAATAGTCAATTAACTTCTCTAACAATTAGTGGCAGTTCTAAAAGTGTTGTTTATTGTTGAATGCGATGGGACCATGGCGTCTGATCATATTATCGCGATTTTAAAACAAGTAAGTGGAGTAGACAGAGGTAAAACTTTTATTGCAGTTTCTGAAATTCCACGTATTGCCCTGTGGTAATTATCACTTAATTTTGTAGACCCCTTTGCTTGTAAGAAGAAAAACAATTTTAGTATTTTCTTTTTCACGAAAATACAAAAAAAAACGAAAACAGACGAAGGCGAGTAACTCCATGTGTAATAATTCTTTGAATGTTTTTTCAAATGTCCTAAAAGGTCCTTTGTCGGGGAGCCGGGCAGCATGTGGTGAACCGGGTCACTTTGGCGAGTCTTTTTTTTTGTCGCCTCGCCCGATCTTAACGTGATACACATGGTGGTCGATTGTTGTTGCTTTGTTCTCTTGATGGCATTAATTTTTTCCAAATACAGAACATCGAAATCCTTCGCGACGATATTACTTATTTGGTCTACACTGTAATAGATTCCTTTGCTCGATCTTGCTCAAGTACTCCCGCTACTTTTGAATGAATGATTTCCGAATCATATCGCTTTAATCTTTCAATTAGTTCAATTTTTTTAATCAGTAATGTCAAGTCTGATGCTCTGTGTAAAGGTAATAAAAATTCCCCAAAATGAACAGCGACATCTTTGGTCAATGAGAGGAGAACTTCTAGAGAGAAAAAAATGAATTTCCTTTTTAAGTTTGTGACGCAATAACAATTCGGTACTTTTCCCACACCATACTGTCTGCATGACGGTTGTCTGATATTTATCGGCTGTCACATAAATAAAGCGAATTGCCGGAGAAACAACAGACTAAGGGCTGTCACACACGTGCGGGCCGGATCCCCTAATTGCTGTTTTTTTTCTTCTCTATTTAGTTAACGAGTAATTGTATTTATTAGATAAATTACTTGGTTTTATTGCGCGGTGCGTTAGGGAAAGAGGAAATGGTGTTTAATTGTTTTCATTTCTTATCATTTAGGGCGATTGTGTACACAATAAATAAACTATGAACAAACCGGTATCGGGTTAGATTCTCATTGTTAGATAAAAAGGATAGTCGACCACCTTAGTGACCAAATCTTTGAAAAAATTTAGTTACCAAAAAAGCAACCACAATCAACACGAGAGAAGCGCCAATTACCCTTTATATCATATATTGTATATTTTTTTTACTTTTAAAATCCTCTCTTGGCTCCTTAATTTAGCAATAGCTTAAGGGTTAAGGGGTATGGATTTCCGATCACGTGAACATGAATTCAAATCCAACCAATCGACTGTTGTCGTGAATCATATCCTAGCACTAGGCTCCAGCTCAATTAAAACGGTATATATGGCATGTTTAAAAACAATGTACGATTTCATGTGTATTGTGTGTTTCCATAAATTGTCACTTAGTGTTAATGACAGCACAAAAAATCCGGTAAATGTCAAACTTTTGTTAATGAGTGTAAAGCGAAAGGGACAGCTAACGTTTTACGGCAACGAAGTTACGAGTCTACTGAAATAGTTCGAGTTTAGGTCGAGACGTGTTGCGACTGACGGACGACTAATTCCATACCAGTGTACTGCACGCACTTGAATAATGGGACACATTGACTGCACGGAGACTAGGGTGACAGCACTAGACATACGTCGTAGGATATGTTTACTTATGTTCCCATTTGTTACCAAACACTAAAGAAAAAATGCAACTTTAATTAAATAAATGCTTAACTTGAAAATTGACCATTTTTGTACATGTCTTTTCAAATAGCCTCACGTCTCAAGGTCATTTGCGCAAGGCACCAAGATATTTGGAATGAGAACAGGAAAATTTTATGCCACTCTATTTGTCACTTTATAATTTCTTTAATGTTTGATTAATCAGTAAGAAACTATATTTTCTCCTGTCATTTTATTGTCGCCCCATCGTCAAGATGGCGTGAATTCATCAAATTGACATTTACAAGCTTTAAGCTTTTACTACGCTACCAGATTATTTTGTTACATTCTCAAAAACAAAATTATGTGTTAACTGAATTAAAAATAAATAGTTCTGTTACAATAAATGACTGATATCTACTTAGATTTACGGAACGAAAAAACCTAAACTCAACCAATTAAAGAAATCAAATGTAAATGCCTTTATTGGAAAAAAAAACTAATCAAGTCATAAAATTTGATCGACAGCATGACGTTTATTGGTCTATTGAAATAATGAACTCACTACTTGAGAATAAAGGTTCCCCTTGGGAGCTTGGGGAGAGTATTTAGAAGTCCACCCTTGTGTAAGAACAAAGGAAGTTCGCGATGGGGCCTGATGAGTTCAACCTGTCGGAAAGAGTTTAACTAGTGTGTTTGTTACGGAGCGGGAATTTCATATAACATAGTTTCACAAGATTTTAGATTGTAAAACACAGAGGTTATTTAAAAATCCCTAACAGGACCGAAATTCGAGTGCTTTCTCGGTTGCGCCGTCTCAGTTACTTTATGACACAATTGTTTTCTCCGTTGTCTGGAATATACTCTTACATGTCTCGTCGGGATTTCTATACAAGCTTCCGTTTAGTGGAATCGCGTGGCTCCGCGGGCGGCGGCGGCAGCTGCGCGCGCACGTGGCGGTCGGAAGTCGCACGCAACGCGCAATTCTATTGTTCAGACCTCTTAAAGCCCACCAAAGGGTCCCTCTGAACCCCTGACACTATAATAATAGCATACTGCTGTAACAATTTAAAGAGTATTTTTTAATGTTGCCACATTCTTCTTAAATTATAAATAATGTGTCACGTTTTAAGTTAAGCTCTAAGTTCGTACTAAGTTGCGATGCTTAAATGTTTGGATTCTTTCCTAAACCGGATGTCCATTAGCCTATTGGCGCTTCAAGCTTAAAAAGTCCAGTTGATGACGCGGGGCGTAAAGGGATGCGGGGGGAGGACACTGGGCAGTGAGCAGACGACTTTAAGACGCCATGTTATTTGAAAAGAGGCATACATGTGAAGGGAGTTGAAAGATTTTACTTTTCGTCGCGTGGGTCAACTTTCCTCGGTATAATTGCCAACCGCCACAAAGGGCATGACCCTTAGAGTGTCGTGTGGCGGTTATTTTGCCACTGAGGTGCTAATAGAGATCACACGAGCTGAAGCAATGAACTTAACACAACCGAGTGTAACAACATAAAGATAGTTAGTTACGCGCAGATTTCGTTTATAATTATTGTATGGAACAAACACAATTCTCCTTAAATGACTTTAATTTTTTTTCACAAAACAAACATGGTTACATCCTATATGGTGCTTTGAACAATAATTGTTATTTACTAAAATAAATTAAGTTTTTTTAATAGATTCAAAAATATTTATTTAGTCGTGAGTAAGACGGAGGACAATCTGTAATTCATTTAATTTTAAATAATAACTGTATTGGTTCATTGTGAAGGAGTCGGCACTTTTCATCATTGCGTAACCCTTTGAGTTCATTATTTATAAAACAATAATAAGCGGAATCATCAGCTCCCCCACGTCATTATCAGGCAAAGAAATAATCTCTTTGTTTAATTGATTACGATAAAAAAGCAATTTAGCTAAATTCACCATGAAATTATGCTATGTAAGATCACAATATTTTGTTCATTAAGTACTATCTTTCTTAAAAACTCGCAGATCGCCTAATAAAGGGTCGTCTTAAAGTTTATTAATTTACGTTTATCGGAAAATAAGCAATAAAGTATATGTGAGTTCAAGCAATTTTTTTCAAATTCGCCTGAATCATCGCGTCATTCGAGGTGGTCGCCCCATCGATAAACAAAAGGTCGGACCCTGCGGGTCCCAGCACCCGGCCGCACACAAATGCACCACGCTCACACACATGCGCGTAGCAACAACAAGTCGCAACTTGCACGGACTGCGTCGAGTTTTGTTTGTCCGTCAGCCGCATTCGTCCACCGACCGACGTGGTGAGCGGTTGTGTCGCTCGTATCGATCGTGTTTAGTGAACGTGTTTTGTGCCTATGAACAGTCAAAATGGTGCGTAGCCTGTCGCAGTGGACGAAGACGCTGAGCTTCCCGGCGAGGCTGTCGCCCAACCGCACGTCCAAGGAGAGCGTGGTGAACGTGCAGCCTACCTCCCCCGGCGTCTCCCCCACGCCCAGCGCCTCCTCGCTGCCGCAGGGATCCGATAAAACCATTTCGCCGATCCCCATCACTGAGATCAGCCAAATCGTAAGTTCCGCATTGCAATTGGGGTGTGCAATACTGTTTACAATGGGGAAGCCTGTAGGGGCCATTGACATTTCGTTTTGGAATTTGAAAGGGTCTTTATTTGAGAGACTATTCTTATTAGTAAGTACACTATAATTGCACAGTTTTATACTAGCTTTACTGCTGCTCTTTGAAGATTATTAGGTACTTATGTTAATTCAAGGTATTTTATTACAAAGGTTGCTAAAATCATCGTCATTACTGACATTATTGCACAAGTTTAAACCCGGACCTCGGGCAAAATTATGTAACACGCTCCTCATTTTGTGCAATTACCCGCACTCCTACCGGGATCTTGCATTCCTTTTCCAATCTGTCTGCATTGTGTTTACAAATAAACCACAGCAATCGTATGGGCCCTTACCCTTTACGGTGGCACAGTTATATTGTAACTGCTTTCCCATAAGTAACACCCAAATACGTGTCCAAAATGCGAACCGGCTCCGACCACCATATTAGCGAGAAGTTCTGCTGAAAGGAAATGAAGTAAACGTGTCTCATACCAACGATCGATGTTCCCACCGCGATGTCTGCCACTTTGTTGTTCATCGACGCTTTTATTTGTGATCGGATCCAAACAAGACGGTATCGGCGTTCGTTGGAGTGTTAACACGGCGATGCAGTGTACGGCGATCAATGACAGCGGGGTACGTCGCCGGTGCGGTCGCGACGCGTACCGTTATGTCCCTCTTGCAGTCACCTTGGCAAGGCCGCACCGAGATGCCAGTTTTTGCAAAGCGAGCTAGGTAGCACATGACTTTCACCTTTTAAGATGCCTTTCTAAACATTCGTACTTATAGTTCAACTTATTTAGGCTTTAGAATGTTAGTGTTAAAAGTAAACACTAGTAAGACATCGGAAAGTTTCATTTCGTGAATCTGTTTATGATATCTGCAGTTGTCTGTAACGGCCGTGCGAACAACACGATGTTCAGTTAATGTTACTATTTTAATAGACGATGTTAAATGACAATAGAAAATTGCAATGTTTACAGCCGTTCTCAATGTTTGACAGTAACAGTTATTTAAAACTTATCTATTGTTAACAATCCAAACTTTCGACAGTATGAATATTTTTCTCAACATTATGATTATTGTCAAAATAATAGTAAATTGGCCGTAATTCAAAAGCGTTAAAGTTAATAATAGAAATGATCTTAGGAATGAAACGCATTTTTGAGATAATGATAAAAATGTGATGAAATTTTTGACACAATAACATGGTTTCGCGATAGTTATTTTTTCGTCATTCTATTGTTGAATCCATAAGTCAGTCGGAGTTATTTTTTTTTATGATAAAAATATTTACACGAAATCCCTTATCACTTAATCCGCGTTTCTATTTTCTGCATACCAGAAAAACGTTTATAATTACTTTTGAATCAGTTTTGATTGTTAATTTTAGATATGAAAAAGTTCCTGTTATGCTACGTTTTACGTACATAAATTGTTACAAAATTATTTAATTAGGAATGTCCGAACGTCCAGAGAATACAGTGGTAAAACAGGTATCAAAGGCAGGCATTTCCTGACCACATGCTTCAGCGAAATTCTATAATTAACTTCGGAATGTGAGATATTTCATTTGAAATTTAGTCTCATTATAAAACATATTGTCCTCGAAGAACTTCGCAAAATCTAATAAAATGCATTTCGTACGGTCCTTAATTTATACAGCCCTGCACGTCAAAGTGCCAGATTCACAGCGGGCCGTAAATTAAGCGACTTATAATAAAAAGTAATCGTAAAAAGAAAGCCATCAATATCGTGGCCATTTTGGATTTACGGCCTACGTCGGTGTTTCTCGACATATTTTCAAAAGTTATTCGACTCTTCGTACGTCATTTACTGGCGGTAAATTATACTGAGCGAATAACTTTGCTCGATGCATCGGAATGCAGATTTGATCGCTGTTACAATGTTGTCTTCGGTTTTGGTCGGCGTTTCATCGGCCCGTGTGATACCGCGACATGTTTGCTTGCGCAGGCGCATTCCTGGGACGTCTGGCATTAAATAAACAGAAGTGAACTTAAAAATGATATTTCGAAACGTCTCACGACGCTACCATATGCATCGTAACTCACGCATGCGCTAATGGATGTCACAGGCTTGCTTTCTTTGTTTTGTTTCTACGTTTCAAATTTGAAATAACTGTCTTAAATGCTTTCCCATTCTTCTTTAACATTAGACTCCTCGTGTTCTCGCCCGTCACTATTCAATTAACAAGTTGAAGTTTTTCTAACAACAAAGACTAGCTAAGCTATTATTCTTAATCTAAATAAATTTGTACATTCCTAATAAAGACTAGAGTATTAGACACAACATTATAAAACGTATGGTAGTTTTTTTTTATTAAGAATTAAATAGTGTCTGTGGCGGAACGAACATCTGCGTGTTGAATTCCTCGTCGCCATGTGCATGCGGCGAGCGGGCCGCATGACCGACGGAAAAACTCGGGCACATTTGAATATAGAATACTTTGCACTATGTACATTTTAAATTTCTTCCTGGTGGATGAAAAAGTAGTAATTTATTGTTATGGATTGATAAATATTTCATAAGGTATTTCAGTTTTATATAACTCAAGGTGAACAAAATCTTGTAATGACCGTTTCTTTGTATATTAAACCAAACATAGGAATGGAGACTTTATTGGTACGTCAGCTTCTTTAAAAGTCGCGGAATTTATTTATGGGGCTCCTTAAGTTACGACATTTGTAGTGATTTTTTCTCCAATTTAATTACGAAATGTCATGCTGTAGTGCTTTTATAAAATATTTGATCATAAAAAGTTATATACAACTTTGTATGTTTCAGTTTAATCTTTTAAATCTGTCGTAAAGGCATCACATAAATATATTTTTTAACAATAACATGAACGTGTCTATAGTCCTAGATATGTGAAGGTCGTTGCCTAGATAAGCGGCCAGTATCTTGCAAAATAAGCAAATGTGTGAATAAATATTTGATTGCACATACACTAACGCTTTTTTACGTAACTTCTTTAATATCCATAATTGTCTTGGGTGACTTGAGTTATGCGTTTAAAATTATATGAACTTACTAAGGGATATTATTTATTCTAAATAATAAGTATGTTATGTTACCCTTCTGTTTAACTGACAATTAACAAGCCATTAAATGAAACAAAGCAGAGTGTACTGGTTTCATCGCCAAAACAAATACGCCGGTTGTCATGTGCGTCGTGTTTTATATTCGACTTTCATTTGTTTTGTAGAGGTCTGATCGTTATTATTAAAATAATAGCATGTCACTCCACGTCGCAATTAGCACCGCGTGACTGCTGTATCAAGCACCAAGATTCATCAGCCACTAATGTGCGGTAGTATCGTGTGTCATCATCGGTCGTAGAGCTGAGCGGACACGATACGCGACACTCGCCAATATCCTTGTCATTGAAAGATATCAGGATATATTGTATAGGACGGATGCATGCAAAAAAAGGTTTCTTACTGATAGAGATGTTTACTTATTTATACATATATGCGCTAGGAACGTTATCTGGAAGGTTCGTAAATATTAATACCGATATTAAAGTTATTTATCCGACTTGTAAACTAAACGGCAACAAACGGCTCGACAACTTACATTGGTGTACTTTTTGTGCGCAAAAGGCAACAAATTTGGTACACATATACGAGTATCTTGGGTGCTCGGAACATCGTATGTCGCTGCCCAGAAAAAATGTAAGCGGGACGTTAAGGGATTTAGGGCGTTAGGGGAGGGCACTACAAAAAATGCAAATTTCATAAGTATTTAAGAAGGCGAATACTACAGACACAATAGATGAAGGCAAATAATAAATTAGTCACAAGACCGAGAAAAGTTCACTGAGCTGACGGCCAACCTTCATTAGTGGGAAGGCACCAGGAGAAAGAGAGAGAAACCAATACTGTGGTTTCTAACAAACAGAAAACAATAGTATTATAAATTCTGTAACAGCAGCTGAACACGTAAAACGGTTTCTTAACTATCAAGAATGTATTAATGAGTAACCTCATATAAATGGAAAGTCTCGTCTCGTGCTCGGAGGGAATTAATTAACTGCAATTAAAACTATATGCTCTATAACACAAAAATGATAATTCACAATAACGGTACGTGTACACCAAAACAAGATGAAGGAATTGGGCATGTCTTTTACTCTTTAGACGAAGGCAGGTGTGGTTAAAAAAAACGAATTCCAAAATGGCACCTGCGTGAACAGATGCTCAGTCATTATAGACCTTCTGATTTTGTAAAGGCTCGTGTTGGAAGGTGAAAGGGAACAGCTGACAATCTTTGGGTCTCGATAAAAAATACCAAAGCAAAATCGACACATACTCGAACGATCCGATTTATGTCAGCTGATTTTCGAAGCAGATGCTTCCTTTCAATTGAAACAAATTTGTATAGAGTTGTAGAAAAAAACACGTAACGTTTAACAAATATTTCTTGAGCACGGTTACTTTGTTATCGTTGTCAGATATCAAAGAGCCAAAATGCTAGAGTTTCTTGTAACAATGCAATATAGAACAGTAATAATCTAACTTTCTAAATGTGTAGGAAAATAGTTAAAAGTACTGATATAAAAAAATGCTGTAGAAAGTAAAATAGTCCAAAAATGACGTTGAACATAACTAATGTTGCCGCGACTCCTTCCGCTCGGAGCTAATACACAAACATACCAAGTAGCCCATGTGCTCTTCCAGGCTATGTTCTAATGTCAGTGGAACCAATAAGCACGTAACAAAATGTTAACGAATCTTAAATAATTTCCCCCATCAAAGGTCAATTAGCACACAATTATCTCCATTACCATTCTCATGAGAAAATATCTAGTTAATGTTCTCCATCGCGCTCCATCACGATCAACACAAAAGATGTTCAATAATGTTATATCTATTGTTATCGAAAACCTTTTGTATATTCTAGAATACACTATCATATACTTAATTTGGTAATCATTTTTTGTTACTGTCTACTGTTTGCCTTTAGACGTTTATAATTTCACTAGCTTTATTGTGGTCGAGTGTAGAGAGCTCCTAAAGTTGAATGGTTAGGCGTACAGATTTCCGATCACGTGGTCGAGACGTCAAATCCCTCTATTGGACTGTTGTAAACCATATCCTAGCACAAACCAAGTGCTTAATTGGAATACAAGAAATATAAGTGAATTAACAGAAATCTACTATTGTTTTGTAATTTAAAAAAATGTCGATTTCTCCCACTATATCAATACTTTATTTTCTGGCTGCGAAAAGACCAGACGATATTATTAATTCATTTAAGTATTCAGAAGGATTGATATAAATAATACGCTGTCAGAATGCCTTACAGGTCCATAATTACAGCTCAGGATAGAGGGTTTTAGGATCGGCTTTTTGATACTGCCAACGTTTAACTTGATTATTATAAAAAAAATCTGTTTCGGAAACTGTAATCATAGTCTTGCGATATATTGTTTAAATTTAATCTATATTAACATATAAAAAATGGTCGATATCTGTTGTTTTTTTTTAATAAGATTATCCTTTTTGATTAGTAACAATCGGTAGCTTTAGTGCTTTTAAATTATGGACAGCAATATTGTATATGAGGAGGCATACGTATTCTACCCATCCATCCATTTATAGAAAAACAGAAGTATGTACTGTCTATACATTTTAGAGCCGAAGTCTGCTGTATATTAATATCATAACAACGGAAGACAATTTTTAAAGGGCTACTCATGTTTTTGTTTACGTCAGGTTTATGAGTACATCAAGGGTGTAGTCGGGAAAATAGGTACACAAACGGATATAGTTCATTCTGTATACAATATCAAAGGTTAGGTGGGTCGAGGAGTCTGTAAAGGGAACAAGGGCTCCCGATGGATGGGCACCGATAAACAAGCACGTTTGGATACAAAACAGACGTTCAACTAAAAAGGGGACGCCTTTTGTTTGGAACTTTTATAAATAAAACTCAAGTACGGCCCTTTGAGCTACTTATTACATCGATCGTAGAAATTCATTCTTAGTTGGCATAATTATGAAATACTTTTGCCTTAACTGGAAATTTAAAAAGAAGTAATAAGCGTAAACAAAATAAATACTGCTGTTTTACAGCCCTCACGTTTTCCTAAAAGCAATTGTTTGCATTCAATCAGTGATAATGGCCGCTCGGCACGGAAGTTCTAATATCGTTAATTGGTTATCGTACGATCGCACAGACAGGCCGACGACCATCACGTACCTCACTATAATAGCCAAGTAGTGACCGGAGATTTTAACTAGATATGTGAATATTGCCCACGAATGAGGTTAGGTCGTGAGAACGGAAAAATGGTTCGAATTGTTGTTTATGCTTTTATTTACTTATCAAGTCTATATTTCAATGTGTATGCATTACTTAATATTGGTGTTATGTATATTAATTTCACGACCGTTAATAAGCAAGGAAAATTTAGTTATATAAAACGGTAAACGCTATGAAAAACTTCTATTACATTAAGTGTAAGTTTTAATAGATTGGAGATGTATTGTTGAAATATATTGTGGGCTCGGAATATCGTAAAATTCGCTACACAGAAACTCAAAATTAGTTGCACCTGCATACAGGGGTGCGGGGGGATGGCGTTGCGCTCACATGACCTTGAGCCGTCGTGATATTAGAAACGACACATACTAAAAAATGTAATGCAATACCTCTTCATATAGGATTCCCGGCTAGTTGGAATCTAACGTTACTTTGAATATTCCTGACCAATCCTAACAATAGTTTACAAAGATGTGAACATAATCAGAGTAGGAGTGAATCAACCGCGCTGGGATAAGGAGGGTCAGGTGTACGGTAAACAATTGAGAGATGAAAGTACATAAACATTTTGAATTTATTTACATAGGACAAGTTCGGAAGTGATGATATGATCAGACCAGCGTTCTCATCTCCGTCAAAATTTATAATCATGTTTCGTTTGTAATTTTCTGGTATACTTTAAGTAAACATTCTGTATAATTAGTTACGATGCTTATATCCAGTGCAGGACAACGACCTCTGTTATCAAAAGTCGCAAACATTATTCAACAAAATTTTCGAATCATTGTCAATGTTAAAGTTCTTATTAATTCATTTACATTATATACAAAGTGTAATTATAGATTAGAAACAAAACAGATTATGAAGACGGTTAATGAAGACGGTAACACATGTTGCCACGAGTAGCAAAACAACCTCAAGACATCGTGTTTTGTCGCTTGTAGTCCGCATTTCTTACGATCGTTACAGAGGCGGGGAACCGCAAGCGCATAGCAATTGGCTACGTTCATCGAACTAAATACAATCTGAGGTAACTCGCGGGCCGGCGTGTTCTGAATCCGCAAACGTGCAGCTTGACTCATACTGTATAAACCGTTTAAATGACCTAAAGTATTACACGCGGTACGTACACCGTCCTACATGTCTTTTAAAATCGTTTATTAAATTTGAATTAATCGGTCTCACATTCATTTGTTTTGGCAAATTTTTGAGACTCTGCAAATTATTCACAATTAGAACTATACGTACCTAGACATTCAATCGGCCGGATGCGCGGCCATATTTAAACGGCCGACCGCGATCCGAACAATTTGACCATACTTTGACATCCGCTGTCCTTCGAACTGTACTAAATAATATTAAGCTATAAAACCTGACACTTAAGATTTACAATTGGACTTGAATGACATAATAGTTTTGTTGATATATGTGCTATTAAAAAATAGTCTTTATTGGGATTACAAACGGTCCCTTTTTGATTGTCTTAGTTTAAGTATTGTTTTATTTTTAAATCCGCTGTGGGAAAGTAGTTTGAAGCGTAAAGCATTTGTATGAGCTACAATCGTTTATATTGAATTTGAATGCTTTTAAGTGGTTCTGAGTTAAGATAACGTTCTTAACGAAATCATAGGTTCTTTTGTTATACAAACGTTCCCAAATGAGTACGAATTATTTGTAACGTAGTTCACACAACAAGAGAAGCAGTCTAACAATACAAACATCTACTTTAACCGTAAATTCCCACTGTTTAAATGTCTGAAGAAAACATTGTCATATAGGTCTTTAGACAACAAATTATGACGAATTTATAATGTGATAAACAGTTAGCTATGCAACTGTGTGTAATATCTTACTTGATTAGATAAACAAGATGTTATGTATAGAGAGGAATGATTGGACAGCTAGCTTAGTGCAGACTGGTTTAATGACGTCATTGTCCAAGTGACAACGGGCGCAGCCGCCGTTCCTGTAAACATTAGGCGCTTACATATAAAACAAATGAGATTTAATTTTTGTCTTAAATAGATCATCACGATAACAAAAACCACAGTGAACAATGTCATCCGTATTAAACGACATTTTGTTATGTTTTGTTTTTTTTTTTTTTTTTGTAAAAATGTCACATTTATAAGTCGCTCAGTGCTATTGGTCCTTGACTTAATGTTGCAATCGTGTCATATTAAATATTAACAGATTGATACAAATTTAACTTGCGACACTTAATATCAATTGTAAATTTAATATTACACATTGTTTAACTTTTTAAAATATTTCTCGCGATAGTAAAAATGATTTTTAAATGAAACGAAGTTTGTCAGTCTACAGTATCGACGTAATTTATCGTTCAGAAGTTCGCTTGCATCTGGGCCGTATTAAATATATCCTTTTGATTGTTCCATCGTTCCCACGGACGCCGTACATGCGAAGGCGACTTCTTTTTTTGTTAATAAAACGATTACACACCCGCGCCCGCGGCGACGCGCGAGGAATTAAAGCCCGTGGTTTCGTTTGATAATAATTTGATGGCTCGTATTTTTTTTTATTCTGTCATTAATCTTTTATTGTCTGCCACTACCGATTTTAACGGTTTTTATTTTAGTTGGCCAGTGTTTTTTTTTAATTGTATTTAACAAGCCACCGATTATAATCAACCTCAACCTGTGGTTTTGTATATAAATAAAAGTAAGCAAACATCGATAACATCTAACAATAAAGCTTCTTCTATTTATTTTACTTGTTAGTTGTATAAATATTTGTTAAATCTTAATTCAAAATGTTTTTGTTATTGCGAATGAACGTTACTACGTGCGCTATAGGAAGCGTTTCGCGCGCCTGCGCAGACCGGTTGTGAATGTGGAGGGTGGGGGGAGCTAAACCAGAGACGATACGAAATGTTTTGACCCTTGTTATTATTCACTTGTGGCGACTGTATATATCTTATAATTGGATTTAATTCTAGGTACATTAACGATTCGTTCCCTTTTTGAACTAAATAGTCTGACCAGCCTATACTTGGATAAGTTTTAAATGTGTCTACGTCTAACATTTATTTATATGTTTGGCGACACTGCAAAATTACATTGACCGATATTATTGCGGCAAATTGATGTAATTATAATCAGAAATGTCGATGCTAAATATGGCATCGCTTTTGATAAACTCAGTTTATAAATCAACACTAATGATATAAAAGCGTCTCTACAAGTTATTATTACATAAAGATTTGCCTAGAAATACGATGTTTTGTGAATGTAGAGTGATGATGTGAAATTCCAATAAGGTTACTCAGCGCTTATAAAGTTTATTTTAAGTCATAGTAAGTAGGAATTCTAGCATACCTAAATCCAAATAAAATGCATTAACGATCAGCGCGAACATTGTTTTTTCTTCCAAACTATCCGGTTTCTGTGGGATCGCGTGGCACATGTCGGGACGCGCCGGGCTCCAGACTGGCCTACGACAAGAATCCCTAATGAGACGCAAACATTTTTGTCCGCGCGGCCACGGCCATGTTCGTAACGCCTTATAAGACATTGTAAGATTAAAAACGCCGTTAAGTTTCGCTAGATGTCATAAATATTTATTTTTAAAAGGGCAAGTTCTAAATAAGGAACATGTGTTTTTCACTATTAGACGTTTTTTAACATGTAACCAAACTATGTCTAGATCACTCAGAAGCGATGTAAAATGTAATTTAAATTGTTAATTTCATATTTTTTCTAACATAGTAGTGGTCAATTAAGAAGTTTCATATTAACTTGTACTTACGTCAAAATTGACCTGTTTTATTGGTGTAATGTCATTCAATGTTACAAATGTCTTGAGAGTGAATGAGAAAGCTGTGATTGAGTTCACTCGTAATGACAGGTCGCGCCCCACTTGCTTACGATGATTTTATCACATGCGAACGCTAATTGTGGATCACTTACTCTGATTGCAGGTATGTCTTCTATCAGTCAGATTTACAACGGAACACCATTGCTGTTAAACTTGTCTTATTACGTATTGTCATCCCTTTCAGTGTCTCTGAAAAAAAATAAACAGTATGTGTCGATATGAGTCACCAATCAAAACCCAAAGTTATGTAAGCACGGCTTATGTTGTATTTGATAGCATTTAGTGTAAATAATTTTATGTATAAAGCAATAATCGTATATAAGGAAACATCGTTTAGTGTTTCTCTGTATTGCATCAGTGATTTTATCGCTGTCCCATTTCGTAACAGACTGCATACCGGCACTTGACTGTAACTGCGAGCTGCTGTTTACTATTTATCGTTAACTAGTTATTGCCGGTGGCTTTGTATGGTTTAACCCATAGATTATGTGCCAAATTAAAACAAAAAAAGTAATATAGCCTATGTTACTTTATTTAGCTTTCTAATGGCAAAAGAGTTACATACAAAACTCAAATCTTTCCCTTTTAATAACATTAGTATAGAGTTGAGTAAATATCTGGAGATATTTTATGTTGAAATATCTATCTAAAGCATCCTTTATTCTTCGTCATTTATAAATATCTTGTCCTGGTTTATTCTTTGCGTCTTTGATAAATAAATAAAAACACTCTGAATTATCTTAACGCTCCATAAATCAAACAGTGACGTGATAACAACATGACCTGACCGAGACGCGGAGGCGTGACGATAAGATGGCGCCGCTTCCGCTGGCACGAGGCTGTGCGATATCCGGTCAATACACTTACACATATAGTTCTGTTAATTATCTATTTATTAAGTTACATCTATTATTATTAAAGCGTCGGTGGCGCAGTTGTTAAGCGCTTGACCGGACCGGACTGTACATGACATTATCCAGGTTCGATTTCCGCCATGTACCAATGTGTTTTTTCATTTACGAATTGCAAATGTACATTATCCGACGCTCTACCGGTGAAGGAAAACATCGTGATACCTGCACATATCGGCTAAGAAATTCAAAGATAAGTGTGAAGTCGACCAACCCGCACTGGGCCAGCGTGGTTGACTATGGCCTAGTCACCCCTAATAATAGGGTAGGTCATAGCCCATCGGTGGGGACGTATAGTGAACTGTTGATGATTATTATTACAACCAAGAGAAATTGTAAAACACTACGGAACACTTTGTTACTTATTCCTTGGACCCTTTCACAATTATAAAAGCTGTTAAATTAAAAAAAAAAACAATTTCTTGTCTTAGGACTAGAGAATGCGTCTTTTAAATAACAAGTTCAAGTGAACATAGTAATAACCAGTTACATTATTAATAAATCAATGTACTCAAGTAGCGCAGACACAATTATACTATTCAGTTAAATTCTAAACTCGGAAGTAAACCGTCTCTTTCTTTATTAAGCATTAGAAAAGGATGTCAATAGCCGCGATAAAAATGTAACGAGACGATGAAAAACGCCTAACAACATCGTAAGCGAACGCGTTAAAAGAATTAACGGCGCTGTTATGTTTCGGATAACTCATTTCTCGTGGTTTAAGCTTTAGTTACTGGTCGCTATATGAAAATGGCCCGTGTCTTCAGAAGGGCTTACTGTTTACGTTGTTTAGTAAAGATATATTGCAGCTGTGGTGTTCAACGTTTTTATTACACGATCAAAGTTTGAATGTTTTTGATGTAGATATTGTTTGTCATTGTTATAAATTTATGAATTAATAAACATGTAAATAGAAAATATATGTAGTTAACATGTTTTTGAGCTGCAAGTCCTGGACTGGGGCGAGATGACGCGGGATCGAGTTAGGTGGAGACTTTTATGAAGCCAAGACTCACCTCGGGTCTCTGCGCCGTTTTAGTTAGTTCAGTTTTTAACATGATTTGTAAGCAATAAAAGGGGTAAGGACGTATTGAATTTTAAGATTCGATTGCAGAGTTCAGTGTATACACGAACAAACGCTCCATTAGCTGAGACAAGAACTAACCGCATTCCGTTTGATAAGATAAGATTTCAGTTGTACTTGCATGTTGCGGCAGATTAGCCATTGTTCCTGTTTTTCCTTCTAATATTGAAGTCATAGTAGCTAAAAAACTGTACCTAATGTCATCTCACCTTTAGGTGATTAACCAAGTAATGATATAGAAAGGTTTATAGTTCAATGCAGTATGATAAAAAAAATCACAATTTATGATTAATTCTGTACTCGATATTATCTAGTGGGGAATGTCAATGAGTCGGTGAGTGGCGGCAAACGATAAGTCGAATGAATAAACTGCGATGATTCACAAACTCGACATTCTCGATCGCAACAAAATCCCAGGAATTCGGAAGCGATGACATTCCATAAAACATGTCCGCAAAACTTTCTTTTCTGTTAACTGGCCAGCGGTGTTCAAAATCAGCTAATTTGTACTATCCTACAAATAAACTTCTAAGGGCTAAAATGACTTAGTCTTTGTTTTGTCTGTGCATAGATGTACTGTACTTCACTCAAGGTTAATATCAGTCTCGTGTATGGTTACGCAAAATCTTCTATATAATGTTTTAAAAAAGTTAATAGAACGAATCTCCGGTTCACACCGCGGCCCCGGCGGCACCGGCGCCTTGCCGCAACACTTGTGGCGCAACCTTTAACAACCGTTGTCTATGAATTAAATAAAAAAAAACTTAATACATCTCCTCTCAATGAGTCGACGGAAGCTGTGGATTATATCAATGAAATCTACGATGTAAAAACAACACATTAAAAATAAGATAACACTTTGTTTTTACATTCATAGATTTTAAAATGTAACGAAACCTTTACCGTTAGATTACTATAAAAGCTCCAAGTAATCATGGTCTAGAGCAAATGTAGGAAACGATAGTAAATAGTCTGGGAACTTTATCCCGCGATCACTTCAACCGTCTAATAAAGGAACTCGCAATTCCGCCAGCAATAATGGCGGCTTCCGGTGATCGATCAATCTGCGCGGGCGCATCGCGCATGTTGATAGGGCTGCCAATTGTCAAAATAAATATGATTACATAAAATTACGATAACGGTCTGGAGTACACGATTTGAAGTGTATTAAAAAAATGGTAATTTGATATTGCAGAATAGCAGTATTAATAATAGTTCTTTAAAAAGAAATGTAACTGATAGTTGTTTCCTTCGACTTAAGTAAACTTCCCTTAACTTCAATGTGTAATTCTAATGTTGGCATTTTTAAGTAATGTGACGTCATCAAATTATGACAAACCAAAAATTTGACAACCCTATACTCGTTAGCAACAAAGATTTACTTCGATAAAACTTTCGATTAGCCTCTATCCCATCGTAATACGGTCGACATTAGCACTGCCGCACGCCTCTGCATGAGACAGTTCAGTACTGACATTGGATGTATTACCCTTTAACTCGACGACCATTATCCAATTTAATTCAATCGGTTAGTGACTTGAGAGCTATAAGGTCACACTTGTTGAATGAATTGCCTTGTCGAGTGACATTATCATAGCAGACTTCGAAATCAAACGTCAACACGGACGTATTTAAAGAAACAATTGGCTATTGAAAATCTAACAACCACAGTGGAAAATATTGTTTATCTAGGTGTATTTATAAATAGAATTGGAATAATATTTGTGAAATATTATAACGAAATAACTATATAGGTAGTAATGATAATGACATTGACAGTGACAAGTCAATTTGACAGTTGACGTTTGAAAAAGCGATTTCCGGTCCGTTCGGATAATGATCCCGGCTGATGTACAATCGCATGTCACTAGAAGCGCGGCGATAGTATTGTTATGACAATTTGTTATCTAATTTGACTTAGTAAGCGATTACAAAACATTGTTTACATCTAACTAATATTATATATGTTTGTTAGCGAGCAAGTCCAAACGGTTTCTCGGATCTGGATGAAATTTGGAGCAAGATAGTTTATTGTATTTTTTTTTAATTCCGAGCGGTCAAAAGCTAATGTTTCACGTATTTATTGTGTGCACTTTTTAATTTTAATTTTTAATATAACTTATTTAAATTTCTAGTAATGTACAGAATTCGAATCACTTCTATGTTTACAAAGTGCTTAAACATAACACATTTAAAATCCTTATTTATCGGTATAGTCGAGTTCAGTGGATCGTTTCCTGATGCCGCCGATCCTCGAGACGTGTCAAAAACGATACAAGAAATTGCATTTTCGCTTTTCATTAAGTAAGGGTGTAAAGATATCAACACACTCGGATAGAGCCGAGGTATTTAGATTAAAGCAATTTAGTATCGTTAAAGGCTCAGGGAACCGTGTCGAACTGGCCGAGTTTTTAGGCCTAATTATATCGACGTGTTTGGACTGGAACATTTTTTTTTATTCTTCCTCTCTTCATTTACCGATTTGGCCTTCTACGGTTTTTGGTTTAAATTCGTCAGGGTTTTTTTAAAGTTTGCTGATGTAATTTAGGTAATTATGTTGTGTAACATAAATGTCCTTAAAACTTGTTCAAAAGTATTTTTACATGACTATATAGTTGATGCGGTTTTTTTCTTTGGTGTATTTAATTTAGGCTAGATAAAGAATAGAAAGATTCGCATTTTTTACATTATTTTACATTTTCTTCTTATTTACTGTGAGATCTTTCACAGAAATAGAATTAAATGTAAAACGACACGTTCCTGTCGCGATGACAGACAACCTAATTGATATCATGTTCCGAACGCTTTCAAATTAAGTGTTCTATTTTCAAATGCACCTCTTATTCACGGTGCGTTCGAAGAACACAATTCTTAGTTTTAAAAAAATACTTATCTTTTTTTCATTGTTAATGTGTTTATGGCCTGTTTAAAATCAGATCATAAACTACGAGTTATCACGTCTATGATTCCTATTTAACGATTGCTGATCGATCGGTAAACAACGAGATTGACGTCGGCGTAAACAAAGAGTGATGTAAACGAACTAGATTGTCTATCAGCTTTCAATTAGCTTATTCTCGTGTTATTTATGAAGAAAATAATAAGGCGTCGGAATACTGGCTGTTTTTATTGCAACAGGTAAATGGTAAATATCTTAAATCCAGTTGCAGTAGTACTTTTTTATATCGCAAATGAAAATAAACAGTATTTTAAATTATCTATCCGATGTTTTATTATTGCAGTGAACCGAATTTGATTTCGTATTACATCATTGTCGCCATTTTTTCACTAAAATTCACAGACGATAGCACCTACGACAACTGTGGAAATGAATAATTCAAAGTGGACATTGTTGTGCTGGGCGTGGCGCGGACATAGCACGCTAACACAGTGGTAATTACAATCATTATGCCGGCAAGCGCGGACATCGAACCCGCTTCCGTTCAACATTGCCGATTCTTTCTCCTTTAAGACATCATAATTGTAGATAGTTGCCAGATATTTAATTAAAGTGTTTTCACAAAATTTATTGATACAATAAAAATGGATTTGTTGATCTTATCATGTTCCTGAAAATATTTAAATATTTGCCATCCATTAGTGGAGGACGTCATTAGTTCTAATTAGGTAATGAATACCAGGAACAACATTTGTTTTCTTCATACGGTAATATAGGAGACCTTTTAGTTATTGGCGTTAGCTACTATACGGACAGTCTTGCCAAATCATTCAACAGTTGTACAAGTCGAAGTGAGAAGTATTTGTGTGTAGTGACGTAGTGTTTACGTTCCCACGACATCGCTCGCTGATAGCTTGACAGGTACTCCAGTTTATAATAGCTTCGAAAGTTATTTTACACCATTTTAAACTTTAAACCCCTAACCCTAAGGTGACTAAAGTGTCAGCATCAAAGAGGGAGGGTCGACATCCGTCAATCAACCGGTGTTACCAGAACGAAAACAGAAAGTGTAAATTTGTCAAACTTCAAACCATAGATATAAATAAATTGTACACGAAAGATTTGCTTTTCACCAAAAAAAGCCCTGTAAATATTTTAGACGTCTATAAAATTGTGAGTATTTTCGTATAACCGTGCTCTTGTTTTTTTATTTGTGACAATGCATGCAAAGAACTTACATGCGGCAGCGTCAGATCTTGTGTAATAATGAGGTCATATTATCTCTAACATTCAATTATATTTTGAGGCCTAAATAATTTACTGTTATTGCTAATTGATGCTATAAATTGTCTGCGAAATATTTCCCGCCAATTCCTAAATTAGGCCACAATTGTCACAACAATGTTCGCGCCACAAAATGGCGGATTGTTATTTGTTCCAATTACGTAAACACATCCTGTTTTAGTTATACAAAACTTTGCAGATGCAAATTAAAAAGGCGCGAGTAAATATGGATACAAAAGATTAAGACAGACTTAACCTATATCGCATATTGGGTAAGACGGTTATTAAGTAAAAATCTTTTAGAATACTGTAACTTAATTGGGAGTTGACCTCACTTTATTCGTCTTACGTTGTTGGTATTATAATATTACGAAGTCAATAAATGCACATAAAAATTCGAAGTGACTGTTTAAAATTATCTGTCTTACAAAATATATGAAATGTAATCAAACGACTTGTTGAATGCGAATTAATTGTGAACTAAATAACAGTATCGCGTACATTACATTTACCAGGTCCGTGCAACCAAATTAGAATCATCCAGAACACGTGACTCGCGCGAGTGTTTCATATATCACATCGCTTTTGTTTTATTTGCTGTTGTCAAATATATTCGTAGTTTATTTAAAAGTACACAAAGTTTATTCCTTCTCTGTATTGTTCGATTTTTATTTGATGATTATTATAGACAACGCCATCTATAATCGTTCTAAATTACAAATGTTATAGACAATTTGATTGATATTTAAAAAATAAAAACGTTGTTTATATATAACAAGAATTAGTAATAATTATCTAACTGTATTCCAATTACCTCTTCTCTTGACACGCCTTAATCCTTGCTTGTTTGGAATTTATTGTGAAATGGTCATCTCGCTTGTGGTCTCAGAGACCGGTTCGCAATCGTATATGGTATAAAATGTTGTCTAATTACAAGGCAACACCTCCGCCCACAGGAGCCTATAACTACATTTTCGACGTGTCACCCACGCGTCCAGACATATCTACTAACCTTCGATCAATTCGTAATAATTCATGTTTTAAAAATTTACATGGACAACTTCATGCTTCGTGTCGTCGTTTTAATTTTAACAGTTACAATTTGATTACGGTATATGGCAACACTTTAAATTCCTTTTGAATAATAACAGAATGTAATAAAACGTTATCGTGTAGTTGAACTTTGTCCATTAAATGATCTCTGAAGGAGTCACTGAGTGGAGATTCTGAAAAGTGTAGGAACGTATTGAAAGTAACCTGTAATATAAATATAGGTTTTGACGTTTCGCAACGAAAGGACTCAAGTGACAGTTTGGTTTGTGAACCTGTGACGTTGCCGGGCCGCCATGTTTACGATACATCGGGTTCTATAATTGAGCGATGCGGGAGAGTTCAACACATCGCGGTCCATCTTTTTAGAATACGACACAAATAACATTCTATATTTGTAATTTTACACGCCTGCTTAAGTGCACCTATCCGATGTAGAACTTCCGAACGAAATGGGACCTTATTTAATAAACTTAAGATTTATTTTCGTAAATTTTTGCAGCAGAAGTAAGGTGCTTCGTCTTGTATCTTACAATTCAGAGCTTAAGGTGGTGGTACGGTTATGCGGCAGCCATGCCGATGACCACATGCATCAATGTTTGTAAATAGAACGCTGAATACCACTAAACTTCTTTGATGTCTCTCGTATAACACGGTTCCGAATCCATCGCTTCTCCAACTTTACAATGTGGTTCAGTTCAACCTAAAAACTTTTCGATGAATGTATAATTATCTTTTGCATCGTTCCAATGTCGTTCACATTGTTGGGTGTTTGAGTTGGCTTTGACATCTTTGTGTCTTCTTAAATATGTTTTATATATGCCGTGCATTTTGTATAACATTGTTTACAAACAACATTTGCTATGTTAGTTTGAGTATTTGATACTACATTATTTGCTCAAATACACAACTTTACTTCAATGCATTGTAGCTTGAATTCAGAGAAAAATTAGCTTGTCGGTGTGAAAACACCGCACGAGAAGGAATGTAACAAAGCTATTTGCTCGTTCTATTACGCGTCTGGTTTGGGAAGTGAAAAATCACGCTTATCTCGAGCACGAGGGAGCGGTGGTCCGTGCGAGCGCGAGCCATCTGTTCGTTGCACCCGTAAAGATAACGAAAACGAACAAACGGGAACGTTTTCATTTAGTATCGGGCCCTTGGCGCGAACGCTTCTGTCCAATTTATTGCCCGCGAAAAACGGGCGGCCATTTTGCATATTTATACGATGTGTTCCATTTTCGAGCGCACGGTGCGTACGCCTTACGCTTCTTTGATATTCTCTCTTAGAGATGTGGTTTATTTTTGATCGCGTTGTCCTATTTAATCCGTTATGTGTGCCCAGCGCTTCCATCAGTCTTAGCGGCAACCGTTGCTTTTGACGTTCGTGTTTTCACTCTCACAATTTATTTAGCAAAATGTTTAAATATATCCTTAATAAGATTAAGAAAAAGGTGTTTATTATTGTTATAAAACTTTGTTGGCGATGTCTGTGCATTTCATTTAATTGAAATTATATTTGTTACAGATATACCCCGACCCTGAGTCTGAGAAGGCGATAATGGGGTCAGTGGTGTACTGCATCCACCACAAGGAGGGGTGCCAGTGGTCGGACGAACTACGCAAATTGAAGGTCAGTTATATTTAATGTTTTTATAGATAAAGTAGTCTCTAGAAAAAGGGGCCGTGCCATCAATCACGTCTGCTACAAGCATCTACTTAATAATATAATGTTATTTACGACAGGGACACGTGTGCCTATAGATTGACAATCTATTTTTCTCTTTTGAATTTGATACTTTTATAAATCACAAAATGTAATATTTTTCCACGACTAAATTTAACATTCGCTTGATATGGAAATAGATTTAGGTCGGAATAAAGATGGCTCTCAGCACTTAGGTGACCACCGTTTACTGTTTATTTATGAGCGCAATAAACGTTTTATAGTTATCGGCTTTAACGCCGTTGCGTCACGTTAGAGTTCGTCGTAATGCCTTTTAAATTAGGACAACACTGTTTGCTACAAGTAACGTACACTAATATACAGAATTACAGTGGAGTTATATAAAGCATTGTTCATCTTCTTTGTATTGATTGACGAAATATTTACATAAACATGACATGATAATACATGCGATTTAAATAAGTCATTCATATAGACTTGATACGAATTGATAGCGTTTTCCGTAAACAGATTTATCAACTGTTATGGACGAATTTACTTTGAAATGACGCTTCTGAAGTGACATTTGCGTAAAAGTAAGATAAGTCGGAAGTAGAAGAATAGTGCGTTTCGTGTGTCAAAGAATAAAGGCTACAATTTATTACGTATGTTGGTGCTATAAAAAGGTCTCCATCTAATTGCACCGTGAGCATCAAATGGCATTTACAGTGGGGCAGGAAATAAATGTCCTCGACTGTTAATTTTAAAGGTGTGTTGTTTGTTGCAGGCGCACTTGAACACGTGCAAGCACGACGCCGTGCTGTGCGCGGCGCAGTGCGGCGCCATGATCCCGCGCGTGCTCATGCAGGACCACCTGCGCTACACCTGCCCGCGCCGCCGCGCGCACTGCCAGCACTGCAACAAGGAGTTCTCCGGCAGCGCGCTAGAGGTCAGTACAGTTACACAACATATACACATACTGGATTTTCCGAATTACGTCTTTATAAAGTAAGGTAAGGGAGACTCCCTTACCTTATCTTCCTCCATTTTAATATTTTAAGTTCTCCTTAAAATACTCAACTATGTCGTCAAATTATTTTTTTTAACTTTGTCTACAATTTTAAATTGCAGGAACATCAGGGCAACTGCGGTCATGAGCCAGTTTACTGCGAGAACAAGTGCGGCGCCAAGGTGCAGCGTCGGCACACGCTGCAACACGCACAGTTACACTGCAGCAAACGCCTCGTGCCCTGCCCGCACTGCGGACAGAAGTACACGCAGGTACGTACTTGTGAACAATACTGCAATGCAGCAGGATTTCAAGTAAACAGTACTTGATAACAAACTTTTCATCATGTTTAAAATGCGTCGGCAGTTCACGTGATCTATGTGAATGATTATTTGGAAGTGAATCGATGACAAAACTAACGGATGTTCTGTTAACAATTTTATGACTAGAATTGAAATTTTATTTTAGTTTTAAACGATCAGTTGTTTATACAATGAATTTGTGCGGCAGGAAAAGATCGGTGTTTACGTTGGCCGGATACAGTTATTACCGTGTTTAAATCATAATGTTGTACTGCTTGCCTGCGCGCTTTGAGTTACTATTTAAATTAAAATTCATTCTATTACTTCTAAGCAAGAGTACATCGACCCATTCAAATAGTTTAAAACATCTTCCCCGATTTAATAATTAACAATATTAATATTATTTTAATAAATTGTTCTACACTTGCAATATGTATTGATGATGTATGTTGTTCTAGGACTGCGTGTCGGCTCACGGGGCGACATGCAGCCGCGCGCCGGTGCCGTGCCCGCAGCGGAGCGCGGGCTGCGCGGCGCTGCCGGCCCGCGACGAGCTGGACGCCCATTTGCGCGACCACTGCGCCGCTGCACAGCCCTGCCCCTACCGCGACGCTGGATGCAGATATAAGGTGTTTATTGAATATACACGAGCACTACTACTATACCATAGTCAACGCCAGTGCCGCATTTTCTCTAAATTTCAATAATAGTAATTGATGATTGATCGAGTTCTATTGAAGTATGATAATGGACCTTCTATTACAATCTATTAAAAGTGACCTAGCATGTATCTGCTGTCAATCGAAATGTACTGTTCCAAAACTCATTCTTGTAGTTATTGCGAGCAGCTAGGTACTCGTAGAGCACGTATGTAACAGAGCATATTGTCACCTGCAGGGTACCCGTGCGGCGGTGGAGCGACACACGGAGGAGAGCTGCCAGCAGCACGTGGCATTGCTCGCGGCTGTGGCCGGCCGCCAGGCGCGCCAGCTTGACGCGCTGCGGGCGGCCGTGGCCCGCCCCGCCGTCAACTGCTCGGGCGCGCTCGTCTGGCGCGTCTCCGACTTCGCAGCGAAGATGGCCGACGCCAAGACCAAGGATGGCGTGGAGCTGCTGTCACCTGCTTTCTATACCAGCCAGTACGGGTACAAGTTACAGGTTCGTATCTTCCCCAATGTAAACAATTGTGTAAATTTTCAAAAGTTAGAATTTAGATACAACCAAAAAAGACAAATTATGGGACATGTTTCTGAGTAAACAAAGCGAAGGATGGTTAGGCCGTGCAGCGGTAGATCACCGCGGCGTTAGTCAGCGCGCGGACGGATTTAGCGACGGTTACTCACTAAATGAACTTGTCAACGCGGACTCTGTTTGTGTTTCCTAAATTAAATTTAATTTATATACCAATGCTTACTTAAGTTACGTACGATGATTATATTAAGGCAATGGTGAGGGATTTATAGAGACAGTATCGATATGTCGAACGTTTGGAATGGTTCAGTAGATTCTAAATAAATGTTAGGCCACTTTTATATTTAAAAGCAAGTAGTGTAATGAAATCAACTGTTCCAGGCCTCACTGTTCCTTAACGGCAACGGCGCGGGCGAGTCCACCCACATGTCGGTCTACATCAAAATCCTGCCGGGCGAGTACGACGCGCTGCTGCGCTGGCCCTTCGCCCACTCCGTCTCCTTCACGCTGTTCGACCAGAGCGCCAGCCCCGACCGCGCCTGCAACATCGTCGAGAGCTTCGTGCCCGATCCCACCTGGAAGAACTTCCAGCGACCCTCCAAGGAACCCGATGCTCTGGGCTTCGGGTTCCCGAGGTTCGTTTCCCATGAAATGCTCAAGAAAAGGAACTTCGTCAAAGATGACGTCATGTTCCTGAGGGTCAAAGTGGACCCCAGTAAGATAGTGGCCGTGTAAGTTCGGACTGGTCCTACTGTGTACCGCGCACAAGTTTTAAGTCATCGTTATTTAGTGATAGATAATTTAAAAGTCATAGATTAAGTTACTGTAAGCGTCTTTACTCTCCCTTATTTCTGTGTATATATTAGTTGTAAAAGCGAGTACGCAGTTGTTGTCCTTTCACTGAAGATCTCTTGAGTTCCCCCCCTCCCCCAGGCACGACACGCCGCGCGATGTTTCAAAGCTTATCATTTTAACCTGTCGCCATTTGACACGTCACGTGGTTTTGTATAGTATTTTTTCTGTGAGAATAATCTATTAACCTTTTTTTTAGTTGTGAGGTTTTGGTATTAATGAACTAATTGAATTTATTTAGTTTTGTTGAATGTAACTTTTTAAAGTTCACGTTACAGTGAAACCATTAAATTTAACGATAATTTCTTACAAATTCACATCATCATCGAAATCTATTATAATACGCTCGTGTGCCATATTTCTATAAGTTATTTTGTTAAATCCGTATAAGATACACACATTTTTATAGGACACTGCAAAAACTGTGTGTTGTTCCCAGTAATGTTCAAAAGCGTTTTTGTTGGCCTTCAAAATAAAGGCGATTTGAAAAATGCTTGGACTTCAAAAAAAAACTTTGAGACACGTTTGGTTATGTTGTGTCGGCATGTCTTTGTACATATCTCTTATTTACATTAATTTATCTTAATATTTACGGACGTTGTACAGTCGACGCCCTTTGCAGTGTACCACTTAGAAGAAGTTGCCTTGCAACGAGACAGACGTTCAAACAGCTGCAGCTTTTAAGTCTGATCACTGCTAAAGGCATTGATTGTACATACGGACACATTGTCAAAGTACCTACGTTTTATGTAAATAGAAAAGATGTTACTTTGAAATTAAGAATTGTCTGATTTTCTGTGTGTTACGAAGCTGGAATTAGACCAAAGTTTTACGGTAACTTTGTAACGAAGCAAAGGAAACTTTGCATATCTTGGCAGAGTTATCGAATTAAAGAAAAAAAAAAACGCGGCTAAAGCTGACTGTTGATATATTATTTGTACATATTTACCTTAAGTATTTACATTCAATGTAAATATTATTTTTATGTAACTTCGAAACTGTATTTAAAATTCCTGCACCTTTGGGACAGGATTTTGTATCTAAAAACACATTATCCAAAACATACTTATTCAAATGAAGCACTGATTATGTTAAAAAACATTGTTAATAATATTACTTATTTGCATTTTTTCAACGACTCTCCATACTCTGACGAACTCAATAACAAAAATAAAAAATAATATTTGGTTAATTGTGATTTCGTTTCAAGTTAATTAATAAAGAAAATTTTTAGTCATTTATCACTGGTAATTACTAATTGTATTGATTATCCTTAATTAGAACGTTAGTTTGTGGACACAGTTTGTAAATAAACAATCGAAGCTAGTGTACATTCTTTGTATTAAATTTTGGTGTTGAAAATTAAAAAAAAAAACAAATTAAAATTATTTGGATCTCTAAAAATGCTTGTAAATAATCTCAGCATGTTACATTCCAGATAAAAAAATGTTATTGTAAGCTCAAATCTGATATTTAGTCACAAGCACAACGAAATTATTGTACAAAATATATTATTTTATCTGTTGTCAAATAGTGTCACATGTTTTTGACGTTTATGCAAATATCTCGTAAAGCAAGGTCACATACGTCACAGCGCCCGCCCCCCGCGCTCCTGTGCTACACCTAACATTATGACAGTTCAATGTTTCGCCGCCAAGATATCTGAAAACTTTAAAACATGTGTCAGTGACTAGAGAAATGTAACAAGCCGTCTACCTCACAAATAAAAATTTACTAATATTTACAAAAAGAACTTGTGACTACATTTTTAATTGAAAGTATTTTATTACATCTGTCAAAGTAACGATTAAAATTATTATGGTATTTTTACTTTTTATATTAACAGGTAACACTAGTGATGTGCTCTCGTAGTTGGGTTATTTTAAACCGCCGTTATGACTATAACAGTTAGTGTAGCAATATGAATTTATAGTTATAGCTTAGCTAAGTATATTACAAATGTTTATTTTAGTACCTTGTCTGTAACAGATGTAAGACTAATAACCTATACTAAGGTAACATAGTAGATTAAGCTTTTGTATTGTAGTGTGTAAGAAACAAAGATGATTGAGAAAATTAAAATGGAAAAATATATTTTTTTTTCACATTCATTTATCTTTTTCAATAACCTTTTCTTATTTAATTTTTGACTAAGTTAGTGTAGATCACGAAGGGTTTCACCAGAAAAGGGTATATCTGGGGTCTAATAAAGTGGACTTCCTCAGCATATGGTCTATGGTGAGATCATGTGTTTTGCCAAAAGACAATAAAAACAAGACGACAATAACTTCTTGCACTTATTCAATAATACTTCTTATTTACAAAATAGGGTACATTAATATAACTTAAACTTATTACAGAATACTCTGTGAGCTGCCCGGCTGACTGACAGTTGTGTTGAGGCTGGATGGCATTGTCTTTCTTGCATTCTGAAAAAAAGTAAAATCGAAATATTAAATTTACTTTTACTTGATAACTTATATCATACATGATGGGTCTTTCAACAAGCATGGGTCGATGTTAAATATAAAACTATATGTGTTTGAGGTATTAACGATATTTATTTTTTATTTGAAAGGCCCATTTATGCTATTATAGATGGAACAAGACGTCGTTCAAATGTCCTCCGCGGCTTCGTGTGATGGCACGAATTCGAGAGGTCCTATTTTTAGTGACTGCTGCATAGATCCGGCCGAATCTGAGCGATGGCCTGCGTTATGTTGGCTTTCAGGGCAATGGTCGATTGTGGCTTATCTGTATAGACTTGCAACTTCAGGAAACCTCACAAGAAAAAGTCTAGCGGAGTCAAATCGCACGATCTTGCTGGCCAATGAACGTCACCTCTGCGAGAGATAACCCTACCCTCAAACCGTTCATGCAGAATGTCTATTGTGTCGTTCGCAGTCTGGCAAGTAGCGCCATCTTGCTGGGACCACATGTCGTTCACATCCAAATTGTTCAATTCAAGCCAAAAAAAATTTGTTTATCATTGATCTGTAGCGCTCACCGTTGACGGTGATGGCCACGCTAACTTCGTTTTCGAAGTACGGGCTGATGACGCCGCCAGACCAAAATGGCCTTACAGATTACTAACATCGAACCATCCTTGTTGAAAGACCATTTATATATTTCTGACATTCTTAAAAAGATAGGTTTTCATTAAATACATTAAAAATATTTTTTTAAATAAGTTAAAGCTTAAAACCAAGTTTGATGTTTGTTTATGATAAATAATGCTGTTTATATTGATTTACAAACTTGCTGAACACATCTAGTTTTCCCGACAGACTGCAAATCCAATTTATAAATTGGATTTGCAGACTGTCGGGATGATTGTAGCTTTGAATATGTTTAAAAAGAAAGAATATAGTATGATTGTAAATGAAGTAATGAATAGAAAATATGAAATACCATTTTGATCCTGTGTAACTCATCCATAGCTTCCGGAAGCAATGGCTTCACGGAATTAATCTCCATCAAAGTCAAATGGTCAAGTCTACCGTAACTACCTCCTGTTTTCATGAGGGCATCCATTGAAGTTCGTAACTTGGACATGCGTATATCCCAGATATCTTTAATTATTGTTTTAATTTCTGATGCTCTGGGTATATCTTCAGCAGCGGTTCCTAATATCAGTTTAGCTTCCACCATGTAGTGCTCATTTGGCATCTTTGTGAAAAACCTGGAAATGAAACAGGTTACTTCTTATTACTATAAGGATACTTATGAGTTACAGACAGTCTAATTTGACCAAACAAACAAACAAACAAAACAAAACAAACTCTACCCATAGACGCCAGCTCACATATAGCATAGCTTGAGTCTAGCCTATGTTAAGGATGGGAAAGTCTTGGCCAAGAATGGGAAAGTTGACTTCACACAAACCCCTTGATTAATAGTCTCCTATGTCTGGGCATAATGACTGTAACAATTTCCTTTATAGGTAATCAAAATAACTTTTGCAAGTCGTGTAAAAATGTTTAAAGTACCTTGACTTCTTTTCTTCTTCTTTAATGTTCTCCAAAACTTCAATGTCCATCCAATCTGGTGCGACTATTCGACACTTCTGTTTTTGTTTTAACATAACACCGAGCCACAAAGGAACGTTCATTGGTAAACCTGCTCGGAACGGCCCAAATTCGCCGCAAATTAAGAATATTTTATCGTGAGAAAAGTTCGGTATTATACTAACAATCCGATTTTCACCTATGAATTCGATCTCATATGGGTCCATTTTCTTTATATATCATTAAATGGACTAAGATTTTACAATAAAAAAAAAACAAAGTAAAGTTTTGTTTAGGTTTCAATTTTGATTTTGAAACTTAATTTGGCATTGACAGACACTTCTGTCCAATTTGACAATAAAACGTTTTTAAAATTTTGCGAGTATTACCCGTAACACCGCTTTCACAAAATAAAGTAACGCCATCTACTAGACTTCTAAAGAACTACACGGATTCTTTTCAATGTTACAGTTTTTTTACTCTAACAAAGATGGCGGTCTAATTAAAACCTATTTTTCAAACTTTACATTTTAGGCTGACAATTCAAAACATCAAACTTAAATGTAATGAACACTTGTAAATTACTTATTCACTCTATTTGAGAATTTCTATAACTTACATTTGATAAAATTGTATGTAAATTGTTTGCTACTGGAAGTTACGCGAACACGATCGATGCAAATCGTTTTGGCAAAGTGCAAACTCCTAATTACTAGCCGTAAATTAGGGTGGCCGGTTGACAATGTCTCAGACGGTTGATATTTATGGCTGCCCGCCGACGGAGGACGGAGCCCGGACTTTTGCCTCCCCACGCTTGTCATATATCAATAAATAATGTTGTTGGATAAGAATTGTTACAGCAATTGAAGTGAACTTAATGAGCATTTAATTAAATTTATCGATTTATATTCATTCACATCAAGACCTCGCATCGTTAAAAACTTGTCGCGAATGTATATTTGTATCAGTGTGATAAATAAGTTTCTCAATATCTTTAATGGTAAATAAGCTATTGCTAATGTACAACTGTAAATATTTACAAGTGTATTTAAATACGTTAAAATAAATATGTAATTAACTGTAACTAAAAAGTTTACAACTAAGATCAGTTGCATTGTCATAACTGATTCCTTAATAAATTTTATATAATTAGAAGAAAATTTAATCAGAATTGAAATCTATAATATGAAAGTTGAAATAATAAGCTCACGTAATTTGATACTTTTATTCATAGTCTCCTGTCGCCCGCTAGATGGCGGTATGCGACACAAAAATGATGCTATTTCAACGATGTCAAATGCAAAAACTTTCTTAAATTCTTAACTACATTGAACCATTAAAAAAAAATAATAAAAAGATCCTTTTAAGACAAACAAAAAACAATAAAGAAATTTTGTGGTCAATTTTTTTTAAACAATCCAAAAGGTAGAACACAGTGTTGAGAGGACTAACAAGAACTCTGTTCTTATATTCTTCAATAAATATAAACTTTTGAAAAAAAATCTAGTTGTTTCCTCTACCGTGTATAAAACGTTCATAAATAAGGCAGTTGAATTTAGATTTCCAGTTACCCATTAAGCGGATAATTTACAAATCGCCACATCAAAGCGGATTGTAATTTTGATTCAACTTAAACGTCCGTAATAAACTTCACATGGTTGACGGATGGCATGATCGCGCTGAATTCAGCCGGCAGCGGGTTAGACGGCGGCGTGTTTAAGTCGACAGCGTGTTTAAGCCGACAGCGTGTTCGGGCCGACAGCGTGTTATATCGACGTCATGTTGGCCGCATAATTCCGGGACGTGCGAGCTAATAGATGGCCGTTCGTCACAACAGTTTAGCGGGCAATCGACGACAGAATCATTCACACGAGCGTCTCTCGGCCCGACGCGGGCTGACCACTTGCTGACTGCTGTTTGACTTCACTTGTTTCGGAATGTACATGAAACTTACACTATCGAGTTAGTACATACAGATTTGAATTATATTTAGATACTTATATATCATGCTTATATACGTTATATCCATATTACTCGTATATTACATATATACGACAGGAAGTCGTTGGATGCGGCAGACGGAGGACTGCGAGGAAAGCATTGAGAAAAGCCTATGTCCAGCAGTGGTTAGACAAGAGCTGATAATAATGATATCATGTATTATATATGACCAAATACAGAAATATAAATATAAAGATGCGTGCAGTTTATTAAAATTATGAAATAAAAAGTTACGACGACCTAAGAGCCTAATACAAAGTAGTTGACATTGTTTTCCTTATAAGCAATTAAGCTGGAAGAAGCTCTTTTTACGATTGTTATGGATTCAATTTAATTTTTATTTAAGGCAAATAAGCGTTTCTGTTGCTTGTGATAAGGAATTGCGGCGGCGGTTTATTTGTAACATAAACTCGAATTCGTATAAAAGCACGTTTAAAACGAGAACAGAAAGAAACGGAGCGCGACGGAAACTTTTGGAAAAGTTTCGGGAATAATCCTTATTTGCGGAGTTCATTATTAAGTGAATTATTATGATTACAGTTGGCCTCTACAAGTTGCACAAAAGTTTTAAGTCCCCTTCCTATCTCATATAGCCCGTGCTCTCAACATTCGGCACAGAATTAATATACAAATAGTCTGAGTCATTAGTTTCATACAGATGAATTAAAAAATGACATGAACCTGCTGCGATGAATTACCTGTACACTTCTACAATTGCCAAAAAAACTATTTTAGTGTCTAAATTTTTTTAAAACTAAAAAACGTGACGTGACAATTTGTTAACAACATTTTGTTAGACGAGAACAGATTATGAACAGATCTGGCTCCTCCAAATATGTGATAAAAATGTTGCAAACCTCTGCACGGTATTTCTAGGTACGTGTGCTTAACGCGCGGGTCTAGACTTATCTGCAACAGTCCGAATGTACTTAGTTGAACCGCATTATTGCAACTGCCCGCCTACTGGGCGCAATTAACTCCTGTAAAGTTCTCTGCGTAAATTACCTCAAGTCGTTTACGTCACTTAGATACCTTGCTTTTTAAAAGTCAAAGGCCACTTACATAATATCAGCTATACATCTTTAGGTTACAATTGCAGGTTAAAAAACTGTAAAAAAAAATTGTTGCCGAAAATTGTAATTGTAGACATTTATAGTAAATAACAACCGATGCAAATGTATGCAAAAGTTATGTATGTAAAAGACACTACAGTGACAAATGTTCCGTGAGACTTTTTCTTTTTTTTAAAAAACTGACACAATTTTTGTTAAAATTTATTCTACCGTGCCCACTAAGTACAAGGCTTGTGTTGGGATATGCTTTACTACAATAGAATGGTAGGGTTTGAACCCGCGACAAGGTGATATTGGAAATCTGTATTTTGAATTGTCAGTTTAACTTTGTCGTCTTTTATTTTAGAGATATACCAATTGTAACGCATCATTTGTTAGTCCAAATCCCTCCGGCGCAGTAACACTCGCAAGATATTACGAGCAAAAATGAATGGTCGTACAACTTTGTCGATTATCAATGACGTACGTTGCCGTAACGACTAACTGCGCTCATTCGATATGCCCCGTTACATTTTAATGGTTAATTTTATTACAAAGTGCCCGCGGAGCCGCGGCCAACCCTCTAATTTATTACTGATCAATCCCGCGTGGAATTGTTTCTATAATCAAGTGTAACCGCTGTCGCTAGCGAACTAGAATTATTTTAGTCTTTACAACCTTTATATCTCGAGAACAGTATCATAAACTAAAAAACGAATCTGGATGACATTTTCACCACAAATAGATTATACTATTTGGTCTACTAAGCTACTAAGTTTTTTGAATTTCGCAATGTCGAAGTCGCGGCAAAAGTATTTACCAAATAAGTGAAAATTTATAGTGAAAAATAACTCACG
Source organism: Papilio gigon (assembly GCA_027563995.1). NCBI lineage: Eukaryota > Metazoa > Arthropoda > Insecta > Lepidoptera > Papilionidae > Papilio > Papilio gigon. The sequence goes on from JAODUI010000027.1 coordinate 8,787,435, forward strand.
TAAAACCGGGAACCCTACGTATCGTAGTTATAGCATGGATCTGCTCTCGGGATTAGGAAGAATAAATAATTTTCTCTTTTTAACAATATTCACCATCACCGAAAGTTCTTTCAGTGATGACAAATATTGGTGATATAAAAATGTATCTAGTTTCACGTTTCGTATTTTAAATTCCGCCAGCGTTCCGCACTATCGGACGCTTCGGAAAAACAAATAATAAACAAATGAAAAGAGATAAAAACAAATGGCAGCGCTAACCGATACACGTCACACGTTCAAATCATCCTATCACATGGGGCCTGACGGACATGCGTCCCTCCGAACGTGACCGGAGAACCGAACCTAACGCAAACTATAAATCGCCGAGCATCGCCCCTGGAAACCAGTCACATAGATCCCTAGCTCCATACCAAAAAGCCCCCCTACTGTCATTCTTGCAAGAGCATGACGCGGCAGGGAAGGTCATATTATATTGGCGAAAAATTTCGACTACGTCATTATTGAAGAGTGTTATTGGTGTTATAAATAAGGATCTCGTGTTATTGAGCGGATATTAAAATGATTTTTTTCTGTTTCGTGTTTGTCTTCAGCCGAAATTGGATTGTTATGTAGCGGGTCTACGAGCGGCTACGACGCTACGCTATGTTTAGGCACGGTAGGAGGGTGACAGTAAATTGTTAAATTTATTTCTATGTATGCTAATATATGCTGCAGCTATACCTAAGTATATGCTGCATTCACTTCAGTTTACTTTACCTTAAATTAAGTTCATAGCTATTTGAAAATAAAAAAATTTTGACAATTACTCCATTAACAATTTTTTTTTTCAATGTTTTATAAACAAACCCGCGAGACAAATCTGTGGACGTCCGTAAAGCTTTAGCGGCATCTCACTTTTTTCTCCCCACCTGTCCATTGAGTCGACGCAGAAGCATCTGACAAAACGTACCTAATTAAATTCAAAGCTTTAAGACGTCTCCATTTGCTTGTCTCTAAATCTGGCCGCGGTAGCTGATATATGTCCACAATGAAAGCTCTAATTAATTTTTTTCAGTGAAATGTGATATCTACATTCTTTTTACCAAGTATTCGAGTAGATGCCTCGAGGCTTGAATTTCGGATTTATATTAAGTCTTATTGTTAAAAAAATATAGAAATACTCTCCGTAGTTTCATTCGCAGTGCTAGCCATGGTTTTAACAGATTAAACTTGTTAACGTTCGTCGACTTTTTTTATACATTTAAAACGTATAATAACTCCAGTAAATTATAA
>JAODUI010000027.1:8793996-8819375 GCA_027563995.1 Papilio gigon
TACTGTGGAAGGCATTGGGAAAGGCCTATGTCCAACAGTGGGCAGACAAAGGCTGTTGATGATGATGATGATGATATATTAATTATTGTATGGAATTGTGAAATCGAACACCCTTTGCTGTTAAAATGTTGGAGCGTTGAATTAATTTCATATGACAAACTATTGTTTAAAATTCAAATTGTACGTGTGAAATCTTGCTCGCTCTTAATTGTATTGACCAACGGCCCCGCGGGTAGGTGAGTGCGCGGGGCGCGCGGGGTGCGCGGGCGGCGGGGAGAGGGTCACTTTCTATTCGTGTGAGGAAACACAATAACGGCGTGATCTAAAGTACCCCCTTCATCCTAATGGCTTTAATAAAGGTACGGAATCCACGTCGCTCTGTGTTTATGATTTTATTCCGATATATTTAATTAAAATTTTAGTGTAAGCGTTTTCGGGTTGAATAGGTGACGCCATGTTGTTGCCTAATGCGACAGTTCATGTCCATGTTCACTCGTGACTATCTCGCTGTACGTCGAGGCTCATTTTATATTAGTCTTTGCTTGTGTCACTTACAATTTGAATACAATATTAATAGTAAGACCGGACAATGTTTGTCCGGGCCTATAGTAAGCCTCGCTCCTTCTTACAATAAGCTCATGTTTGCAAACCTCTTTGGGCTATTGTTAGCTGATGACGAGGGCTACTAATCCTGTTGCGTTCACATCGTCCACACTGCCCGCTAGTTATCAAGTGTCCATATATCTCCGGGGAGAGACGTCCTGATAATGTTCGTGCGACGGCGATCGCGGTAACAGGTGGAGGGAAGTGCCGGTGTGACTAACGGTTATATTTATGTCGGCGTGTCCGTGCGCCGCGCGCCGTGCGCTCGTAACTCAGCGCCGGTGCATCGATTCCGCCTCGATTATTTATCGAGCGAGCGTGCGCCGCTTTATGATAGCTCTATTGTTGATGGTTTTTTTATCATAATCATAAAACTCTAACTGGCCACCTATAAATTTAAACTTCGAACTCAGACTAAAGATGAAATTATTTTTTGTGTATCTCGCCAGAGTTCCGCAAAGCGATGTTGCCATGGCCATCGGGACATGTCAAAAGGTTTTTATAACATAATATACAACAGCGGTTGTAATTTACTTATTCTTAATCATGCATTATTTAACAAAATAAAGTTCAAATAAACTTCAATTCAGACAAAACAATTAACAAACGTCATTAAATCTTGCAATCTCAGATGTACCCCAACTTCGAGAACATGATGAGTTGTGAAATGAATCGAATAAACAACGAGCTAAAAGCTCGGCAGAACAAGGGTCGGCAGCCAGATCAAACATGTTTTCAATTCTCATCAAAAAAGTAAAATCGTTATGACGACCCTCATAAAAGAGAGCGCATTCCCGCGCAAGCAATATCGTAATGAACACCCTGTATACACGGCGGCCATTTAATCTCGCACCTGTATCACGCTGTATTTAGTTAAAGACAAGTTATAAGGTTTAAGCGGGTAGAGGGACAACAGTGTCGTGGTGTATCGGCTTGCTCTACAATATCACTTTAACATAGGAAAATTTAAAGCGTAGAATGTTTATCCAAAAAAAAAAAAATTAGCTTAATTAGTATTCTAAGATAGTATTATGCCAATAATCTTTGAATAAAAATTCTAGTCACAGATATAAATTGTAATTTTAAAATGTATTCTTACATTTCAAACACGCCAATCGCTTTAACTTATAAACAATCCGCTACCGCTTCTATCTTAAAACTTAAGAATGGACCGGTGGCTAAACGGTCGGCAGTTAGCTTGTCCTAAACAAATACGTCCAACCATCTGCGTAGGGAGTTTGGTGAACATTAAAACATTGTTTAGGTGTCCAGTACGTGTCATTAGCTCGTAAGCCGAACGATCCGCTGACTTCGTTACGGGCGTAACACCTTTTTTGTATATGATTATGTTTACAGGTGGACGGGATAATTATTATTTGTGTTTTAAATTTGATTTTCTTTACTACTTTATTCATTTTATTTGTCCGGACCGAGTTTAACCGAATCTATAAAAACATGAAGGCGCGAAATATAATTTACATAGAATAGATGTACTACATTATTGTTAGTGCAAGAAAACTTTGCCTTAGGGTTTGACGTATTATGTAAAAAAACAAAGAGAAGAATTATGCCTTTCCTCGAAACGATTAAACTAATTTCAAGATCGCAATGAAGCTCAACTTTGAATGCGTCCATTACAGATTCTATATTCAAAAACTTGTCTTTATCTGTGCGACGTAACTTTCCCGCCAATCGCAATTGTCCGATGTCAATGCCTGCGTTGAAGAAATTAAAAGTTAGTCAGTTCTTGTCAGTTCGCCTCGAGCGTTCGACGGCGCCGGTCGCTTCCAACATAGTTCTGTTCATGAAGTCTATGATAGACATCTTGAAGCTGAACTTTTAATATAAATGACTATCTGAAACCTTTTTACTACGATATTCCGCATTCTGAAATAAATAACACATTAATACTTCCGTTAAGAAGTCAAAACAACTTCTGATAACAGTCTAGTAGTTTTCTAAACATGCTGTTTCTTCCAGTCATTAGAACAAAGTAAATTCTCAAAATACGTTTTAAGTAATGAATGAAACAAATCTATGTTATAAGTTTAAAATGAAAGAGATGGAAAGAGTTAATGTCTTGGTTTATATCGAAATTCCCTCAGAACTTGATAATGTCGGCCAACTTATAATTTGATGAGGCCGGCTGAATCCTTGCACAACTTTTACGGTATATGAATATTTAATAGGGCATGTTGTCGGCGCCCGCCGCGCGCCCTCTCTACATTTTTTGCATGTTTTCTTCTCCGACAGTTTCGCGCCACTGATTTGAAGAGATAAAGGGAGTAATTTAATCAATGCGTGTATTTTTTTCTTAGGAATATTTCCTGGAATAAATTCTTTGGTGTGATGAAAAAGTTTATCTTTCTTTACGACACCTGCGGAAAATGTAACTCAGATTAACATCATCGTTCTTTCTGCTGTTTGGTGTAGGCAGTAATAGTCCTTTTAAAATTTGAAGACTTCTTTTAAAAATCACAAATATTGTTTCTAGTACCGTTAGGTCTATCGAGGCAGTAGACTACGAGACCGTGGCTGAATAACTAATTCAGCGAATTTAGAAAGCTTGCAAACTTTTGTCGTAATTCGTGTGAAATAAGATGAAGTTAGGCTGTATTTTTGCATTAAACGACGTAGCGCGTCTACAATGAAACGTTTGTACAGATGGGTTCATAGACGCCCTAGTTATTGTGTAGGGCCACGAAACTAGCGAAACGTATATTTTTTAAATCATTGCCAAATGCAAACTTAAACTGGTTTAATTTAATACTAATCTTTCTGAGTTCACCGACAGGATAAATAAATTTCGATTTTATGTTTTTAAAATGATAAAAGCTGCCATAGACGTCTTCGTTGATAGATAAGGAAGGAAATCGCAATTATTCAAATCACTGCTGCATAACGTGTTTTATTTGACTCTTTTCTTTACTTTCTAAAATATTAAACTTGTTTTGACATCCGCTTCTCTGGTGGACGAACAATAAAAGTGCTCTGCGTTGGGCTACATCAAGCGGTAGAGGCGCCCTGGAGAAATCAGGCGCGTCGATATGTGCCGGCTAATGAGCCCGCGCCGCGTCTGCACACACCCTTATATTTGTACAGGACGCCTGATGGACCTATTAAAACGATATCTTTATATTAACAATCGTCTTCGTATGCGTATAAGATTTTGTGTAAACCAGTATATGTTGACCTCTTAATATATTTTGTCGTGTTTATCATAGTAACTGAAGTCTCTAAAACATACACGTTTTTTTCACGTCGCGAACCCTTGACTAGTTCTGTATCAGATACATTTTTACATTTGTTCGTTATGTACTATGTATTTATACTTATTTTCACAAACACACGACACGTTACATACAAGTGTGATCGTGAAATTAGTTTATTCAGAAGACAAGAGAGAACTATAAAGAGTTTGTAACAGGGAAAAAATAGTTAAAGGGTGTAATAACAGTTAGCCGGTGGGTGATTGGTCCCGGCTGCTCCCGAGTCCCGGGTCCCGGGTCCGGGAGACGGAGGGTGCAGCAAAGGTACGGGAATGTGTGGCCGGTGCTAAACATTAACGGTAATAGTCGCCAAGTCACTTCTAATTGCGAGACTGGACGGTGTCATGCTGTGTCGAAGTAGGATGTAATTTTAAACGTGAAATAAGAGGGAGAACACCATAAAGTTAACATGCCTATTTTATCACATACCACATTACTTATTATCTTACTGTTCTTTTTATCTTATAATTTCAGAGATTCTGTGTATTTGAAAATATTTATGTCGGCGTAAATGATCTAAGTATGGTTTCAGATTGTCGATTCTAACGAAATGAATTCTATAGTAAGTTTTGTTTTAAAATTTGGAATATTGTGTGAGCAGGTTGCTGCGCGAGTTGCATAAAACCGTCCCGACTAATTGTAAGCGCGCTATCGCGAGACAAACGCGTGGCTGCGACGCCGACGCATAACCGTTAGCACTTTTTGGTTTCGAGAAATTAGCGCCTTTTTGCATTGTCCCGGCCCCGGAGATAGCTGCTATGGCTATGCCAATTTATTCTTTGTTATTCCCTCTCGCTATTGTATCGAGTTACTTAATTGTACAGCGGACGTGTGCTACAGGAAATATTTTTCATGACATTCTTATTAACAAATGCATTCTCAACGTTTGGTATCAAATTAACAGATGTTTTACTGATTATAGTAACATAATGATGGACTGAAAAATACATAAAAGTAATGGAGAAAAACAACGAAAAGTATTCGTGTAATTGATAATGAAATTTATTAACAAAATGTTATTTTTTTTTTGTTTATAAGATAGAAACTATTATTTATAGGTATACTAAAAGAAAATTAGTATGTTGCGATGTAATGAAACGCCCCGAGGTCGCCACTGTGTTTTTAAATTATGAAGAAGCGTAAGAAAAGAAAATATTTCTAGATAAAAATTACGACGAAGAAAACGATTATTCCTTACTAACAGTGGTGCGCTGTGTTCGAGCACGTAACATGATATTTAAGAATGATTTTTTTTTATTTTACGTAACACCAATGTAATCAATGATTTATTTAGATTATTGTTATGCACATTGTTAATAAATTATTTAACAGTTAGGAAATATATCTAATGTTGATTTAAAAAGGTCATTTCTTCGTTTCTCTTTTTAAAATATGCATTCTTGTGAATGACACGATGTGTAATTGCTAGAGTTAGTAAACAGACTTGTAAATATAAAACGTTACGTAAGATTTTATATTTTCAGTTAAAATAATTTCTTCAGCAATTGATTAAATTCAGGTATCAATCAGCGCGCGCCGCCAGGGCTGGCACTTCGTTGTTCTGGCGCGTATTAATAAAGTTAAGAAGCGCGGTATCGGCGCGATCAGTCTGTCTGTTTAATTAACATTCCCGCACAGGTCGGCCGGCGGGCGGCGGGCGGCGGGCGGCGGCAGACGCGCGAATTAAACCGATATCACTCCGAACCTTATTGACAGCTCCAGTTGCCCAGGGCTGGCGATCTTGTCTTATCTACAATGTCTTACAGACGCTTTAGATCAATAATTTAATGAAAAAAAGTTTTCACTCTATTTCAAACAATAGTTACAAAGTTTTGCGTTCTGTCTAAAGAAAATTGAGAATGGATCAACATGACAGACATAGTTAAAGTCAATGTGGAGAAGAAGTGCATAAAGCTATTTAAAAATATTCTTAGTTAATGAAATATAATCTACTTTCGACTTATGGGCGACCGGCGCACTGCAATAGTAATCTGTTTTTAGTATTCACTGACAATTAGAAATGTAATAACAATGTTCTAACACTAACAAAAAAGTATATTTGTTAAGTGACGGAAGAGTATTTTTTTATTCGGTATTCCATTTTTAAAACATATAGTTGAATTTTCGTGAAGTGAACGATACACGATTTAAACTACGTCTAATCAGGTGAAGCGAAACTGTAAGACAAATTATAAAAGCAGCCAATTCTTATTTAAAATGAAATTTGTTTTTATATTTGCATTAGCAGTGTGCCAGCCCGTGTTCAGTGGCAGGACGAGCGTTCGACAGCCCCGTTACCGAATCGACGGAGGAATCCGCCACGTAAATATACGTTCGACCAACAAGTGTGCACACAACACTTTTTATTTCCAAATTAAAGAAAAAAAATATTCAAGTACTTATTCAAAGGTCTGTATTAGCCTAATTATTGTAAACAATCGTTTAATTTACGGATGGCATTAGATATATGCACATGTAATTAAAATTGAACAATAAAAGTAACTGTTATTATTCAAATTTATTGTCATTTTTTTTGACATATTTTCTGTTTGGGCTACAGTTTCTCATGTTACAGTTGAACGTTTTCAATCTCTAGTCTGTGTTAATACGGCCAATTTGTAAGAGGGCGCGGTGTCTCATTAATCGAGCGGCGCGGGCGCGGGCGCGGTGCGGGGGGCGCGGGTCACGGGGCGCGCGGGGCGGGCTGCGTGCACGTTTGTCTGTTCATTTTCAACGCTAATTTGACTTTAATTAAACAAGGAATCGAGCGTTTGTTAAGATCTGTTAGGAAATTAACGGCACTTATTTTGCATGCGCCTTCTTAAAGTAACAACACTCGCCTCCGCTCGCTGATTACAATGCGCTCCTATTAATGTAAATTAACTGAATTTTAGAAAATATAAAACGAAATTAAAAACATTTGCTGATCTGCAAAAACAAAGATTGGTAACATATACAGCGATTACTTCGTTATGCAAACTATCTTATTGAACGACAAATGAATTTTAGTTGAAGAACTTTTAGGAAAAAAATTATACGTAATTAGTACGTAATCATAATGAGAAAATTATGAAATTTGTTCGAACAATATGTAAACTGTGAGAGAACGGACAATCTAACTTATTTTAATCTATGTAAAGGAAGATAAGGCGTCGAAGACAATAGCGAGTCCTGATAGGCGCGCAACTTTGGAATGGCACGGTAACAAGAGAAAACTCGTTTATCCACCTCAATACAAGGCGCGGTGATATCATCTAAATGCCATCGCGATCTCATAATAAAAGGACCCGAATGCCAATTCACAACGATCTACACTTGCTAGATGGATACGGTGTGCATTTTTTAAGGAGTACGATAGGCCGAGAATGTTTAACATTTATATTAACGTCCATAATCCTATTTAATCCGTGTCAGACAAAAAAAAATAAGTCCATTATACTGTCATAACTTTACTGCCTAATTCATTTTACAAGTGTGACTTTCGTAAGAAAGTAGTAAAAAAAAAAAACATCACAACAGTAAGTTGCCAGCTTACAATTTTGAAGACACATCCAGTGGGCTTAAAGTTTAAGGCGTTATTTAACACAATATCGAGTGGCAGTGTTAATCGAGCGGCGATACGCGAACAACAAAGAGATTGCTCGATACAATCCAACGGCTCTCGCTAATACCGGGACAGAGGTGACGCCAATATTGTAGCACTATGTACGTGCAGACATGCCATTGTTCATTTAATAAGTATAACTAGATTATATGTCTAGCTAATTATGATTTATTAATTAAAATAAGGACTACTCTTCTATTGCTATTTAAATAATCATTAAAAAAAATCAAAGTCGTATGATGTTATTGCCGAGGATATATGAGAGATGTTAAAAAAAATTTAAGTCAAATAAATTTGCCTTGGCATTTTGTATATACGACTTTTAAAAATATCTCGATAATTAGAATACTTAATGCATTTGTTTATTCGAAAAAATAATATAAAGTAAATAACATTTTTTAAAAATTAAAATGTGTTTTAATAAAGTTTGAATTTATTGTATAAATGTCGTAGTGTTTCTTCATCTACTGTAGCGGGCCGGTAGGCTCACGTTCCATTAACTCTGAGAGTTTTAGGAACAAATTGGATTCGCAATGGAAACTTCTCGAACAATACCTTGTTTGTTAACACCGCGCTATCTGGAGCGGATCGATGGCTTCGATGAGACGAACGGGGGGCTCCTTCTTTATGTTTTGATTACAAAATAGAATATGCCACTGTATATATTCAAGTGAAGACATCTTATAATGATCACGTCATCAGGGCATAATGGCCCTAGATCAATGTTTAATTAACAAAAGTTTTTTCAAATTACATGACCAACGACCACTTTATTTACACAACTATATTACAATATGTTTAAATATTTATGTCATAGTAAGATTTTTCTTATAGTATATGGCAGTATATGTAGCTATTAAACAACCTGAAATGAATAGAGAAAGAGAACATTTTCTCTTCCCGAGTCAATTTTTATTTCAATCTTTGTTACATTGATGAAGAAAACAAACTGACTTACATTATCACTGAATTACATTATCTCTGACCTACATTACGCTATCTATTAAAGAAATGTGAATTAAATAATTAATTTAATGAAATAACAAATTCCCATGATCTAATATTCCGTGTATCACTAGTAACAAGTTTAGTCAACAAGAGGCCGTTTCAATAACACAGCCGTATGTCAGCGATCGTCCCGAGCTCAAACAATGCAGTTAAATGTTTGCTTAGGAGCCAACTTTAAGGAGTAACCGTGAATTATGGTTCAAGTTGGCGTCTTCATATTGTTTACCTTGTCGAGTGCCCGCTTACCAATGCTAAGTGATTAAGAATACTGCACCAAGTATATGGACACAGGGCTATGGAGCCGCTCTTATGATGAATTCTTTTTAACATCCATTGCTAATTATTTTCATTAATCAAACTTGGTAATGCTAAAACCAAGGGACTCATCATAGTTATCTTTAATTACAGCTATGTTGGGAATTAGTAATATTTTCTCCTGCTCCAAATGAGAAGTTGCTTAATTCAGCCAGTGATGGCTTCTGACAGAATTTATTTTTAATATTATTATTATTAATATTGTGTTTATAGCAATTACAAGACGATGATATTCTATTTAGCATCGTTTTTAAAGGTAATTAGTGTTTGTATTTATTTGCAAGTCCCAAACTCAATCACAGAAGTTGTGTACTTTATGTAAAACCTATGGAGAGAATCCACTCCACGTGTTCCTTGTCCGCGCTTCTGTTCCGAACTACGCAAGATACAGTCCTCTAGTCAAATTCCAAGTTAAACTGAAGTAAGTTACGATCGGCGATCGCCTTTGTCGTTCTAAGCTGGAAGGCAATTATCATTAATTATTATTAAATGTGACAAGCCCGTGATAAACGGCCCGTGATAACTTGAGCAAATAACTCAGGAGGGCCGCGCGGCCTCCCAAGCCTTTTGATTCCCTATTCGCTCTGATTTGTTATCGATTCGCCTTATTGGTATTGCCATTTGATTTATCACTTTTAATAATACCGTAATTCTATTTAATTGTACAAATATTAATGATATTTCATATTTTGCTAAATACTAATGAAAACTAGTGTTTTCAAATAATATACTTTTTTCTACAGAATCATTTGCAGTGCCCTACAAAAAATAAATGAATAGCTAAATAGTTTTTAGCTGTGACAGCTTGTTTAATTAATATATAGCGTCATTTTAGTACAATCAAAATAATTATACAATCATAACTATTATGAAATTGCACATTAATAAATGAATGCACCGCATTTTGTCGATCATTTAATTTTATTACGCGCTTGTGTTCGTAGCGCCCTAGCACCGTAGCCGCGTAGCGCTGTATTTCCAGTACAATTAATAGTTCATACAAATAAATCGAGGCCCGCTTCGGCCATTTGTAACCGTAGCGCTTATCTATCACACCTTTATCCCGTCGTAATCATAATAAATAACTGATAACGGTGAGGTAAATATTCGTGTATTAGCAAAGGGCGTGCGTCACGCGCCCTGAGTTATACCTTCCGCCCGGCGCTCGGCCGAAACATCGCCATTATCATTAATATCAAATATTATTTACTGTTCGCGGTTTTATTTCGCGAGGTGGGCTTCGTCGAGATAATCGTCACCTAGACATTACTTGCCGTACACACTCATTGTGTACTCGCTTTGAAACACAAACACATTACTAACACTATTTTTATCAAATAATTCAGATAAATAAGCTTTAGCTACATATACTATTTGTATGTTTCTCGTACTGACTGCACTCTCTTTTTTATTTGTGTTTCATAATGTGACTCATCTCTAATAACATCTTTTTAATCCACATCTATTTCTCCCCAGCAGGCCTTTATCACACATCACATGCGTTACTTAAATCTAGCAGGAGATAAAGTCAAATTTAACATATTTCGCGCGGATTCCCCTGACTCCTCAGCAGGCTTCGTCGTCGACGACCTCGTTAAGGGTAAGATGACACCAAATGGCCGTAATTATGCCCAGTTAAGGGGGAGCACTCGTCGCTGTTTTCGTCAAATTTACAGGCCGCTCGCGTTTCATTGTTTATTAAAGTTTTTTATGGTTGTTATCATTGGATGGGTTGCCTTTAATTGCTGCGCTGGTGTCGCTTGTCACTTGCGTTATAGCTGCTGTATAATGATAGACATAAATAATAATTACTTTGCTTTTACCATAACTTCTTATGTTGAGTTAAATACTTATTAGTTTAGTGAATAACAAAAAGTTACATAAAATTTAACGACACTTGTATTTTGGTCCTCGTAAAAAACTGTAGCTCTAAGCACTAGTAGGTGTCATGATGTAAATACTTAAATGTGTTTTAGTAAACACGTATATTTTAAAACGATTATAGGTGGCAGTGTAGGAACAACGGTGGCGCGTTAGTGCCGCACTCATTCACATGTTCAACAGGCCGTGGCCGACAGCGTTCGACGGCGGCCGACGCTGTCGAATCAATTCTTTCACTTTTGACGAGCCGTCGACTAAATAAGGACGAGCCTTCTCGCATGACTGGCTGCCCTGATAGACACTGTATCGTCTTAATTTTATCAAGAAGTATTGGGGAATCACGCAAAAGTTTTACAAACAAATATGATGTAACATATTTTAATATCCTGATATTCATAATTTCTAAAATTAAAACTTTTTTTTTGGGAACGTACAGAGAGAAAAACGTCAATAATTATTAGAAAAATAACCCAAAGCCGTCCTTATTGTGAAGCCGAGCACAAAATCCAGTTAGTGCAAAGCTTGTAAAAAGTGGTAGATAGGACATCGGCGTTCTCAATCATAGGTTACGCAATAAACAAATTCGCTTGTAGCCCATTCGCTCCACCTGGCCGCACAGAGCCATAAATAGCGGGCAAGAAAAGCAAAACGTATGTGCCCTATCGGCGGCAAAGCCCCGTACAAATCTGGCCAGTGGATAGCGCGCCTGATCGACAAATCCCGCAGATTACTCGCTGATACAGGGGCATGTTTATGAGACAGTCGCCGGACTACACCGGACTCCATTCGACGCGCTAGGGCTGACGCGCGTTCGAATTAAACAACGTAAATGCATCCGAGTGTATTTAAGGTGTAACTTTGTCTTTTGACTATCATAAGATAACTAAGAATATTCTACAAAATTAAACCTGACAGTATACCAGCCACTGGAATGATTTTTTTTTATAACAGGAGGGGCAAACGAGCGTTGCGCTCCCAAAGTTGCTCGTTGACGCCAATGGACATCTGTGACGACATGTGTAAAACTGTAGGAATCACAGACGCGTTGCCGGCCTATAATTTTAAATTGCGTCTTTAAATTGTCTAAGGTAATTATGCAGTGAACATTCACGTACTTTATTCTGAATGCGTGAAATGGTGACCATTATTAGTATAAAGATATAGGGCAGCACAATAAAATCCAATGATAGGAACTGAGTTGGAAACAAACTTGTTTGAAATAAATGCTTTATTTTTATTTACATTATCTTTTTATCAACAACAAACTTGCTATCGCTGCAAATAGAAACTATTGGTAAAAAGTTTTACGTAAACTCTAAATTTTGTTTATCACTATTTGATAATACTATATAGAAAACAAGCCAGTATTATAAAAATATACGTTTCCTGACCGAGGTAAGTTTGCGCAGTTGTATTAAACAAAATCAATTGGCTTACGTCACACAGATAGCAAAATAACGACGCTCCTAAACCGAGAGCCGCCAACTTTTAAAACCGAACCGAAGCCGGCACACGCAACGTGTAATAAGATAAAATAAAAATGTAAATGTGTTGGCAGCCCTGCGCCCGATACGGCTAGAGGGAAGGTAGTGGAATAATATTTCGGCTCACAAAACGAGTCCAAGTTTTAATAGTGTACCGTCATGTTTATGTTATGGGTCTCGGAATGGAAAGAGCTGCCCTGTGAGACTGCGAGATCTACGAGTGCTCGGTGTTAAAAGGCTTCGCTGCAATCTTTTTCTTTTTGATCGCTTTTTTTTTAACTTTGAACGAGTTTAACACTTTATATATAAAACTAGTTGCTTATTTCTTGTTTTTATTTGCCGCGATAAATATTTTCACGGTTCCAAAGTTACAGTTATGTCTTATTGTATATGTATTATTTATAAGTCATTTTGATGATTAATATACATTTGGGACAGTAAATATTAATTAATTTATGTGAACTTTAAATCAGAAATCTTACAAATGTTGTAAATGCGAAAGCCATGATGTTTGTTAGATGTTATCAGAACGACTGCATGGATCTGTATGAAATTTGGCACAGATGTAGGACACAATCTGGAAGATGACGTAGGTTACTTATTAGGTTGTTCTATAATTCCACACGGAAGGAGTCGCAGGTGTCGCGGGGAAACACTTTTTTAAGAATTATACGAAGTTAATTTTTTTCTGTTATTTGGAGGCTTATACAGCAAGAAATGATAATCCAACGATGTACACCGTAATTTAATTCGGCATCCTCGCATCACAGTCGCGTCCCGTACCCGCAGTAACACGGGCGGGGCATTCATTTTCGTATTACGCATATCTGTACCGGTATTATCTAGTATTGTAGGTCTGCGGCGGCAGTGTGGAACACACATGAGAACAATTTGTGTCCCCGGCCGGACATATTTAAGCTATTTTATTTATTTTCAGATACAAAAGACCTTATAGGCGGATGTATAGTTTGGGACGGCGTTCCGATTGTGCTGCGCAGCAAGCTGCAAAGTATTACTACTTCTAAGTATCATATTTCAACTACATAGCTAGGTTTTTGTTCAATCACGTCCGCGGTTAAAGTAAGAAACAATTAATCTTGTTTGATGTTATATTTATTTACATTTGTAGTTTTTCCTTCATTTATTGTGGCGATTATAGTTGTCTTAATATATGCCATAAAACAATCGAGATCATATGTAAAATTATTTCTTACATATATATATATATTTTTAATTACTTAAAGAAATAATACTATTTTCAATTTTCGCGACATTAACGGTTATAGTAATTTTATTCAAAGCTTAAAACAAAAGACGTAGCACAGTCTGAACGCAGTGTGTCGCGTCACAAGCTTGCTATAAACAAGGCATCTCATAGAGGCCCCGCGCTATCGGACGTTGATGGCGCCGAGCTAGTTTTAAACCATACGCGACCCTCCGACCCTCTACTGCCAGAGTTGGTACCTACTTCTAAATTATACTGTTGTCCGGCTTTTGATGTTGCCATTGTTAACTGGATTACGTTCGTATCAAATGTTTAATTTGCCCAAAATGTAGCGAGTAAAATGAAAAAAAAAAACCATCTTTTTGTCGATTAAAAAAAAAGTATATTTAAATAATTTCAATTTGGACTTGTTTTTAAGTTGAAATATTTCAGGGATTGTTTTTAGTTGATTTAAGTTATCCATTAAGCATTTTTGAGTAAGTGTAACATTGATAACTAGACTCCGTGCACTGTCACTTCTTGTACAACACATCGACGCTAAATAATGACTGTATGTGGCAGCGTCCCACCTATCAAGCGTAGCGAGCGGTCCAATTCATTGTCGGTTAAACAAGACAGGAGCATTGGAAGCAATTAGAGTCGGACAGGGGACAGGGTCGACACATCGACTCTCCATCGAATCCTGACGGCCGACTACGTCTTGAGGCTACGAGCTACGGAGCTACGAGCTACGAACAGCGCTCGTAAATCGAGCGGCCCAATTTACACCGCGTGCTACGAGCGCGCCTTATTGATAGGCCGTTGTCGTCTTGAGATATGGGACGGCTATTTGTACCGCAGTTACGGAGACTGAATTACTGTTAATCAATTACTTTAACCGTTTAACGGAAACCGAGTTTTTAAATTGCTCTTCGTAATTTAATTAATTAATTTGTTATGTTACAATTAAACAAGAATTTGTGTAACTTTTCGTGGACTGCAAATTATCTCCCTTGTGAATTAAATGACTGTGAACTCGTTGAATTTCATTGTATATATTATAATATATTTATGTCTTTTGGTGTATTACCTTATGTTTGTATACAAGCCAATCAACATTGAAATAATGTAATTAGGTATATTAAGACAACAAAGCGAGCGTCGGTTAACGAGCTCGTAGCGGCTTGCAGCGATCAAGCTTAGACAATGTCGTGAATCCGTGATCCACCCTCGACTAGAGAGGATTAGGCAGTATTTACTGCAAATTAACCCAACAATTGATGACCAATTGATCGTCTAATGTGCCCATATGGCCATTATATTAAATCAAACCGGCCTCTACGGGCTCAGGATACCTGCACAAAGACCTATTGATTTAAGAGCCTGCTTTGCCTCGGGATTGCTTGAAGCTTGTTTATGTAGATTGACGCTGCTTTACTGCTAATATAATTAACATTAACATGTAATTAATTGCCGCGTGATGTGTACACGGCATTAGCCGGTCGTAGTTATGACTTGGTTTGGTAAACGATATGTTATCAGACAAATAATGCTTAAATTGCTACAGCAGAGAATTTTATTTGTTAGCAGAAGTGATAGTGTCGTTAACATGAAGAAAATTATCTCAATTAATTAAATTTATACATTGAAAATTATTTTTAATGACAATGTTTTATTCTTAACAAAAATTTAATTGTTAAATAAAAAAGAATGGCGTAGTAGAAGAGGAATACGAACGAACATCACCGCAACAATACACTGGTAGTAAGCTCGCGACTCGGATCTCACCTGACTAACTGCCTCCAACCGCTCCGCTCCGCCGGCGACCGGTGTAATCCGGTGCAATCCGGTTCGCAAACTTTGTGCGCCATGCTTGCTTTGCGGTTCGCGCGCTTTGCCACTCGCTGTTACGCCCGCAAACAATTTGGTAATGGATTCCCGTTATTGTGTTACTACTCTGTGGAGGATTTGAGGCGTTTATGGTCACGTTAAATACGAATTTAACAGTTTAGGCTTAATGTTTTAGCCTAACCTGTACTCCAAGGTCCGTGTAAAATCAATGTGTATATTTTTAAATGAGAAAATGAATGGCAGTGTTACATTAAGATGAAGAAAGGAAATTCACTAAATAAACAATTATTTCCACGTGACGTGTCACAAACGACACCGAATAAGTAAGTAAACCGTAATACATTTGCCGTGTTTGTATAGTCTTTAGTTGTTACTCTGAGTAGACCGAATAAAAATAAGAGCGGTCACAATTACACCGTACCCTTTTAGCTAAATGTCAGTGCGGCTCCATAGAATCGCAAATGTCCCCAAATGGTCACCGTAAAGATACCGATACGGCTAACTTAATGCACCGCATTGCTTGCCTTGGATCACTGCACCGCCGAGCTTCGCGCGACTTTATCACTTACAATGTTTATAATTGCACATTGTTTTTGTTTACACTTTGTTTTTTTTTTCAATCTTTTACCATTAGAAAGCATCCGCCTAATTACCATAGAGTATATGTAATATTACATAAAACGATTTCCCTGTTGTTATCTACCATATGAAGCCTGGCCGCTAGTATTTTAATGGCGAATAACTTAACCTTCTTACATAAATGATACAATATAATTATCCGCTTTGACTGATAGTCTAAACGTTTTAATTCAAGGTAAATCGAGCTTAAATTAGCTAGAACCGGATCGCGCCGGCTTAGGGCGGTTCGAACCGGAGCGCGCCGGTGTGCAAGTTTGTTTTGTCACTTACTTTAATAGTTGAGCAAACGTTTAGAGAGTCTAATTGAAGGGAGCGTCTGCTCTTGATCCGCGCAGTCTATACGTCACGGATAATCTGACGATTATGCTGTGCCACGGGGATGAACATAATAGGGTTTTTACTTATCTTTTTAGATGTACAATATTAGTTTTATATAGATTTTGAATAGTAATACCATTTTAGTTTAAGTAATTGTTCTTATGGTATTAAATTAAAGATTTATACACTAATATACTCATTTTCTCAGTAGGACGGGTGTCGCAAGAGATCTTTACATGTTATTAAAATCATTTAGCTACCTTTCTAGGGTTTCTGTAGGATATTCGATAACAGTGTCACAATGTCGCTTATCTGTCCGGCGGAGGTAATCCTCGACTCAAGACTCGTCACTCGAGCGCAAGGAAAGCCTCAACGACTTGTTGACGCCACTCAGGATTAGTGAGGCCCGGCGTCTGGCAGCTGATATCTGAAGGCGTTCGTTAGATTCCTAGCTTTTTGTTTAACACAAATACGTAGAATGAATTATATTTTAAATATTATAAATTATTAGGTTATATATGATAAGAAATGTTATTTTATTATGAAAATACATGCACGTTTTCTTTAATCTCTTGTTAGTGACACTTTTATTTAATTAAGCTACGTGTTAAAAGTATTGTATGCTAGTTAACTGTAATAAATTCTAAAATAATAACATTCGATACATGTAAGCGACTGAAACAATTTATTTGTTTAATTAATGACAGTGTGACCGCGGCGGTACAAATCGAATCAGGCCCCGATAGTTGAGTGCAAGAAGGGTGTCCATTAATCATTTCATTGTTGTGTCGGCTGACAGCGAGTCAGGGTTTACTGTGGATTTGTTGACAGGGATCAAGCCAGGCCGACGGGAGCCTTATTATGGGACGCGCTTCGCTGTATAGCCTCAACATCGCATGCTATTTTTGAAAAAAAAAATATTAAGCGTAGTAACGACTTAAGTAAAAAGCAAAATTCGTGATTAAAAATTAATTTAATTTTAACTACATCGTCTCATTAACTTACACATAGGATCATTGTTATAATTTTTAAAGATTTCAAATGTAAATCTTTATTGATTTACAGCACATTTTTTCGTACATCAAATGATATCCAATGATGGGATATTATCTGATATGTAGCTACAATATTACTATTTAAATGAATGGCTCCTGTCAGTCTCCGCAGGTCGATGCTCAGAATAAGGGCGGCCGGTGGCACTGAACAATCACAAACGAAAGGTCCCAGACAAAAGGGGACCTCCTTTGTGCTAATGAAGAATGGTCACTCTAACTCCCGACGCCCTGTTAGTGTAGTCGTCGTTACATTAATTTCAGTCCTCTTCTAATTGATGTGCTGTAGCGACAATTAAAAATGTTTCTTTTGACAAATTGATACTTTTGTGGAGTTTGAGAAATTGATACTTAGATTTCAACATGTGTTAGTCTTTGGTACGTCAGTAAAAAATGGTAACACAAGACGTGTTTGTATCACCGATTAAGAATTGTCAGAATTTGTTTAAAAAAAAACGTTACTTTTCTAGATATATAGTACTTAAAAGTACTCATACACATAATTAAATTTTTGTTTGGTTCTTCTGTAAAATGTTACTTTTGCAAATTTACGTCAAGTCCATCGAAATAACTTCTTTTTGTTTCTTTATTTATTTAACTAAATCATATCATATCCAAGATCGTTAAAGCTTTTTTTCAAAGCTTTCATACACAACGTAAGCTTATGTAAATTATAAAATCAAACGTATTTTTTTAACGTTTCAAAGAGTACTTCGGTAACGTCGGCTTCTCTGTGCAACCGGCCCGTGGACGCGGCGACTGTGATTAATGTGGCTGACCTCAGCGCGCTAACGAACCTAATTACGAGCCCTCGATAGCGGATAAAACAATTACTCAACACGAGCCGACTCCATCTTGTCTCAATATACACGGATAGCTTCCTTTAAATACCACGGTTTCGGAGTTGAGAACTGATTTTTTGCACAATTCCAACTAAGCTCTAATTTTGTGCGAGATTATGATTTAAGACAGTAGTAGAATGGCGAGATTCTAGGGAGAGAGGGTCAGTTTCACAGTTTGACAGTAGTCGATGCTGACATAGGATGAATTGCATGTGAATGTAGTGGTAATAATATTGTTTTATGAATGTTTCAGCAATTTAAAGTACTAGAATGAATGTTACCGCAAGCTAATACTATTGTATTTTATTTAATACTTTCTCTTCCATTCTATGCGTCTATTAGACTGTCGTACAATACGCAAGCTAATAAACAACTAAAAAGTGATACGCGAACGCACGCGTTGCATTTATAATTAGAAAATGAAAAACGGGTGTAATTGTGTCCGAGGGTGTGCGGCTCGGGCGGGGCGCATAAACATGTCCTGGCGCAGTCCCGGGCGGCTCGTGCGCGCTGATACCTCGCAAGATAAGCGCTGAATTTTGATAACTTTACCGCGTTAATGGCCACGGCTCAGTGTAATGATGCCGCTAATATACGGCCGCTCGACGCGAGCGTTCGCGTAATGTGCAGCCGTGATAACAGCACGAGTTTATGTTAAACAACTGCTAAACTAATTTTAACTAAGTGAGGGGCGTACTGCTAGTGAGGATGTTTTTCTAAGTTATTCTAATATGCTTTGTAGTGTCAAAAGGAAAAAAAAACTTTGCACTTGAAACAGTTGTCACAAGGATTCAATAACTTTGGTTAAGCTAAGCGCAGTCCAGAACTAGTTGGGTGCCGTTTGACGAATTTGCGTGAACGATATATTTAAAGTAAAGTTTTGATTCCGAAGATAAAAAACCTACATTCTTTCCCGTAATTTTTATTTGATTTTAATATATAAATATTAGACGTAAAAATGTTAAAAACATAAGAATGAAAGGCTCGAGCAGCCGCAGGACAAACGTTGGCGCAAACATCTAATACCAATATACGACACGTCCAGCAAACGTTGGCTTATCAATTTATGGTCCCATTGTATCGAAACTTGGTCCCTGCATGGTGCAGCAGACGACAAACTGCGCAACTTGCCACATAAATTAAAACGTGAGATATTTAGCGCTGCACCGCAATTTAGATATTATTCAATATATGGAAACTTCCTCGGAAAATATATCAGTGCGCTGTTCAATTAGCAAAAGATATAGCTTCGCGGATCGCGGTGGGTATACAAAAATATGACAAGAACCAGAATACACCGACAGCTGCAAGCAGTCGACAACTGCATCACGCAGAAGATAAGTGTGAAGGAGAGGACATTCCGTGTTGTGTCTGAAGACATTCTATTTTAAATTAAAATACTAGCAAAATTTTTTATATTCTACTAACATTTCTTATACTAATACAACTAACATCTAGGTTTTTGCTAATATGGTTACAATAATCAAAAGTCGGCATTCGAACTCTCGATCACACCATCAAAAATCCGTACCTGAACCATTAGACTATTGGGGTTTCGTTGTTGAATATTGTTATAATTATAAACCTATTAAGATCCCATGGACAGTATCTGCTAGGAGGTCGAATGTTCATACAAATGAATTGACTAACATGGGTCACAGTAATCTGGCGGAGCGCGCGGCGCCTTGCTCGACCAACGCCAATTCCTTCCCGTGTTCTCTCCAATTCATTGTCAGCATGTATTGATAGCATCATAGAACTCTGCCATCTAGAAGGTATACTTTGACTTGGTTTTTTATTGACAGTGTTTTTCAGTCTATTAAAATTTAAGAAACATGATTACTACAAAATATAATGAACAATCGAAACGATACTGCATGGTGATATTTACTTCTAGTTCTATCCAGAATAAGTACAATTTTACGTACAATCTTCGGAGGCTTTACCTCTTAAATGCGAAAAGTATCAGTTGGTTAAAAATAAAACGTGTAAAACTTTTCTATCTTCCACTATATTTTTGAAGAAGCCCAATGTCACATCCAGCTACAGCCGGTACTTAAGGCGGTGTGCGCGCGGGGTGGCGTAGTCCAGGTGATGTGAGCATTAGCCATCCGTAAGCAGATTAATTTGTGGGCGTGTCCCGGCCGCTCGGCGAGAGGTTAAGTACTGAAGGTTAGCGCGCCTGATGCGTTAGTTTGCGTTAGGGATGGAGGTTAAATACGACGTCGTTCGGTTAATTTTAGGGATAAATATGTCAGTTGTTATGAGCCGCTTTGGGGCGAACGTGATTTAAGTGTCTCAGATATTAACGCGCCGTTGATGGCCTTTAATGAATATTGCTTTTAACTTGCCGAAGAAGCACTGCGAGTAAGTGAGCGGTATTAACACGGCTCGGGATCTACGAGCGATTTACTTAACAAGACTCAGAATAAAAGAAAAAATTAAATTACAATATTTTCGACTAATTGTTTGTATATTACGTTCTCGTTTTAATTTAGTAGAATATCAATATGAAATATAAAAATCTACTGAGAAGAGCAATGCCAAATGAGCTTGTGTCCACGGTTGCGCGCGAGCAGCAATGGACTTTAATAATTTTCTATATTAAAAATGTAATAGTTTAAAATCAATTAATGTAGGAAATAATTCGTTTTAATAGAGTTATTTCTCATGCAGAATAATAATAAAATTATGTTGTTGTATTTAATAGGTAGTGTTTATTTCCATGTAAGTCCCGAAAAGCGAACTGAAACCTTCAACTCGCAACCAATCGTTGTGAAAACGAAACTTCAATAACAATAGATTATTTTCAGGTGAAAAGTGCTTAGTGTTTTCAACATTAATCAGTCAGCCGCCGCGGCGCTATCAAAAAATCATAATTGATTTTGTTCACGGGCGATATGTCAAGCGCGAACGCAAATGGCTTACGTCGGCCATATTGAATTAGTGCGTGGACGCGGCGCGGCGTCGGCGTCGCGCGGACAGCGCTCGTGTGGACGCGCCTTTGTGCACTTTGTTAAGCCAACGAAAGCTTGATGTCTAATCTTTTTATAAACAATTGGTTTCTGGATTTTTTTTTTAATAAACAATCAAAGATACAAATAATTATTTGTATTCCGATATTTATAGCAAACAAACTAGAATAGCGCTTTATATTTTTTTATTAGTGTTGTTTTTATTTTGTTTTAATAAAAAAAATCGTTATTCATTTATTATGTGAAGATCGAAGTTGTTGAAAATTTTAGTAAATATATTTTGTTGCTACAATGCGACTCCATGCCTTTGCAGTGATGTTGCGTTGTTCACTCATAAAATTAATTAAGAAACACTTCAGTCCGGCGATTTTGTCCAAATTGATTGAGAGCGCGTCCGCGGGGTGACCTCGCTAATGGAAACACAATTTTTTCACCTCAACATCGCAGGCGACAAGTTTCCTTCCCCGATCTTGTAAATTTTATTAATTACTAAAATGACAAATAACGTGTTTAATGAAAAAATGAGGAGGTGACTTAAGAATTAATAGGCTTTAATGACTTGAGTGTTTTCGATTGTTCTTAATTTTTATTTTTAAGTAACTTAACAAATCCTCTTTGATGTTGATATTCAAGGAAATTACGGAGTGAACCAGTAACCGGATAACATTGGTTTCTAACTTGGTTATTGAGCGTCGACCAGCGACATCTAGTGACACAAGTTTACACCGTGCGGCGAGCGCTGACCGCAACACACGCCGTTTGATTACATGCACCTCGTTGACAACTAATTGGCCGCCGGGATCTGTGATATGAGATTTTGAGAAACGTTACGACTATACTGAACAACAGGATTAGCAAGTTCGATACTGGTGACCTTTCATAATATTATAAAACTTGATTGACATATTTTTTAATAGTAACGTTTGACTTAGATTTGAGAAAAGTTTGAAAGACCGTATAATGTAAGTTTGGAATTTATAAAAATAAACTATCAGGAGTGCGCGTTGATGTCTTACCTGGGAGCTGTCTTACAACAATATATGTAAATAACAAAATTATTATTTTATTCTCTCATGCCCCCGTGATGATGAATAAATAATTCCTGATTCTTGTCACTTGAGCTAATATCAATGGGAACAGCTGGGATCTTAATAGCTTGACGTTTAAGGGGGCAAATTAAGCATGTTTGACCCTAGTTCCTGGTAGTCAATTAACAAAATGTGCCTGTAGAGGGCTCTGCTGTGCCCGTCTCATGCCGCCTCATAAATTGACAAAGTGTCCAACTCTCATGAGCAACCGGAATAAGTTTCTGCTTACGGTCAGTGCGCCGCGGCGTCGAGAACACATGGCATTACATTTCACTAGCGACCTAATATATTCTATAATTAATAAAAAAAAAATGTCACTTAATTCAATTATATTCCATTTATTAATTTTCATTTAGACTTATTTAAAATTTTTATTTCTAAATTACATTTAAATCATGTTAAATTATGATGAATCCGTATTACATTCGTTTGTTACTTAACATTTACATATTAAAAGAAAAACTAAAAATAAATTATGTTGGTATTCTATACAAATAGTACATGTTGTCCTAGTTATTACCAATAAATATATTCTGCCGTATGTTCTATGGCCGTGGTCCGCAGACGATGGCCAGTGATTTAGCGGGCAACTTGGCCGGTGTCCTGCGAGCTCCGACAGCACGGCTCGCCTAATGAACCATGAATTTATATTTGCTATGCGCTTTTCAGGTAATTAACTAATAGATGTAAGCCCCGCCCACGACACGAACAAGACCATCGTGGATTATACATAGAGGAAAGTTAGTTAAGGAATTCAACTGAAGATCTAATTGTTATTTAACAAACAACTGGGTCTGCGTCAAGAAGTACATTTCAGTTGTGATTACTTTGACAGTTTTGAAGATATTTTATTTCCATTTTGTTTAAGATCATTAAATTAGGGCTAAGAAAGAAATAAAACGCATAAAATTTATTAATGCATTTAATTAAAAAAACACAACTTTAATTACAGATAAAAGATTCGTCAAACAGTCATAACATTTTTAACTACAATTTAATATAACTGACCTACAAATGTACTACAGTCTTTTACAATTTATAACAAAAAGGACTTTGCTTAATAACTGATTTTAATTAATTTGAAATATAATAATGATTACACCATTTCATTATAAAAATAAAATCAATTGTGTTCCAGAGTCCGTTTCTTCCAAAACTCAGCTAAATCTCTGAACTTCTCACAGCACTGACGTTGTCTCCTCGGGCTGCAGTTTACAGAAGGACTCTTCAGAACACTACTGAATCTCCTCACCAACGTAGTAACAGATTCTCTGGTCGTGTCATCAACATCCTCCATCGAAGCGATAGAAGAATTAAAGTCATTAAATGCCTGGTCTATGAATCTATTTATATCATCCCGGTCACATTTTTCTTCACGTGACCCTCCTATAATAGTATCGTCGAAGGAGAAATCGTCACTGGACATACTGCACTTGACGACTTCAGGTATATGAGCCTTTTTGCGAATTGTACTGGTCACTGTCAACTTCTCAATGGATTTAAAATAGTTGTCAATCTTACTGCATATCTCTTCTACCGAAACTGCCGACATTATCTGGCCGTTGACGAAGTAAAATTGCTTAGTTGATTCCCTCGACCCATTTTGCAAATCATTCAAAAAGTCTTTGTAGTCAAGATAGGAATTGGTCGATCTTTTTGACAGTTGTCTGCCGATTTTCCTTCTGACCTTTTTGAAGAGGAACGACGAGTCGAATGTGGTCTTCTTTAAATCTAAAGTACTGAACATTGATTTGAGAAACGGAGCTTGGTCATCTTCCGTATCTAGGTCTATTGGCTTACCCCACTCTTCGTCAAGTTTCAGCCATTCTTCGTGGTCGGATAAAATATCGTCAACGTCAAATAACCCACTCATTTTTAACACGGCACTTTGTTTTTTAATAACTTGTTGTCGATGCAAACGATCTTAACAGACTGTTACCGACTTGCTGATATTATATAACGTAGACAAATGACGTCGTCTGTTTCGTTTGTTTGCTCGAAATCGTAATAGTTTTCGAAGAAAGACGTGTTTGTCCCGTTTTGAATGTAATTTACTAATGAGTTAGCGCGAGAAGAAAAATAGAGGGTAATCGGATAAAGACACCATTGATGGCCATTGAACGTTTTGTTTGGCGACATTGTAAAAAAATTAAATCAATACACAGAGCAAATATAGTGAATTCTGTCTTGTTTATTGTCTCATAATATTTTAAGTTTACTTTAGCTAGTTATATATCAACGTTTATTTATTCCTTGTGTTATTTTATGTATACTAAATGAATATAACAACTTTTGCGGCTAATTTTTTAGTCGTGACGCTTTGCAAAATTTTTCTTGAAGGCGCGTTAATATATACACATAAAATATAAAGTAATAAAATATTAGTATATTTAGTTGAAATCGGCTTCCACGACGCTCACATATTTTACTCATTCCACATTCAAATCCATATTTCAATTAATAAATTCAATTCAAGTTAGGAAACATAACAGTTCCTCGAGTCGAAATTTCGGTATGCGTGTTGAATCGTACACGGAACGGCGTAAGTTAAACTTGTTAATTAAATCAGTATTTCACAGAAACGGCGCGTTAATAAATACAGATGAACTAAAACGCACGCGTCGCCGTCGGCCGCCGTCACTGCTAACAGCCGATGAGTGTATGTCACGTTGATAATTAGCCATATGTTACGTTGTGTGCGATTTGGACGTTACGAATTAATTCGAATAGTGTTACTTTTAAATTACAAAAATGTATAGAAACTATAATTTTTTTTGCTAACATTATGATGATAATGATGATAGATAGATAGAAACTTTTTAAACAGTCTGATTTATATTTTAATCATAGGTTGAACGTAATTACTTTTTATAGTAACGGAATTTATTCTGTTCCCTTTTTTGTAAATGTAATTTGCTGGAAGCTGAAAGCTGTAAGACGCTTTTAATATTTTGTGTTAGTACAAGATAAAAAACTGCACTAAACGTCACACTGGTTACATTTACGTAAAGCTAATGGAAAAATATGCATAACAAAAATTAATTAGGATACGTAACTAATCCGGGCGAATGTGCAGAAGTTGCTAATTAGATGGTTCACATTACGTGCAGGGCGCGCGGTGGATTATTTGATTTACATCCTTTCGATTACTTATACTTCACTGAGATAGTTGGCTTCGAGCGTTATATACCCTCAACCAACACGGTCACACTGCGCAACGAAGAGAACATCGGAACACCCTACATC
>JAODUI010000027.1:8829546-8852243 GCA_027563995.1 Papilio gigon
CGTTTTGGAGACTTTATGAAAGAAAAGAAATTATAGTCATGAATGTGGTTGTGTGTGTAACAACCAGGAGTATAGAGGCAGTATACTTAACTAGACAGTTACTTTCATTTCGGATCTTTGGGACTTGTATTAAAATAACATCTCGTCTTAAAGACTTGTAGGGGCAGATAATGAAGAAGGCGGGGTATAGGTGTTACAAACTCTGATATTTCATAAGGCGGGTTAAATGTAAGTTACCTTTATTTTCTTATTACGCGTTAACGGGGCGCGCTATCGGCCGCGGGGGCTCCAAAGCGCAGTTAAACTCGATTTATACTTTCGATTACAGGCCGCCGGCCGGCGGATGAATAAAAAACAAATGAGCCAGGAATTTGTTGGTGCGCTCTGAAGATGCTGATCATTTAGTGTGGATATAGCCTAAAAAATCAACTTTTATTGCGTTTTTGAGATTTATATTAGTCGGATGTATTGACGAACGTTCCAGAGGTCCTGAGGCAAGCGGATTAAAGCATATTGTCATTGTTCTCGTGTTGCGCATATCCGCAGGCGTCGATTATTCTATATCTAGCAGTGGTGAAACAGTGACTGGCGGTGATGTTAGGCATCGATGATGATCGATTATGAACACCAAAAAAGGTCCGATCGTTCGGGAACTTCTCTAATAAAGGGACGTGAAGACGAAATAAATGGATACACAGTCCTTTTTTATTATATTACCTGTTCTTAGTAGAAATAATATGACTTATATATATATTTAAATAAGCTGTTATTTTTTCCCTATTTTGTATTTTAATTACAGTTGTTATCCACAATATTCTTTCGTCGTCAGTTCGCGGCGCAACCTTAGCTGTTGTACTTAATGTGTATGCTAGATTTGAACGTAGTATCAAACTCGGAGCATTATTTGTCTGTTCTTATAACTAATTTGTCGTGTTTTCTCCTTACAATAAAGTAGGCAAATTAAATTTTATTTGGTGAACGTTGGGTCGCCAACGCTACGGGCTACGCGCTACGAAGTTCTACGTAGCTACGAGTAATACCGTGCTCCTGTTTATGTAGCAGTTTATACACGCAATATAGCAAGGATACCCTTGAACACACAATTACGTTTGAATACTATAACTTTTAAAAATTATGAGTGAAATAAAAACGTAAAATTCCATTAATTGCAAATATATTATTGTTTAAAGAGTTTTTCTTGTAGTTAAATAAAGTCATGTTTAATAAAGCCTGAAATTTCCGATGTTGTTCGAAGAAATATATTGCTCAAACACTTGAGCAAAGTTTGTTAACTAAAAATAATCACAGTCATTCAGTACGCGCAGACTGGCTCTCGCTAAGAAAATCCTCTTAAAACCCGAAGAAAGTTAGAAAATAATTAATGCTTTCGTAAATATTCATACCTTGGCCGGAGTTTAGAGTTAACCCTCTGCGCGAGAACACACGGCTGCTTAATGTTTAAGTTTGTAACGAAAGTGAACTTTTTAGTTACTTGATAAGCTACTAACTTTAAATAGTCACAGATGTTATAAGATCTGCAACGATTGGAACAAAACAATTAAAGTCGAGTTTTTTATCATTGACGTCTTTTTTTTTAATTTAAAATGGTAACCAAAATTAGTAAGTGAATATTAGGGTAGTGTAGGCAACTAGTTATGTGTTGCTTATAGTCTGTAGTCTGACAATGATTATAAAATTCCAGGGCCTGGCCAGGGGGCGCTTCAGTCGGATTCTTTACTATTATTATCTTACGTATGAGAAGAAACTAGTTCCATATTTAGCCGCGATCTGGTGCTTGTTTTTATAATGCTAGTTATAATGTACACAAATGTCACATTCTAAATACAAACTACAAAAGAATAATTTATGTATGTAATCAAAGTAACAATTTCTGTTGATAGCGTAATTTCGTCCCGTATGTTCCAACAGCTGAAGGGTTCGTCGAAACTGCTCCGATTTAATTTAAAGTCCGCGCCGTTATCGTCGGTGCCCCATTGTTTTTCTTCTCAGAATTTTCCGGTCAATTTGACGTGCGTCGGTTTTTTTTAGCGATTAATTTGAATTTAATTAGTTCGGGAACATCATCAATGAGTCTTTGAATAGAAGTTTACGTAAAGAAAATCACATCGTGTATATAAAACGAAAAAAACAATTAGTCTTTTGTTATGTCAAGAGGTTGGAAAGTTCGTACTTTTATAAAAAAAAAATGATTTTATTGGATTCTCCAACATTTCCAATTTCACATTTCATGACGAAAGATATTTGAAACAATTTCAATCGTGTAAAAAGTTACAAATGCCTGAAAATCAAAAATAATTACATTTACTACACGCGTCCCTGCGGTCGGCCAATGTGAGCCTTTATTTGACAGTTCCATATGTAATGAATTTCATATGTATCATTCACACAAAGTACCGCCTGCGAATACTTTTATTTTGTTCGACTTTAAAAAAGATAATCAATGTATTTGGATAATGACGTGATGTCAAACAGACAAGTAACAAATAGATATGTACTAAAACACCGGTTTCCAAAGAGACAACGAAGAGACACATAACATAGTAAATATGTCATAAAGATTGCGAACATTGTAAAGTCGGGATACGGGTAAGTTGTGGATGGGAGTCACAATGGGGCACATAATAGAGCCAGGAGCCGAGTGGATATATTGCCGCCGATAAAAACGTATCCATCCCGATATGCCTGCACTAAATCACCACTTAATAGTCGAGGAGGCCGTAAATATGTCAACATACGCCAATATCTAAGGATATACAGGGAGATTTTTTCTTCGAACTGCACTCTGTCAGGATTTGTCGTGACGTTCTTTTTCTCCGGCAATTATCTTAACATCGCATCGTGTGCGTCTTGTAATTTTGAATGAAGTACAGACAAGACCAGAGCTAAAAAAACATTACCTTTATAATATATTTTTCACATAGATACTAATTTCCTAAAATTAACTGTAACACATTTTTCTTAACATTATAATAATTTACTTATGTATGTATGTTTGACCGCCTAAATCTAGATGACTTCACACACAACTTTGAAATACTTCGTAGATATGTACAGGTTTCACTACGATGTTCTTTTTCAATGTAAGAACTTCGTATTAGTGAATATATGAAATTCAGAAACTGAAAAATACTTTATTATGTGACGGGGAAGGCTTCAGGTGTAGATTACAAATCAAACAGTTAATTTCTGAGCTGACGACATTCTGCACCTTACTTACACAGGTTACTATCGTGATGACTAAATTATATCTACGTTTTTGAAAGATAAGCCTATGCAGACTGTAGTCATAGTCGCGTCTAGCCGATATTTAGTTCGTCATGTTTAACATTTGTGTAGTAAATAGTAGTAAATAAATCCATACAAGAGAGGTCTAGAGCCCGCCGGTTCAACCCTTCGTCTGTGTAACAAGAGAATCAGGGTCGACAGTTGGAAACACGTTAATTCTTCAAGCTTAATCTGAAGACTCAAGGCGTTTGTTGTGTATTTGATGACGCAATCAAGGCTATTATTTTAATGCGGAAAGACCGCGGAAGATTGAACATTGCAAAATGTAAAGTTACTGGAAGTGTCACAAAAATCTAATAAATAATATTCATGTGAAATAGGAAAGTATAAATATTTTACTGACCATTAAATACGACTTTAATCTTTCTCTGAACATTACCAGATCTTTAAATGGATTTATTTAATTACCGGTAACTTATTTGCAGCCTAAGCAACTGTCATCGCTCGTGATCTGTTCGTTTTGTCAGTGAGATCCCATCTAGAAAAACAATCATCGGATGCGCTGGTCTTTGTTACAATAGTATCGAGGCCAGAACCGCGAAGAACCGCTCGTACCGGCTAATGCCTTAATCTTGAAGCGGTGGACGCTTGCTAAAAGAATACTATAGATAAGACAAGTATTCGATTTATTATAATTTAAGTGTCATTTAAAAAAATGTGGCTAATTGATTGACACAATCACCGTGGCCAAGCTCAGTGACTAACTATTATGAGAATAATGACATTTTATTAATGTTTTTTTTGTAGTTCATTTGTCATGGTAACTGACATTACATAGTTTAACAATTAGAGTATTTTCTTGGATATTCCATATTCAAAGTCCGTAAAATAGTTAAACGCATTCCGAGTTATTATAGCGCAGGAATGCATACTATTATTATGTATTCCTGCGGCATGTCCATACTTTTCTAACACCTCCGACATCACCTTCAAGGTATCTCCCCAAGCCATAACTCTTAACGGCAGTGCCCCGTCGACGCGCTGAGGAATTATTATTATGCGAATAAATACTCAGAATGTCACGACTAAATGTCTACCCCTCCCCCCGTGGCCCCGTGGCCCCGCGGCCCCGCGGCCCCGCGTAGTAATCCAGGGGGTAGGTGTAGGGTGGGGGGAGCCGAGACAAATGCCGTTCGATTCGGTGGAATGCTCCCGTAATAGTTTTAAAGTGGAGAAGTTCTAGAGTCTGTTTTGGTACTTTTTTTTTTCGTTTCAATGTCACCATTGCTCTCGGTTTATGTATGAAATTACAACACGTGTTCTCTTGTTATAACAGTGACGGTGGTGACTGTAAATTGACTTGACGTATTTTCTCATTTAAAAACATCGGGTGCAGTTGCTAAGCCCTTACCGGACTGGATTGTATTCAAGAGATCTAGGTTCGGCTAAGTAATAATGTGGGTTCTGATTTTCAAAATTCATATGTACATTAATTCGACGGCGGCGGAGAAATGCATCACAATGCAACCTGAACATATCTGTAATGAAAATTAACGAGATGAATGAAGTCAACCAACCTGTATGAAATTGTAAAGAAAGCTAGTGTAATAATATTTCATTTGCGAGCTTATTACAAGAGAGTATTACAGAGATAAGGCCGGGGTCTGGCGAAGGTGTTTCCCTGGTCATTCAGTGTAACTTACTTATCTCTCGAGCCATTGCAAATCTTCGTGACGCCGCTGCGAGCGTGAGAACCACGAAATAACAGATGCGGTATCATTGAATGAAAAAAAAAGTTGTAAAACCAAATCGTATTATTAACTAACTGTTACTATTCACCCGTATAAAATTCTTGCATAACAGATTTTATCAAACTTACTAATCACACTCTAAATTGAATAGCGTGATAATATATAGCCTAAAATCTATCGTAAGTGTAGGGCTTGTTTCAACAAAAAAAGTATTTAAACCTATGCCGTGCTCGTTAAGAACCAACAAAATATATTTAAAGAGTGTTAGGTTTGTATAGTAGTGTAGATACAGAAACCAATTGTACAGCAAGCCTTCTCCACAGTGTCGTGGGGCGGGCGTCGGCCTGACGAGCCAGCGACTGTAGCGTAACGTCTTGTTTAAATCAAGCGGGAATGATGGCAATAACAGTTAGCAGAGAAGTTACGAGTGGAGTCGAGATAATGGCGCGGTTGGGAAGATTTCGCCTAAGTAATTGCTAATTTCGCCGCCGAGTTGCGGCGGGGCTCGATAATTGTTTGTTTTTATATTTAAATATATACACAGCGTCTCCGCTTTGTTCCTGCCGCGGAACCCTCTTAATGACTGGCTTTAGAAATGACGGGTGTTTGTCCTCTTTGGTAGCGTACACAGCATCTTGGATGCGACCGTGGAGACACAAATAATGACAAAGTCAAGCAAGATTGGATTCCATAATAAATCGGGTAATTTTAGCGAAGAATTATTCAATCAATTTTCAAGACTTTAAGCTTTAAGTTTATGCAGAGTGAGTCAATACTGTTCTTACTCTGTTGACTTCCACAGTAAATAATGTAAAGCTTTTAAAATGTAAGAACACACGACATCAAGCGGGAAAACATACGACACGCCGCGTCCGCGCCCGACGCAGGCAGACACGCTCACCTAAATTTCTGTATTTTATTTGTCTGCCTGACATCGCCTCGCTACGTTAAATAAACAAGTCATGTATGAACTCATGTCACTAACTTAAAACAATCTACGACTTTTAGGTTCTTCTGAATCAACTTCTCGATCGATTTTTTAAAAATCAATATAATTCTAGCGACATCTATTGTAGAGTAGCATGTACTACGTGTAAAAGTTTCATCTGGCTTACAATAGATGTCGTTAAAAGTCTACTAAATGCGTTTGAGACCACTTACATACTAAAATAATTAAATTAATAATTTATTTTGATTCCCCCGTAATAAAAATATGAAAGTGTCACAAATATATTCGTGTCACAATTTTGCCCTAGAACTCACAAATTACATTATAATATTCTTACCTTGGGTCACATTGTAAATGTGTCGTCCTACTAAAACATCACGCCATTACTATTGATGTGTCCCACTCCGGAAGCGAACTGTTTCGCCAAGAATTCCATTAGCAGAACAAGCGCTGTGGAGCGCTTCACATGTTAGATACAAATAAACAGGCGACCACTCGACAATATTAATGTGAGCCCGCATAAATCCTCGCACATGCTAAACTTAGATAGACACATCGGGACGAACGACAAGTCAGCAGAGCCCTTATCACAGACCGCCCGGTTATTTACGGCCAGGCCTGAGTTATGGCCAATTTACAACCAGTCATTAAGACCTTAATGGCCTCAAGGTGTCCGGATGAAAAGTTTTCGGATAACTTGGGCCCAGTCAGCTTTCAACGGTCATGATGCATGGGCGGTCTGTCGGTCTCGCCGTCATTTCGAATTAATTAGGACAACCGCAACCCTGCAATTTTGTAAAAAAGTGTTTTTTGGAGAGTCAGACTTTATTTGCAATAGCTAAGTTGTAGACATGTACAGCATCTAGGTATTCTACAGTGGAGAATCAACTTATTTTTCCATATTAAAATACTACGAGGTGCATGTGTATAAAATAATAAAATACAATTTTGTGTACAAATATTAGTCCATAAAAATAGGCCGGCCCATATCCGTACGAGGGAATTAATTGGCGCATAATGTACATATATTTCTATATACGCTATGGAATTAATATATTGTAGTAGTCCATTGAATTTTACAAACAAATGAGAGAGAATTAAATTAGTTAAATAAAGCGTAAATACGGCAAAACATGAAAATCAACGCTCAGCGCTAATAACGGCGGGAACAATGGCCGATTCAAAATGGCGACGCGACAAAGCGCCGTTCATTATATTATCTGCTCAATAAAATCGGTGGCGTTCTAAATTTCCCAAAATTTATTTATTTATTGCTTTTATAATACGTCCGAGTATATATCACGGCGCTGTCATACTGCCGGCCGATAATGCAAAATTTGCGGCTTCGTCTGCCGTGGAGTCGAGCTCTTAGCATTTTCTTTCCTGCAGTCGTCTATGTTAAACATTGGATATATTTGGGTGCAGTCAAAATTCGTAGGCACATTCTAGATAAAGAGCCGGTTCCATTATCCATTATCCACATATTGCTTGAAAGAGAGTGCTGCTTTGACGCGTCATTAAAAGCCGTAAATGTTGGTGCGAACTTTTATTTATTGTTATTATGTTACTAAAAACTTATCTTTCGTAAAAGAAACTCCCCAGTTTAATTTTAATGACGTAGATGATCGGTACCTGATATCAGTATCATATACTATTTCCCGAGATGAATTAAATATTTTTAGAGAGGAATCTCCACCGCGTCCGTGTGCGGCGCGCCGGCAGCGTCGAAGTGGTAGTAACGCGAGGCGTCACAATAATTCTCGTGTATGACAATGCTTTAACGCGCGTTTGATTCATCCCCGGCCGCTCACAAATGAGGTTATCATTTGCAGCGATGTCGTTATAATGAATTTTGCTATTGTCGGGCGGCGGGCGGCGGGCGGCGGGCGGCCGTGGACGCGCTCATAACTTTATAGCTTTTAACAATTCACGTTTAAAGCGTTAATGATGGTGTTTGACTCTGCAAGAGTAATGCTATTGTACTATTTTCTAATGACGTCGCGTTCGGCCTTTGCATTCTCTCGGGCATTAGATGCAGTCTTAATTGGTAACATTTCGAGTAGCAACGATGAATCGTTTTATATTATGGTTCCAAGAATTCAAAGGGTTAGAAATTTAAAAGGAGAAAAGGTGTCAAAGGTGACAAACGATTTTGAATCTAGATAATAAAACACGTTCTGAAGCTCTGAGATGTTTACAATTACAAACATTTTATATTTCAGTTGTTATCATGTTGTTTGGTTCGTTGTTCGTTTCAAAAATGCACACTTGAGAGTAAACACTTGGATTGCTTCAGTGAAGTGTAGGAGGAAAAGGCACGTCTGCGTAAATCTATGAATCTCTTCCTACTTGCGCGGTTCACAGTTGTCTGAGAGTGCCGCATCACATATAAGATAAATAAAATTTGAGTATATAAAATATTTGTGTTGATTTTATATGTATGTCTAAGTATTACATTGTTTTGTATTTTGTTGTTATATATAAACATAAAGCAAATTAAAAACCAAAGCCGAAATGTAATAAGGAATAAATGTGCAGTTGTAAAGCGTTCAAAAATAATTCAAGTGCGAAAGTTAATTCTGAATAATTAATTAACATTACACAAGCCGTTAAGTCTCGTTGTTAACGACAATTAATACGCAACAAAACAATCGCGCTCCCGCGGAAATTTCCATTCGAATAAAAGTCAATTACAGTCGCACACGACCGTTTTAAAATATCAAAAACAGTGTAAGCTTTTCGTTCTAGGCATAATTATGAAAATAATTACCGGCGGACAGACAAACGGGTATTTACGACCGCAATCAAACACAGTTGCACATTAAACGCGATTCATTATCAACAAAAATGAGTTTATATTTATTTGCGAGCGCGACTGTACCGCACGCGTCACGAGCGCCGCCGCGCGGAGCTG
Source organism: Papilio gigon (assembly GCA_027563995.1). Lineage (NCBI taxonomy): Eukaryota > Metazoa > Arthropoda > Insecta > Lepidoptera > Papilionidae > Papilio > Papilio gigon. Next base: position 8,838,407 of record JAODUI010000027.1, read on the forward strand.
TCGTTGCCACAAACACTAGATCAAGCCTCCTGCTATTTCTTTTTAAATTTCAAGCCCAACGAAAACACAGAATACTAAATTATTAGAAATACTTTAATTAAAGTGTTTCTCAGCCTCTAATTTTTGGTGCATCAGTCCTTTCGTAAGGAATAAAATACTTGCATAGCAAATTCGTAAAGTCATTAGGTCGAGTGCTCAAGCGGCCCTCTCCGCCAACACATTGATAGTGGAAATCATTAAATGTATTTCTTCACAAAGTTCCGATTTGAATAGATATGTCAGCCAGGAGTCGAAATAATTTGCATTGCGTATGCATTGCATACATGTCATTTGGTTCAAGTCGAACATTTCTTAGCTCCACAAGCTTTTTATGTTATTCATTTGATTGGAAAACGGTGGATACTAAGCAAAATATCTAGAAAATAATTCACAGAACAGGGTCAAAATCATGGTCTTTGTCTTTTAGTCTCTCTGACGTCACAAAAATTGCAATTATAACAAAAGACGTTACTATTGTTACTTTTGATGTTATTTATCATGAAAGGTCAATGACCTTCACGTCTCTACGTTCAATTTTAGAATGAACTATCGTTCAGCGTCCATTAATCCAATTATAAGACACAATAATTTACAGAAGACAAAAGAAAATAATTTAGATGAGAAAATAAAAACAGAAATCGTTCATTAATTACCATTAATTGTTGTTATACTGACCCTACTTCGGTGTTAAACAAACAAACGATCACAATGTGACGGTAGGCGTGCGCAGCGGCTGTGCGGGCGCGGTGCGGGCGCGGTGCGGGCGCGGTGCGGGCGCGGTGCGGGTGATGAGCGATTCATTCTCTCGATGACGAATTGTTCAGGCGGATCTCACGCCGTCCGTACGTAAACATCGCTGACTATAATATAGGGTGACCAGATCATGTCGCTAATTTGAACGGACTGAAGAATTATTTACATTTCAATAGAAACTAACACAGACGATGGAATTCTTAATACAATTTTGAAAATAAAACTTGTTGTTGATATCGTCTTCTGTATATTAAGTACATTGTAAATAGGAGACTTTTTCATTTAAGTCAAAGTAATATCACAATAATGGGATTATTACGCTAGTAAAAACCTTTTCCATAAAGGTATAGCAGGTCTTTTTTCCTCAAACGTGGGTCTCTAATGTATATTTCAGGCCGACAATCCGTCGCACGCGTGGTCACCGCAGGCGCGAGCACGTTTCTTGATTTAAGGCTCGTAACAAAATATGTACTGTTTTACGTTGAGCCAACGACGGATTTATTCGGCGCAGCAGTCGGCCGGGCGGATTGTTGGCGCACAGCTCTTTACCACCCCAAATATTTACACTAATCTCGCTCCGCACGAATATTGCTTTATGGGCAATATCGCCTCTGACTCACGACTCGATTACTTGTATGTTATGATAATGCTCAGTTTCTTGAATTATAAGAGATCGCTCGTAAATTGAGTTTGTTTGGATCGGTCGCGGCCGATGGGTTTTATAATTTTCTTGAATCGTTCGCGATGACGGCTCAGCCGATAACTGTCGGCCGAGACGAGTTATGGCACTGAGCGAGATTTCTTAGGTTAGCGGCAACAATTGATGTATAGCCCGGAATGTAATCGTTGGTGCGGCCGTTCTAGAACATGTAGAGTTAATCTTAGTTCGGGTGAGTTATGAAGATGGGATTCAGTATGTATAAACAGTGGCACATCGGAATCTGTACGTTTGTTTTATTTTAGAATTGTACGTTTGAAAAGCTTATACTTTTTTTTTGTATTTACACTGGAATATTGCTACTCATCTAGATAAATATCAAAACTAATTCATTAGATCCAAGTATTCATCAAGCAACATCTTGCAGATCCATCTGTAACTTATTCAAGATCTGGCGCCCCGCGGCGACACACTCTTATTTGCATTCGTATTGCGATTAATTCTATGCGCAACACATGCAACACTACAAGTGTCGCCGGTGCGGAACCGACGAACAAAAGTGCAGGTAAGATAGCATTAAGCAGAATAATTCTAAGCACTGGAGCCAGCTAAAAACGTCCGGCCGACTAAACTCGGCGTCGCGCCCCGCGCCCCGCGCCCCCCGCCCGCCGCACACTTTACACGCTGAATTTAATATCCGTAGTAGTTGTTGTGCTTAAACCTCTTATAATTCTGGCGGACACCGCACGCCGCTCGTAAAGAGGCACCACGCTTGCAGTTTTTGTGTCCTGAGCTTGTGGTCACCGCATAGTTAAGGGGAGGACTCGCCTTACATATTAAAACATGGTCAGACAGTTAAAGAATTTTCTATTAGCGAAATCAAATAAACTGAATCGCGCAGACAAAAAATTGTCTTTATCTTAAGAAAATATCCGAGCGGCTTGCGAAGATACTTCCTGATTGGTCGCTCGATGATATTCGGTGTATTTCTTGTATTCGATATTACCCACTATATCCAAAAGCGTTCTTAATTAGTAATAATTCTTACAGCGTGCCATCCAGGTTGTCATGTATGTACTTATTTACATACTATTTTCCTCCTCCTATGGCTGTTTTAAAGGTTTGGCTTGACATAAGCAAGTGACTTAGTCACAAACAATGTTAAAAAGTTAACTTGGCCTTAACACGTGAGCAGGTATTTAGCCCAGTATTTATAGAGGTGTGCTAAAGAGTGAGCCGGCTTCCGATCTCAGCTGCTGATATTACTGAATGTTAATACGAGCATTGTCCCACTCCAACATTGTAACACTGCCGACACTAAACATTGTACAGGATTAAACATATTCAAGAAACTAACTTTGCTTTTAGAAATACTGTAGTGTGCAGTAAAGACAATACAAACGCTGGTTACATAGCAACATGTAAACTTTAACCTCAAACCAAATGCCTTTACAGTCAAACTCATCGTGCATCTAGCAACCAACAAATTTTTATTTAGTTATTTTCTCTATTATGTATGTGCACTGTGTTTAGGCTAAGCGCCCTCTACTCCCGGTGACGTCAACGTCGGTGAAGCCGTAACTGACTACTAAGTCACCCAAAAAAGTATTAATGTGCGTGGCACAAATATAATTTAATCTGATGGTAATGATATTAAAACAATATTGCAACATGTTACAATAAATAGACGATTATTTATTTATTGAAGTTTTCAAGACCCTGGACAGTTTGATCCGATTGTTACGATGGCGTTGTGTGATGCAACAATTCGGTAGAGCTTAGTCCGGCTGCAGGCTGCAGGTCGGAGCCCGCATTGTGTCTGATGAACGCGACCGAGCCCAGTGTCGTAAACATCGCCCCGCAAAGACCTGGCCTTCGCTTAAGTACAGTCAGCAAAACTGCGCACTGCAATTTTACATATGAAAAATGTACAGTACATCCAGAGCAATGTTGATATTTTTTAATTACGTAAATCACAAGAAACTTCCTTTGCTTTTGAGTGACGGTGACCAACGACGATAATGACAGTAGGTTTTTTAAGGGAAGGGACAAACAAGCACCGCGAACAACACTACTATACACTAAAATAACTGCAAATGCGTTTTAGACCTTAAATTGTGTGCTTCGTGCCTATTGCTTATTTTTGCAGTAAGTACATTTTAAGTATTTTTGCAGATAGTACTTTAAAGTTTCTACCATAGAACATTAAAAAGGTTAAATGTCTCTTACTAAACCTTTATGTAAACTGTTTAGAAGTCGTATAAAGGAAGTGAGCTAAGTGCGACATATTTCAATAGTTATTTTTTCTTTTTTATATCTTGTCTTAAGTTTAGTTGCTCACGTCAGCAACACTCGTTGGTAACTGCTCGCTTCGGTTGAAGCTCGGCTTTATAACATAAGAATTAATAATAAGTTTAAGAAGCGGTTACCTTGGGCATCAACAGTTGCAACTCGGCGCGCTGCACGTAGCGGCCGCACAAAGCCAAAACGATTACATAGAAAAACAGCAGAAACGCTTAAAAGAGGGGGCGAGTGCCGCAGGGGGCGGGAGGGGTGGAAATGCAAATATGAAATATGAAAATGAAGATGGCATGTAATAAAAGTGATATACTGGGCTCCGTAGAGCCATTCCGAGTCGGGGTAGCCGTGTCTCGTCAGTTTTATGCCGGGCCGTCTATCATCGGCCTGACAGTCTTCATGGTCGTGATTTGATTTGAACAATTGAATTATTGGTCCATTGAGCAAAGTTAAATCCAATTAGAATATTCTAGAATTGCTAAATTAATATATCGCTATTTTAACAACTTCGACGTAACTATATTATCATCGGCATCATCAGTCCTTATCTGCCTACTGTTAAACATAGGGCTTAACCACTGTCCAAAATAACTAACTATATATTATACGGTAACAAAGAAAATATAAGCATTTTTGCATTTTCCTGGATGAAGGCGACAGATCACCGTGGCTATCTTTGGGGGAGTCTACACTTTGTGGGGGACGAGATGATTATATCCATTGATGGAACAAAAATCTTAACATATCGTCTTCCTGCTCGTAACCCAATCATGTATTCGTTCGTAAAGGCCGGCAACGCATCTGTGATTCTTCTGGTATTGCAGATGTCCATGGTCGTCGATCATCGCTCTTGTGATGTCGCCGCACGTTTGCCCCCTTCTCGTATAAAAAAAATCATCTATCTTACGTCGTCTCAGGCACTCCATTATTTATTATTTAAGTTCGTAAATGATGGAAATTAAAATACGTCTAAATACAAACTCATTTATAATCAGTGCGTAGTTAAAATTGTTTCCTTGTTACGTATACATAAATTCGTTTGCCTTGATTATTCAGAGCCCGCGTATTCGACAAAACTTCCGAATTAGACGCTTTTGTTTCGTCCAATGCTTAATTAATAGCCGGCCTGTTATTCAACGGAAATTCTAATGAAAATGTATTCGTTTTGATTATCTAAGGGGGAGTTTAGCTGAACGAGGGGAGCGAACATTTGCTCGTTACGAACACAGTTGAGAATATGAAATATTTTACTTTGTGCGTAAGACTACCCTTAATTGGAATATAGTAAGCGTTAATACATCGTTTTCAAATATTAAGTTTTTGACTTTTTATCTTGAAATAAAAAAAAGGTAGTAAGATAAAAAACTTACTTATATGTTTTAAATATTGGCTTCGTTCTTTAATCCTAAATCTAATCTCAAAAATTAATTTACCTTCGCATATTTGGTATAGATTTTTTTTTCGTCAATATGATATTGTTCAAAATTAATTCATCACTATCGTCAGCGCTTGTCTGCGCACAGCTGGACACAAGCCTTCCAATGCCTTCGACATAAATGGTACAATTCATAAATGGTAACACAGCTTAAAGAGCAATATCAACCTGAAGGTAACCAAGGTTGCTGCATCAAAGACAGCAGCAGCTGCCCGCGGGGCCGCCTCCACAGGGGTACAAAAGAAAATGCCTTCGACTATATGCGAAGGCGAATTGTTGAAATGAAATATTGTCTATTTATATTCGTTAAAGACTTTCAAGTTGTTACATGTTGTTGTATATAATCAAATTGTTTCATAAATATTTATGAAGTGAGCAGATAGCGGAGTTTGCTTTCCTAATTGCTAAACGAATCTCCAATCCTGCGGCTTGACAAATATCTGACAGGAACGCTGGGAGCCCGTTTCACTTCATTATGCCTTTTATAAATTCCGTAAACGTTGAACGAAACGAACACAGATATTATTAAATCTATTTTTTATAGACGCTGCCTGTCGAGATTTCGTCGGCACGTAATTAAAAATAAAAAAACCTGTGCTGAAAGTTTGACAAAGTCTGTGTTGAATGATAGCATGAGGTAAATAAAAAGAAAACAAATGTGGAACGCTTAAGAGTACCGCAAATCTGTAGATGTCAAAAATACTGCGCAGAAGGTCTCAGTACGTTCCTTTGGAGATATCGGGATACTTGCAGTCATACCTGAGGATGGCCACCGAGAGGGTTTTAGTGAGTAAGCATGTTACATAAAGCCTTTCCCCCAGAAGGTAGACTTTCTTCCGAAGACTCCCCCTCGATAGTACATATTAAAAATACAACACAGGTAAATTAAATATACTACTTACAAAAACGGCTTAACTCACCATCATCCACCCTGAAGAAGAGCAACGACGGGTTCGAAACTAGTCGGTACCGACACCGATTTACACTTGAGTTAAACCGTTTTTTTTTTAATGGTATAGTTAAATGTCTCCCGAAATTTATAATAATTAAATGGGTTAATTAAATTTGTAAAGAAAAAAAATGTTTGTTTAGACGGTAAACATTTTAAACGACATCACAGCGTATTCAGTACTTTGATATTAAATTTATTTAACATCAGAAGCAAAATTTGGGCTTGTAATAGTGCGGTTATGGTCCGTGTCACATGTCGCGGGCGGTTGTTTGCGGGCGAACGCTCGCGGTTACGCCCAAACGATTTGCCTTCGTGTTTGCGGTTACCAAATAAAACTTGACGCTCGAATTATTGTAAATGTTATGGATTTTCATGTGCTATTCTTGGTGACAGGCGCTATCGTGAAAGGAAATAGCTTTTCCATCTGCAGCGTCATATCTAAAGTTAAAAATACATTTATTTATATTTTCATATACTTATGTATGTATGTATGTACACTACAGAAGAGACTGTATCTGTTTTTTTTTGTTATTGTTTACTAACATTTTAAATTAGGAAGTTTATATGTATCGATGTCTGTTACTACTAATCACAAAAATAGTGAAACATAAAATTTGGTATATATGTAAAATACAGTTTGGAAAAACACACGGACGGGGGGACAAATTATTAATATGTTTAACAAACCAAACAAACGTATTCTGTTCATTTTTTCTTTTTCCCCAGCCCCCAACACACCGCATTTTCTCCAAATCTATGTGTCCTGGAAATAATTTGAATACCAAATAATGGAGATATCTACGGCATTAAAAGTAAATTTTATCCCTTATCCCTTTTTCCCATAGACATCATATTACAGATAGATTTGTTCATATAAATCGATATAGGTAATCATTGAGTGCGTTACCCTTACATGAGTCATGAGGTTTTCCCGGATAACCGTCACGGGGTAAAAGTTGACCCGTCGCTAACGGCGTGAGTCACTCAAAACGTTCGCTTTGTAACTTTTTAATGCTGACTGTACAAGAGTTACCTTCAACATCGAGTTGCCAACGTCTACGTAGACAGAGTTTATCTTGTTGGATTTATAATATTTATTTAATAAGTAAATTGTCATATTCGATTTATTAGAGACGGGTTTTTAAATTCTTATGGGTTTATCTGTATTGTCAGACGAACCTATTTTTAGTATTTTTATATACGGTGTGATAAGAATGGGTACAGTTAAGAGTGTTTATATCAAAGGAAGTTTGATAGTGTTTTTTTTCTCTTTACATTTACAGATTTTCTATTTGAGTTACTCATTTGTTTTATAGTTTCTTTTATATCGCCTTTATGCTAACGTAGTTTGATTTTATACTAAGTAATGAAAGTAAATTGATGTTATTAAACCTTTTAATAAAAGTTGATTGTTACGTTAACTAGTATTGAATTTAAATAAAAGGCTTTCAGTTAAATATATTATCGATTGAATAAAATCGAGATAATAAACTTGCGAGCTTTCGAAAAGCCTCCAATCAAACCGGAACCGGAAGAATAGCCAGCGTAGTGGTCATCGGAAATGGCTTGCATGGGATATATTTTGCGCCGGAAACGGCGGTCATTTCCTATTCGATCTATTTCCGATGGTTCCGCTTTGTGTCGAATTGTTTCGACATTCGACGAATTGTTTCAGATTATGAGATTAAATTACTTTAAATCGACAACATAATTTGTCATGTACAATAACACGAAAGACAGCATACTGTGAGAAATATTAGGGAAAGCTTATGTCCAGCTGTGGGCAGACAAAGGCTGATGATACAGGCTGGCGCAAGACAGGCGACGTGGGCGATCTCTCGTGTCGGAGGCCAAGACACACTTTGGGTCACTGCACTAGCGGAGTAAGTAAGTAAGATTCATGTTAATTTACTAAAATTTCTTCTATCTTTTACTGGTAAGCTTAAAAAAGTTTGTATTAGAATATGGTTCACGATAATAGTCGAATTGCGATTCAAATCTACGACCGCTGGATCGGTAGTAACCATAACCATTAGGCTATTGGCGTTTCAATAAAATTTAAATGTGACCATAAATTTTTTAAAAGTAATCGATTATTTGAAATGAAAAAAACTGCTTTCATTAAACATTTACTTATTTTGTAATTAACATTGAAAGAATCTGCAGTAGAGAATCGTAACATTAAAAGTAAGCAAATTCGTTTTCAGCGATATTCATAGTGCGACATTGCTGAAATTCGGCGACATAACGAACGACCTAAAAAAATGCAAAACATGCCAAAATATGGCCGCGGAAATGTTACCGTCCGTGAAACGTTAGAGCCGTATATCATCGATACATTTTCACAAATTGGCCGCAGCGGTCAGCGAAAATATTGCTAACTTTGTACATATGTAATAAAAAAATGCACCAACCTATTGTAATTCAAAAACACCGGCCGAATACAGCACCCATCGCTAAACATTTCTTTAACTCCGTTTACAATCTTGCATATGTCAAAAAATTAATATACATATTCGGTTTAAGACTAGTATAATCCTTAAAAACGCTGTTAGATATTTTAATGGACTTTTAATATTAAACTGTGAACTATCTTAAAGCAATTTATAGAATAAAGTTAACACTATGTAACATAAGTCATGGTATTTATAAACAAAGAAAAAACAAAACGCAATCAGCAATTTCGATGAAAAATTCTCGGTATTAAAAACTTGTTAAACTTTCTGTTATTGCCGGCAACTTACCCTTTTCTTACAAGAAAAATATCATCACCATCAGCTCACTATACGTGCCTACCGAGAGACTCGGGGCTTATTATTAGGAAATTACTTATTAGGTCTTTAAAATTTCGCCGACGTTTTATTTCATTTTATATTACAAATATATTAGTAGAAATTAAATTGACCTATTTGATGTATTATTTCCCTTTCTACACGTCTTCATCGATATGTTATTCAGCGTATAAAGAGCTCTAATCTTTCAGATTATTCCCTTTGACAAGTTGAAGCTATTTTCACCTTTATCCGGAAATATTTCGGCATTCGACGGCAAAGAACATTTTTCAGATTCGGCGTAAATTGAACGACCCAATGAGGTGTGAACCGAAATGAGTTTCACGAAGCTAATATAGTTCGTAAATTGATTCCCGATTGCCGTACGTTTTCAAAGCAATTTGTCGATGTTTACATTATACGATCGCAATGTTTCATAAGTATTGTTTTGTATTACCCTAGTTTATATGGTTTTTTTTCTCTGTAACTTATCTTTTATAATATAATAATGAATCAATGGACTAGTGTACAGTTGCGCAAGTCATTGTAAAGTTCGTATATCTAAATATATTACCTAAGTAATATAAACAAAACATAGTTCACAGTTAACCTTAGTCAGGATAACTTGTAAGCTGATTGTAACAAATTGGGAAAGCCCGCTGAGTCACTCCCTGCGACTTATTCTCGGAAGGATCCGCCATGCCGGAGTGACGGGGTAAATCAGCGAGTCAATGTACCGGGGGTGAATATTTCAATTTATTTTACGTAGACCTCATTACATACGTTATTATATTTTTATACATCGAAAAAAATATTAGCAGTTTTTTTTTTAGTTTACTTTAACACTGCTTTTATAATTTCTACTAAACTTTAAACTCGTACTAGGGTTTGGTTGATGACATTAATCCAATAATGGGATTCGAAGTCACGACCACGTGATTTGTATGTACCCTTAACCATAAACTATTGCATTGGAGAAACAAAAGCATACAGGCTCGCCTGGCTCGGTCGCTTATAAAAATAATTACAGAAAATTACAAAGCTAGACGATACAAAGATACTAGGTAAGGTGATTCAACGGGGTTTCCCGACAAGGCTAGGAAATAGTTTCGAAGAATTCAAATTAAATTACAATATAGTATTCGTACGACTAACACGCGATTATATCGGAAATTAATACCGCTAGCGAACGCTAATTTCGTTAGAATAGAAATAAAAAAAAAGCTTAATCTACTCCTATACACAACAGCTACCTTTCAGTAAACGTCCCGCCAAAATCGGTCCAGCAGTTTCGGACACTACCCGGAACAAACTCAGACTTGCGGACAGACAGACAAAAAAAAAACGATTCCTTTAAACAACACACGTATGAATTTAATTCTTTAAATTGACAGAAGTACAACCTTTTTTGTTTCTGATCGGGTGAGGAGAGGGGGGGATGAATTTTTGAACATACCAGGCCTTCTGTTGGAAGATGTTATGTGGGTTTTATCTCACTAGAACCACCACCACCCTCAAGTGCAAAAGGTTTCCAGTATCTACAAAATTACAAGCTACAAATTGTACCGCGGTATGACGGTTACAAATAAAATGCCACGCTTCAATCAACTGAGCCTTTTGCGGAATATCGTTGTTTCATTTTGCTTTGAATTAAATTACTCCTGTACTAATATTACATTTACAGACAAGTTACGTTTGCAGTTATTTAAGAAAAGCCTTTAATAGCTTAATAGTTATGGGTTTAGACTAACGATCTAGCGTTCTGGGATTCGAATCTTGCCATTCGACTGTTGTAAACCATATCCTAACACAAGCTATTTCAAGCTTACCAGGGATGGTTACAAGAAATGTTAATGTAATTATAAAAATCTACTGATATTTTAAAAAAGCAAACAATATATGTTGGTGCGCGAGGCCTACTCGCGCAAGAACGACCGGTGATCTAATCATGTTTCCGGGTGTATCTTCAATGAGGGCGGCCGAGGACCCATCATCGTGGCGATCGTTCGGCGAGGCCTACGTTCGCGTGGCGACGTAGTGGGCGACGTGTGGCTGATATGATGAATGTTAGAAAGTTTATCTCTTATTTGAAAGATTTTTATAAATTGAAGCGGCGATAGCTTAATGGTTAAAGTTACTTATTTCAAATCACGTGGTCGCAAGTTCGAATCCCACCATTCTACTATTGTTAAACATCTTAGCACGAGCCTATTAGTTGGAATAGTATAAGAAATATTAGTGAATTAACAAAAAGCTATTACTCAATCAAAGTACCCCATATATATGTGACCTATACTACTTAAAACGGCTTAACTCACGTGCAACTCGGTGTCGGTACCGACTAGTTTCGAGCACATCGGGGGCTCATCTTCAGAGTGGACAAAGAAGAAGACCCTGAGCCCTTGAAACTAATCGGTACCGTCACAGGTTTACACGTGAGTTAAGCCATTTTTATAAGTAGTATAGTGAAATATCTCACGAAAGTTTTAATAATTTAATTTATAACCTTTTGTTAAAGACTTGTGCTTATTTTAACAATAACTTTAATGTCTATACCAAACATACGCTTAACAAGTTAGCAGTTAAGTTACGTAAACAGATTCTAAGTCATATTCACTTAAGCTTGAATCTGCTAACTTTAATTAACTGCAACACCTGAACAAGCACTGCAAGTTGTTAAGTATCTGTCGAATGCAATAACATGTAGTTAACGTAAGCTAGCTCCAGAGGGCAGCACTGTCACGCAGATCAATAAAATGGAACAGTACTTCTATTGTTTATAAAATATTCTATCAATATTACTGTAGATGTCCATGGGCGTCGATGATTACTGTTGTGATGCCGCCGCTCAGGTGCCGACAACAGGCGTATGAAAGAAGTTTTTCTATAATTCTCCTTATTAGTGTGCGCCGAATGTGAAACTCTCGTCCTCTTACCATTATCACCCTTTTCTTATAAGGAAACGTTGGTAAGGTAAAGTAATTGCGAGGATAGAGATATGTTGAATGGGGCATATATCTTCTTTTTGTATATCCCTGCTTCACCAACATCCTAGCCTATTCCCTACGGAGGGTCACCACAGTATGGACTTTTTTTCATACATTTGTTATTCGTTATATCTGAACTTAAACTGTTACCCATATCCTCAATCACACTTTCTTCGGTTTTCCTCTACCTTTATAGCCATCCACATTCAACCTTATCACCTTCTTGTTTATGTGCTCATCATCTCTTCGCATAACATGTCCGTACAACGATAACCGTTAATTCAAATTATGTTTCTGCAACATGTCTTTGATTGGAATCTTCGCTAATTTTTCTAAAAACTAATCTATCTCCACGTGGGGATTTAAATGGTGGTACTGCGAAATCCTATTGCACTACAGTACCCACGTGTGAAGCTGTCATAAGCTCGGGCTGATATGAAGAGGTTCTGAACAAAGCGTCTTTAAGCTGTTTAGAGCATACGGCCGATAGAACTAACAATTGCAGCTGTATATCGATACACACTGCTCACCAAGTCCACTTAGGTCTTAGTATTAATTAACCAGGCTTCAATGTATTATTATAGAGCACAGTTCTTAAGCTTCTCATGATCTTAAATAGGTTTCTAATGTCGACATCATCATCATCATCAACTATGTCCCCACTGAGGGGTTCGGGTACTCTATTAGGGGTGACTAGGCCATAGACAACGACGCTTACCCAGTGCAGGTTGGTTGACTTCACACATATCTTTGTATTTCTTTTTCGATATGTGCAGGTTGCATCACGATGTTTTCCTCCACCGTAAGAGCGTCGGATAATGTACATATGAAATTCGAAAATCGAATAACATATTGGTGCATGGCGGGGTTCGAACCTGGACACGGTCGACTACGGTAAGGTCTAGCGCCTAACGACTGCTTCACCGACGCTCTAATGTCGATATACTTGTGCCATAACTGGTCGCTATCTCCACTTTTAGTATATAAATGATTTTGATCCTAAATTTCATCCGTGACCTTTATCGCGGAATTAAAAAAAAACTCTATCTTCCAGACTTAATATGTGCCAATTTTCAGCAAGATACATGAAACCGTTTGAGACATAGGCTCCAAAAAAAACATACATACGTCAATTTTGAGTTTACCGCATAGACGATAATCTATCTGTGAAATATACGTCTGTCTCTTTTACTCTACTTACGTTATATCTTTCTTCTCTCTCATGTAACGATATTCCCAAACACGAATTCTTCTCTTTTATTAATATGTACGAATAAATTTTCGTTTGAATTTTGAATTTTCATGATAAATTTAATCATTGTAAACAAGAAACTTTCAATTCGTTACGAACATGTTTCCGAAGCTGTTTGTAGTCACAATTTAAATTTAATTCATTCGACTCCAAACTTCCCCGCCACACGCCGCACGCCACACGGCTTAACGAATTTAAACTTTCGAATTAATTTATTTAAGATTCAAATTGCTAAACACAAATTGCACAGATGTTAGATAATTCTTACTTATATTCAATTTAGATGAATGTTTATTAGAAGAGCAAAACGACATTTTAAATCTGAAAGAACACATAGCCTTATCAAGTTCTTTTTATGTTAATTCGGCGCGAACGAAATCCCAGGTAAAAGCTACTATAATATAGTATAAAGGCCAATAGCTTAATGGTTAAGGGTATGGATTTCCGATCGCGTGGTCAAGAGTTCCAATCATTCGGGTATTATCGTGGACCATATTCTAGCAAAAGCTTCGAGCTTACTAGGAGTGGTAAAATATTAGTAAACTAAAGTATTCTCTTATATATTTATGTTAGTGACCCTCTCCTGTATGTGTAAAATTTGGATGAGAGCAAAAGAGCCAGCTGATAACCAAACCTCACTTATTTAATGTGGAGATATTAAACTTACCACAACACCCTCTGGTGGTGACTCT
>JAODUI010000027.1:8857446-8881921 GCA_027563995.1 Papilio gigon
GGGTCCACTCGACTTTTATCTGCGTCGCAATCATACGGGCCCGGCGTAGCGTGTGATGCGTTGTTTTAACTGGAGCCGCCACCTTATCTTGCCTCAACGATTTCTTTGCTATCGCTCTCTACAAGTTCTCTTTATTGTCTCCACTTGTGTTGATTTTCTGCCTTGTATTTGTGTAACAATCATTTCTACTTTAAACATGCTGGATAAAGGTAGACATTGTTTGGACCATGTGACAAGATCTTAAGTATTCGAGTTTGCAAGTAGCGATAATGATTAAATGATATTTAAGGACCACCCTTAGGTTTATTCTTACGTGTTACATTCGGGAAAAGCATTTGATGCTCTTATATTTAACAACAATTTCAAGTTGGCAGCCATGTTATTTGTAGTGCAGCTAGATTATTTCAGAGTCAGCGTCTAGATTTTCATACTAAAATGTGCTTGAATCAATAATGTGTTAATTTGCAACTGTCCTCTGTAAATATCTTACGACTTCAGATTAAATAGTCGTCTGCATATTCTGAATGCACGGGACCATTGAGAAACCTTGAAAGCAAAGAATGTGCAGCAGAGTTTGCGAAATTGTAGCGTTAGTTTTCATTCGACAGTCGCCTTTATTCGTGTGCATTAGTACCCAAATTAGCGTGAATGTTTCTGGGAGATGTTGAACGATTATACCGCCATGTGTACTATGAGTTAACACCTCATACTTAAGCGGCAATGCAAGTTTAATAGCGGTCACTTTGTGCGGACGCGCGTCGCTCCCAGATGGGGCGATGGAAAAGTGTTTGAATGATTGCACGTGTCCATTGTGCACTGTTTAAGGAACTATGTTTAAGTAATAATTATACGACTTTTTAAAATAAATGGAAATCGCAAAACTTCACAACTTAATAAGTATCACAGATAAAACTTATGTGATGTAATTTGAAATCATTATCATTACTTTACATTATCTTTGTAACGATTTTAATTTGAAAACACGTGAGAAAGGAACACAAAAGCCTTTTCTAGTATCGAGTTGATAAAACAAGATGAGATAATGCTATAATTATTTTGGTCAATAAATTTAGTTTTCTAGTAGTGTAGAATAACGTATCGTATCGTAGAATGGGCACGTAGTAACAGAGTCACCTGCTTGGTCCGGCGGCGGCGGCGTGCCGACTGTCTTACAGCGGACCTCCTTTGTACAGCTCGTCCCCGATACCACCTCTGCATATTTCAACCGACTACCGACCGCAGCACGCTTCGTAACGCTATCTTTACATTGACCTGCCAGATTACTCATTCACTTGAACACGTGAGATCCACTCCAGTCTAGATCGTATCCCAGCGACTTAAGAGTTAAATGGCAGTACAGGGGTTTAGTGTGTAAGTTTGCAGCGATGGGAGAGCAGAGAGGTGGTCGCGCTTGAAATATTAGCAGCTCGGGCCGGCCAGATGTGTGCAGTCGGAGACGTCTATGTGCCCGTACGTGAGATGTTTGCGTTTTGATAGTCGCCTTTGAGTGTCCCCCGAGACGGATGAATGCGCCAAAGGGATACTGCTCTCTTGATTAGGCCTTGCGGTTATTGTTTTATCGCTCAAAGGAACTTTATTAATCATCAATAGAAGCTTTCAGATAAAAGTCTATACCTATTTTTCTTATTAACGTACAGATAACCGAATACAAACGTTTAAAACATATTCCGTTGAGTAGTACCTTGTCGTAGAAGCCTATTGGACATGATTTTTTATTACGGGCATTCTCGTAACGTAAACTTGCAGCCAGCGTTTCCATGACAGATTAATCATGAGCGTGCGAGTGTATGAAAATATGAAAATAAAAAAAAAACATGCAGAATGTAGCGATGCGAATAATTAGCGCCGAAAACGCGCAGACAAAAACATAGTGCAGTAGTGTCGGTGTCGCACGGGAACAATGCGGCCGGCAAGAACTATTGTTCTTGAGCGAGCTGTGATGAGCTAGTCGTGTCGCCAGAGGTCGCGCTCATCAGGTTTTGTCAAGCTGTACTTAGGTCTGATATCTCGTTCTGTCCCTATACGCCTTTTGGAAGCAATATCTGAATAAGGACGGAATATGTTTTTGATTCGTTTAATGTTTGCGAATTTCTAATCGTGTCACAACATCGTTCCTCAAAATAGTTTGAGGTGATAGTGTCAGTTTTTTTTTAATATTATTAATAGCATGTTTTCTTTTATTTGATTTTTATATTACGAATAGTCAGCGTGGTCTTCAACGGTCAAAAGGTCAGAGCCATAATAAAGTATCTCCAGAAGACCATATCTATTGTAAAAGAATAAAAAGAATCTGTCAACAAGCAGAGGAAAATTAAACTTCAAATTAATCTTAAATGGGAAGTACGTTTAGTGTTTTCATTAAAAGTTTTAAAAAAGAAGACAAGAACTAAGTCCAGTGTGCGGGCGGCGGCCGGCGGCGGCGCAGTCAGCGCAGTCAGGGCAGCCGTCACGCGTCGCTGATAATTCGCGCCCGAGCTGAAAATGAACTGCGTATCACCGCTCAGTTTCACGCTCACACACAGGCTGTTCAAAAATGTATACGAGTTTTATAAATTGAATATCTTTTCCTTATATTATCTACCTTACAGCGGAGGTGAGAAAACTACTCTTGATAGCGAACGGTTGCTTGTGAGCAATTATTCTAACAAAACTGTGCATATTTCTTAATCCTAACTTTTAAGCCTAACGGAGTTTTAGAAAAACAATTTTTTATTTATAATTTTCAATATTATATTGGATTTAAAGTGAATCATGTAAATTAGATGTTTGTATACCATAGTTAAAAATAATAAGTGAGTAGTCCCCAGTTTGCCAACAACCTGTACACCGCTCCTTAGCACCCACTAGGCAGGCTCTAGACGGCTTCCGCCATGCGAAAAAATTAAAATAAACAATGGCAACATTCGTCCCATACCCGGGGGCCGTTTGTAATAAAGCTTTTGTCCTAAGATTAGCTTTTAAGAAAGACTTTAATCTCGCCTGTGTCGTTTGTATGGCTCTGCAGTGCGCGGGCTTGTTAGCTCGCTGTGCTGGCGGGAAAGAAGAATTTGTGGTCGTTGTCTACACGAAGAATTTACACAGAGTGTGTCATATATTTTGCAAGGAATTGTTTTCGGTGCGCGAGCCAAGTCTTGTGTTTTTCTAAGTGACCCCGTAATGGACTGGAGCGGGATGGTGCCTTTGAGAGCGATATGTTAGTGTGCAGATTGGGATTACATAGATATTTGTACTCTTAACTTTAATTCATATTCACTAGATATTAATTAAAAACGAGTTACCAAGAAGAGGAACGCGTGTCAAAGTAAGTACAAAGTAATCTCGAGACCTAGTCAATCTCTTATCATTGTTCGATCTTCCTCTTTTCTAAAAAGGCTTAGCAATGGTCAATTTAATCAAGATTAAGTTAGCAACAAAATTTACTTCTCCAGTAAAAATACGTCTAAAAATGAGTTCACAATAAAAGTTTGAAACCGTTGTCGGGGATGACTTCCACGGCAGTGTATAAATCTAATTCCAAGCGCTAGGTTAGCTTATCGAGTGGCTGATCGAGCCGAGTGCGCTGCGAGCGGCGGCAGCGGCGGCAGCGGCGGCGGACGAAGGAGCGGCTAAAAGGAATTAATGCAAAACAAAAGTCCTATCTCGATGGCTGGTGGGCGGGAAAAGGCACTAAATTACGAGATGGGCGTCACACCACCGCCATGTATCAATCAGGCCGCTGCAGATTTATGGGACGTTTCGCTTCGGAATCGTTAGCCTCCGCGACGAAAATGTGCTGCTGTTATCCGGACGTCTTTTGCCGGGGTTTTTTTCACCCCCTCTCTGCCCCCGCCCCGGCCCGACGCTCTCTTGTTTGTCGGCGTAATTCTAACGTGGATTACGAGTTCTCCGTGTGATTTGTGTTCGGTTCGCTTTAACGTAATCATGTTGCTGGGCCTTAATTCAAAAATAAAATATACTTTCCGGGGTGTGGAAAGTCCGTACATATTTTGGAGTAAATACGAAATGTGTATATGAAATATTTCAGTATACAATTCTTCCATTACCCAAATCGTATAATAATGTAAACACAATTTATTGTTTGTACAAAATTTGACTTTTTTATTTAATTAAGAGACTGAGGACAAATAACAAGGCATTACGAGAACACTTTATATAGAGATCTTCTAAGTCGTTGGTATTCGCTAATAGTGCCTTATATTATCTCAAAAATCCTTTCATATAGGTACAGTAAACGTTTCCCAATCCTATAACTCTATATTGTCACAAGTTTGTACCTCTACGTTAACAGACGCATTGTGAAACTTGATGGATGCAAAGCATTCAATACTCTACTGAAAAGGATTTATATCAGTTAATATAGGAAATTTTCACAATGAGAAATAATTTTCAGTATGAGCGACATCGCCGGCGCATTGATGGGCGCCTGCTTTGTCGCATTGTGCTGCTGTCGGACTCGCCGGCAATGGAAAAATGCGAATGTGCAGCGACCGTGCTCACGCCAATTTCCTTTTCAATTTTCAGCCTTACACGTCCGTGTCAGTTGCCCGTCAACGCAACGTTTAGCTTTAGTCGATTTAAATTTGATTTTTAATCATGTTCTGTTCATTTGATGTATTATTTTTAATTAGGTCTACACTCAGCTAAGTCACTATGAATTTGTTTTCTTTAAAAAAGGAATTTGTGGAAAGACGTAACAAAGACTATAATAATTTTAAGTAGCCAAAGGCTGGGAAGTAATTTATGAATTTTCTAAAAAAAAATCATAATAGTGCATGTGAAAATTTTTACATCGTTTTATCACACTAAGAACATCTGACCTACTAATTAGATAATCTTAGTCGATTCACTAGTTTGTCTTTACAAGAAACGAAGATGAATTTCGTCAGTGGTAGAGTACAGTCGGCGTACGCAGAAGTGACGGCGTGAGCGCGATCGGATCTCGGATCTGGCGAACGCGCGCCGAGCCCGCACCTGAGCGGTGTTTATGACGCGCGAGTTATGTGCGCGCGTTCGCAGGATATTTATTGACGATTGCTCGCTCGAATTTCAACGGGGAATTGTTTCGGTTTCGTAAATTTTGGATCAACATAAAAATACAGTGCGGTAACGTAGCGTTATTTTACTGTTACGTGGCGTACCTAGACATTGATTAATCAGAATGGTGCAATAAAACCAACTAAAACTGGACTGCGTTGAATTATTGTTAAATTAAAATACTTAATAGTACATTCTATAGTGTAAATAGTATTTTCTATTCTGAAACCAAATCAATTTCAGGTTTTGTTTGGGATATTAATAAATAATTATTGTAAGGGAAAAATCTCCGAATGTAACTTTTTTTCTCTCTCCTCTGTCAGACGCCGTGTTTACGTTTCCACTTGTTCTTAAATCAAGAAACATGTTAGCATTCGTACATGAAGAAGTAGTCCGTCCCTCAGCAGCTACAAATAACTCAGGCGCGACGAGAGTGTCGCCATCTATTGCCGGCACGACGCCGCACTAATGAAACCCCTTATCGCCGCGACTGTACCTCAGCGCGAAGCTTATCTGTCGCACTGTACCTCAGAAGCGTTTATCTGTCTCACTGTACCTCAAGCCTAATCGAGATGCGTGTGGTTATTTGAATTATTATAATTAAACAAGGTACTTCTTCGATGAAAGAGACTTTTTGAAGAGAAGAGGGAGTTTAGTCGACAGAACAACCTTTGAATAAAGATATGTAATAATTATATCGACGAATAATTATCACGAAAGATTTCAAGGACGCCATCTGTAAGCAGCAGCAGTTAATCACACATACGATGCAATTCAACAACACGGACTGACCGACTGACTGACTGATGGAATTGATTATCGTATAATTCAGCGAGGCGATGGACGCGGGCGTGAACATATCTGCCTTTTGCAGCGTCTACTTTACGACACAAAAGTATACTGAACTGCAGGCGTAGGACGTTACTCGTGTTTCTTAAAAACAAAATAAATTTAAATTTAAACGATCACAATGAAAGAAAAATACAAGGTCTCAATCCTCGCAGATTGTTTTTATTTTTGTTATGTATCGAAATTGTTGACCTAACATTTTTTCATTCTGCTTAATGTCAACTCTTAACATAACATTAAATTTGACTAAAACAGACACCAGGCCGGTTTGTAAAATCTAACTCTGTCATAGAAACTTGACTTCTCAAAGTCGCCTTGAGAAAAGAGGAATATATATTTTTTTAAATCGGAAGTCGAGCGACATCTGTATTTCAAAATTTTAAAGTCAATTTTTTGCTTATCGATAACCTATCGATAAAAGCCCGAGATACACACTACGTTCCAAATATGCGTGCAACTGTTTTGACGTGTGTACGATATATACGCGAAATAAACATTACCTGATTGACGTTGGTGCGAAAGCGATTTGTAACTCAAACGCTATTTATAATGCTGCAATAATTCGTAAGGTTTTTGCTTGTGAATTACTGTCGGGCGCGGTATCTCGTCTTTTGGCGAACACATTATTAACAACATTTTACTACGTTCGGTGAAAGATTCAGCGCGGCAATTGGATTTTAGTGTACGTTTACACTTCGAATCTAGTATTGGAATATTAGTGAGTACATCACCGTGTTACACGCTTCGCTTATCTTTCAATGTACAACATTGGATTCGAACATAGCTCTGTTCAATTCAGAATATTTTGTTGGACACAAATAGATCTATCAAAGTCTAAGGTTTCTACAACTATTGACTATTTGTGATCAAAGATAAATTGGTATTTATAAAATGTGATGCATAATCAGAGACGCTTTAGTTCGGAATATTGAAGAATGACAGTTGTTGTAGTAATGCTTTCTTCACACAGTCAGTGAAACATTGCCTCGTCTATTGTTTTGTTTCTTTCTTTCTACAATGATTAAAATTATTAGAAAGTTGTTACAAGAAATTATTTACTACTTTTGCAAAAATGAATTTCATTATTTCGCAATAAAGTGTTTATTTGTTTGTTATGTCTTTCAACTTGTGTGGGGAATTGTACGTTGATGTCTCACGAATCTTAAGTTCAGCTAATACCAATTGTTACTTTGTTCGATGAAGGAAAAGTGTAAGTAACATTATATGTACGCCGTTATGTTGAAAATATCAACACAGTTTTTTTTTCCCCGGTCATCCAATAAATATAAAAAATTACCCTTTAATGCCGTGAACAGTGAATTATAAAATAATATGTTAAAATATTTCTGTTCATGAAAGTTGAGTTGATGTTGACAGTCAAAAACAATAGCGTGATGTCGGTCTTTGTGATCAAAAACAAACAATGCTTATCAAAATGGAATATTGCAATTCTGTCAAGTTTGTCAAAATGTAAAAACATTGACAAGGGCGATATGATATTTACCGTCGATTGTGAACCCGTGCCCTAGGCCTAGGTCCAGCAGTGGGCTGGAGTAAAATCTTTATAAATTAAAAAAAAAATCTTGAAAAAATTTGTTCATTTTACAATTTCATATGTTAACAGCTTGGATCAGGTTGTGTTACTCAATAATTTTGATGTCTTTGCTAATACGTTTTTCTTTTATTTGAAGTTCCCGCCGGCGGCTATACCGGGCCAGTGCTTGGACGGCGAAGGCATTACGTATTCACTGCGCTCCCACTATAACGCAATTAATTCCAATCGCGATAGAACAGCTGCGCAACTCTTATTCAATATAATGTTTAATTTGCCAACTTGCCGATATTTAACAAAATTAAGTGTTTAAACAAATACTGTATGCTCTGTGATCATTTTTAAAAATAAACAACAGACAAATAAGGTGAATAATATTTTTAAACTAAAATGATATGTTACGCAACGAGTTACATATTGGGATAACTAAGTTTTAGCTGCATATTAGTAATTAATAGTTTGTATTCATCTTGTGTTGGGAAGGTGGATATGACTAATAAGGGACGCCTCGGGAGTTATCATCACTCTGTGCGCCTCCTTTGCCGATTAAAGAACAATGCATCTGCATACAGAGAGCGATAGCTTCGTTTTCTTGGTGATTTCTATGGTCGCTTTCTATTTTGAGTATTGTGTATATTTAAAGATTAAAACGAGTTATCCGAATGCAGTTAGACAAGGCGTGACCAAATATAATAACTCTATCAGACGCGGCGCGCCCATTTCTTAACCTATTCGATGTAAGGTTACGTTCATCTTACCATAAAAAGTTAATAGCTACATCTCTAATAACCTTTTGATACCTCTCGTAGTCGGTGATTATTTACAATTTTTTTCTAAGTTATCTTTTTTATTGTCATAAAATTAATTGAGGTCAAAGTTAATGTATTCAATTTCTTTAACGTCATAAAATCATCACCACACCAAGGCTGTTCACAGCTCGACGTTCGATTGTCACTATGACCTGTCCTGTGTCGCTAGAATCGAAATGGAATTACATAATATCAAAACCTAAAAGCGTCATTGGTCTTATTCAGTAATACGTCTGTTGGAGGTCTTCCAAGTCGTCATCGGATTACAAAAAAGTTATTATGACGCAGCCTTTGGTTTATTAGCCAATAAAAATATTAACAATCTAAATATAATGTAAAACTGCGGCCATATACGAAGTGACCCCTGAATTAGAATGTGGAAGTTGCATAATCTATTAAAGTAGAAAGACCTCTTGCGTTGTTGCAATCGGCGGCCCCCCACACGTCTTAAAGTGCAAGAGAGGCGAAACCCGATTAATTTAGTGACCGGTAATTAAATCTGCCTCCCCGGGAAGGCGGCGGACCTCGCCGGACATTATAGTCTAACTTGCTGACACTTGTATTTTTGTCTAATAAGACTCTTGGACTTGGAACGGCGAGGAGTAGCACTGACTAAAACATTTTTACCACAGTATAAGACTCCATTTCTTTTTATACGCTGAGGTATTTTATAAATTCATCAACAAACCTAACTAAAACACAATCCTTAATACGATTATTATGGTTTTTAGAAATAAGTGGAAAACTATGTACAACGTAAAAAATCTTACTAGTTGCGTAAGTTTGGAATTTTGTTAGAAAGTAAACTAAGGATGCAATTTGGTATAGATATAGAAAGGTTTTTGAAAATACACCTAGACTACAACTTTTTTTTTTAGCGCGAAAAGAATAGGAAGCCATAGCTAGTATGAAATACACTTCACATCGTTAATCTTTATTACAAGCGTTTAATGTATTGCTAATTTGATATCAGTATTCAATTTCCATATACGTACATAAAACTGACTGGGTTACAATTATTTATGTTTGTTCGGTAATATTTCGAGACTTCGATGTCACTGCCGTATATGGTTAAAGCTTATTTGGTTAGATTTAATTTCACTTCAGAAACTCTTCAAGAGTTTAATAAATATAGCAAATGAAAGGAAACACTTATATAATTTTAAATTTACATAAATCTAGACATCCTTCACAAAGCCTTCCTAAAGGTGCCTTCTAACAAAAATCCGTCTATTGAAACTTCGGAATTTATAATGTTAGTAGATTACAATGAATTGAATAATATTTGCTTACTTCCGCATACTGTGGAAGTCATTGGGAAAGGCCTACGTGCAACAGTGGGCTGACAATGATGATGATGATGATAAATAATAATTACACTGTGATTTTGTGTGATCGAAGTGATAGTCTTGAAAGACTTCGCCGTTATACACTTAAGCCTTAAATTACAAGCTTTTAAGAATCATTTGGAAACCACTGTCAGTGATAAAGTTATTTTTATTCCCTAAGAAAAAAAACTGGGCAAACGTCTATCTTAATTACTGGCGGCAGTGAAAAATATTTATGTATTCATTCAGAGCTGTCATCGACGTTCAAACTATGCCTCATCAATGCAAACAGATTTTGGCTTTTATTTATTTTTCAAAATAAAAAGTCACAACAGCGCTTCGTGCTATCAATAAAGCAATTAAAAATAGGCCATGTCAGATTCTCGGTTAACTTGATTCGTTCAATCTGTGGAGGATGGTTTTATCTAAATATATCGAGTACATTGCGGGCTCGGTACGGGCGCTTTAATAGGTTTAATGTTGAACGAGGATTGTATTAAATGCGAATTGTATAAACGTAATGGCATTTCAGCATTTTAGTGATATGGTGACCATTCATTACACAGTACAATTTTATATTTTTGAATAAACAAATGCTCTCAAACAATAACAACAGATATGGCGTCGCAAATTAAAATGTGTATATGATCATCTGATTGACTATTGGATACAGATCTTCCAAAATGCCTTTTGCAATATCCCGCTGACCGCTTTCCGCATTCAGCGAATTCATACCGTCCTTACAAGACGATTTCTCTGGAAAGGGGAGTTACCGTCCGTAAACGAAATAGAGAAATTTAAAAACCCCAAGCAACGGTGTGACAGGCGGCCGGTCAGTCGCAAACGAGCGTGAATTGTCAATGTTAATCTGCAAAAAGCATATTCGTCGAGGTTTTAGAGGTGGGATAAATAAAAAGAGCTTTCCGTCAGTTACATTTTAAGCTGTCAACCTTTCTCTATCGACGGACGCAATCGGAGCGTTTTTCATAGTGGGACGTTTCACTAGATTACGATAAAACGTTTTAAAATGTTGCCGTGTGGCGTTGAACGGCCTTTGGGAATGTTGCAGAACTCAAAATACCAGTATAGACATTGCATTTTAAAATGATGTATCAGATTATGAAAATGATACTGGACATATAGCAACTGTAATTTCAAATATAAAGAAAAATGTCAAAAACAATCTTACACGTTTCTATAAAACATTCATTTCTCATCACGTACGGTGTGACCCGAGATGGTGATAATCTAATCTAATTAAGTGATTATTCTAAGACTACGCTCATAGATTTATATTCTATATGTAACAAATCCGGAACACAAAACTGAGATGAAAATAAGGCTTTAACTTGAACACTGTTGTCATTTACAAAACAAAATGGCATTAGAAAAGTCCGCAATCAATTAGATGTCAAATTTGTACGAAACACTCTATCTGTTACATGTTTATCTACAACAGTACTAACGGATGTTGTTCAGAAACAAATGAAAAACATATATTGGTTATTAAATTTTTAACGAAATGGAAACCAGTGTTTTTTTCTATAATCGATTAATTTCGGAATAAATAAATTGGATGTGTCTTTGTTTTTTTGTTACATCAGTATCGCAGACCCCTCGCTACTGTTTGAGGACCAGCTAATGAATTGGACAGCTGGCTACGCCGGCGGCGGACACGCACGCAGCGCCGGGGGCCGCGCGGCGTATGATCCTCTTTGAACTCGGATGCACGCTTTGATTCGATTACCCTTGACATTGCGTTTGCGACACCGTAATTGATTCATTTTGACTAATTAATTACTGTTGTGATTTTTCATCGATTTCATCGTCAATCGTTAAGTTTTATTCCCAGATTTGCAATGTTGACGAAGCGGCCAAGAAAAGTTACAAAAGTAACATAATAAGAAGAATTTAAATTTTCAATGTTATCTACAAGGAAGAGATATGTAAAGTAAAAAGAGGGCTCGCAAATTAAATACGCACGCAGGTATCAAACGTTGCGGGCGAGCTCGCATCCATATCAAGCGCATGACGATTACAATTTGTGTTTAAGACAATAGCAGTAATGGAGGCAGAAAACAAAAGAAAGCCGCGACAGAACAAACGCAAAGCAACACAAAGTAAAACAATAATTACGGCAGTCACCTCGGGCGGTGCGGGATAGCTCTCCGAGTAACCTTTGTAATAAAAAGATTTATTTTTTATTCAATTAGTGAGTTAATACGGAATATCGTCCGCCTCGTGTGTTCTTTGATACGTCGCCTGGCCGCGTTCGTGTAACGCTCTTTGTATTGCAAAACGTTGCTGCGGTTTCATCTTTTTATAATGATTTTGTAACGATTTAACATGTTAACATGGAACTGAAGGAAACGAGCGTATTTTTTCTTCATCTCTACACACACGCTTTCTCCATTGGGGACTTACAATATCGATCAAAGGCCAATAATTAAAAATAGCCTTATGAACTTATTAGGTCTCGGTCGTCGGGGAAAAGTTAAAGACTCAAAATTGTTACATTTTCTAGCATGGTTAATTAATTTACTTTAAATATGAGACAGAGATAAACCATTTGACGGTAAACACGCGCCAGATTCAATTAACGCGAGAATTAAAGGCGAGTAAAATTAAAGATCAAAAATGTATGTTAGCGTAAGGTTAGAGCGCAAATGATTGTGCTGACATCTCATTAGCTTAGCGGGAACCGCGCGCCCGCGGCACTATGGCGCTCGGGTACAAGCCATAGGACTCTCCTTCAAAGATTCATAAAAAGTTATCACCACTAAAGTTCACTTAATCGTGCATAGACTCGTAGATATTCATAAGTCATAGATTTTTTTTATTCATGCTTTTAAAACAATAATGAAATAGTTAAATATAAGTTTCAAATGCGCTTCTTGTCAACAGTGCCTGTCCACTTAAATTCATGTTTTTTTTATTTCCTTTTCACTTAATTTCACCTCTTTATTATAAATATGTAGATCTATTATAATAAAGAGGTGAAAAAAGACTCACCTTTGATTTTAGAATAAAGAAGTACTACGCCGATAATATTAAGTAACAAGTGGAGAATAAATAATGTTCCCAGGTTAAAAATGTAAATCGCTTCCGCTGTATACTTGGCGCACGCTATAAGGTAGGACGCAGCACATATCTGTATTTTTGCCGATCAAAGGAGCGTTGCGGCTGACGTGCTTTTGAACCGATAATCAAATTAGCAATGCTTCCTTTTTGAACAAAAATGTGTCTATCAGCCGCGGCCGCTGGCGCGCTTTGTTCAGCTCGCTCATTACCTTTGCTGGAATTGATTTCACTCGTAGCTTATCTTGAAAGTTATGTATACTGTTTTGTATTAAAATGAAACGTTTAGTTAGTTACTTTAAACTAAAAAAATCTCTGTTTAAGTTACCATATTGGATAAATAACAAGAGTCCCCCTGTCCTTATCACACACACTAGTGTCGCAGCAACAGGATTATTCTCCTCCAGATTGAGAAAAGTAAAAAAATATTGAATGCGTAAAAAAAGTTTAAAAATGGTTTTAAAAAATAATAGGACGAATTGGTTCTAGCTGGTTTTGATTTTAATATTCTTGTTGGTTTAAGAGTTAATAGTTTTTCGAGAAATGTAACATAACGTAACTAAATCAAACGTAAATAACAATTTGTATTCAAACAGCGTCGCCTAACCGCGCACATAATTTTTGTACGTTCAACCCCAATCACAACCCTCCTTAAGCCCTAAATTTTGTTGCTTTACTGATTTAATGACGTCACATGACGCTCTCTATCGAATGTCAACTCGCATGGCTCTAAACCACAACTACAAACAGACTTATCTTTACAAAGAATCCAGAAGAAAATCTATCTCATTTCTATTTAAATAAGGATTAAAATACTGTGGCGTGGGAATGTCGTTTGAAGGAAACTTTCGTTTGTTCTATGCATAGGTTAGATATTTGAGTCACGAATCCATTTTATGACTAATTCCATAACTTTATATGTGAATTCGGGATCAGGTACTCCGTGGTGTTTACGGAGGCGCTCGTCTATCGGGATCTCAGTAATAGGCCTCGGGGATTTGTTTCAACGGTGCCCTGCGATCTATTCTTTGCCCCTGTAATGATTGACAACAATCAAACTATTTTTTAAGACTCGCTTTTCCTTATGACTACGTCCTTACGGAATTAAAAAAAATAGCAAATAACCGATGAACTATTATCTATATGTTTGCTAAACTTCGTCACGATCTGTTCAGGCGTTTCGGAATTTTCTAACAAAAGTCCATCTAAACTTTCGCATTTTAACTTTAAAAGCTTGCCTGTTTCTCTATCCTTCCATATGTATGTAGCCGTGTCGTAGGTTTTTAATAATAAGTTGGTAAATAAAGTTAAAGAAATGACGCCATAAACAAAAAAAAAAACAATTTCGCAACAGCTTCTTTCACTTCTGATAAGTTCTTTTACATAATTTAATAAATTAAATGGTCGCAAAATATCGAAAGGCAATATAAAATGGAAAGGTTGGTTTTAAACTGTACTGTGTAAGAGATTGTAACTGTAACGGAACATTTAATGGTCTGAATGTGTTCGTCAGACAGTTGGGCAATTGGTAAGCGAGCTAATGCCAAGGGTCGGCGTCAGTCAGAATGAAATGGTAAGTGGACGCAAGGGCGAGCGCACGCGCTGTTTTATTGTACTTCTAAGTAGACGGTGGGCCAAAAAGTTTAATGATATAAGTTAGATTATGGTCCAAATAATGCCCAAGTAACGCCCTCTAGGTAATCCATATTGGCATCACATTTTATTTGTAAAAACACAAAGCAATAAGCAATGAAAAACAATTACGCGGGACGCGGGCCGCGGGCCGCGGGCCACGAGCCGCGCAAAGACTATCATTGACTGTTTTAATTATAATTAATTGCTTTTTAATTTATCGAAAATGATTTTCCGTCGATTAATAAACCGATGGCCTGTAATTACATTTTATTGTATGTTCGCTTTGTTTCTACGTATTTTATATTTGCGGTTTAAAATAATAAAATGTACAGATTGGACTTTAAATAATGTACTTTCAATGGTGTTGATTTTAAGTAAATTTTTGTACATATTTTATCTATAAAAATCCAGTTTCAGGATAAAAAAAAACGATAGGCGTATTCAATGGGAATAAGAAATTGTTATAAACAATTTTATCGTTATTACACTACAATGGAGGACTTAGTAAAACAGAATGTTCGTATCATTAAATAAAAAAAAGAAAATCGAATTACATCTATATTCAATAAATGACACGTGTAAATATCATTTTTATTTCTATTAAATTCGACCGTACCGAACATTTTGATGCACTAAATTTCTCATTAAAAATCCAATTTAGTAAATGTTAACTTGCAACCTCGAATAACTTGGAGGTCGCATTCAGTTCATATTTTTTATTTTAAACAATATACTCTTATTAGATTACGTTTCGCAAATCTTTTGCACAAAACGCTAATCTCGTTTCGAAACACCGGCACAGATTAGCTCTTACATTCGCTTCGCCAATGCGCAGCATTCCTTTTTTATATTATAAAGTTTTCAAATTAACTATGTCAATGTTTTTAGAATGTATCCATTTCTTACTAATACAAGATATTAAATATTTTTGTTGAATATCTTCAAACATATTTAATTAACAAACATCTCACAATATGTTATCAACTATTTAATAATTTAGTATTGTAATACACCAATTTACATGAAAATACCATAACATACTCGTTTAATAATTCCTTGTGGCGTGAAACATCAATTATCATAAAACTACAATAAAAATGCGCAAAAACACCTTAAGATCATTGGCCCATAGGCATCGGTGTCAATGGCGAGCGCGGCCGCCATACTAAAGCCCATGTGTGTAATAACTACGTTATGTTTCACACGAGGACAGAACAATCACACAGCGCAGTACATCGTACATTAAGTCTAGTAGGTGTGCGCGCTCAAACAGTAGTTTTACTAAACTGACCGACTCGTGCTGCTACCATCGTGTTAACATAAGACACGCGACGGGCGAACTCGTCAATTGTCATGTCAGACAATGTTTATCATATCAATGTATGTCACATACGTAATAACTTCACCAGATAATATTACTAGGGTGTGTGTCTGGATAAGAGCGTCGGTGGCGCAGTTGTGAAGCGCATGACCGGACTAGAAAGTATTCGACATGTCCAGGTTCAATCCCCGCGACGTCCCGACGTGTTTTTCGATTTTCGTATTTCTTATGTATATTATTTGGCGCTCTTAAGATGAAGTAAAACATCGTGATGCAACCTACTTCTATCTGGAAAGAAATTCAAAGATGTGTGAGAAATCAACCAACATGCACTGGGCCTGCGGCTATGGCCTAGTCACACCTAATAATAGATTACGGTCTGAGCCCCTTAGTCGGGACATATAGTGAGCTGATGAGGTATGTACGATGGATGTTTGTTATTACTTATCTCCAAAACGGTTAAACAGATCTATGTGAAATTGACACAGACGCAGAACACGGTCTGTGAGAACCCGTAGGCTAATCACTAAATTTCTTGTTTATAATTCCACACAGACGAAGTCGCGGTCAAAAGCAAATGCATCATAATTTAAGGCCGTAGAAATATAAATATCTTGTAATACATAATGCAATTTGCATTTTTATATATTATGAATTCACATACATACATAAATACATCTGATAACTTTTTTATAACGTCCCATTATGTGATTTTAAATTCCTTCCGCTAGTTATTGTTGATATTGATAAGTTTCGTCATACGAACGACTTTGATATGATAATATATAGTTACATAAAACAAACCGCGGTCCAGTTCGGGCACGTAGCGGGCGCGGTGCCGCGATGACGCCGACTTGCCCAATGCTAAAGAGGGTAATGTTTTTTTACTGGCATTGTGAAAGATCAGTAACACGTCATGATTATTCTGACATATTACTCGATTAAAAATCTCACTTCTAATTACTGAGAAATACAATTTGTATGTTTGGATCATCATCATCATAATTTGCCTACCCAATGCCTTCCACAGTATGCGGTCCTCCTTCCGCGTCCAATGACGTCCTGCCGATCACACCAAGTCATCGGTCGAACTAGAACGGGGACGCCCCAATCTCCTAGTTCCCAGCCGTATGGATTTTTGTTATAACGTATCTACAGAACGGCTTCATGCATCTGGATGAAATTTGGTATACTTATAGAATATAGTCTAGGAGAATAGATAGACTACTATTTTTTTTCATACGGTCGAAGTCCCTGGCGTTAGCTAGTAGATATGTAACTTGCGTTTTCAAACAGTCTGGATAGTGAAGGTCAAAAATATTCACACAAATTTCATTCGAACTTCATAATGTGTCGCAAGAGCTTTGCATAAAATATAAGCTTCAGTTAACTTCAATGCGGAACATATTACACGATTTCGTTCACAATTCATCAACAATGTACAAATTAGTATTCTAGAGGAACATCATACATATTTGTAAAACATCGAAAGCTATTCTCGTACAATTTTATTATTTAGGTCAACGATACATAAATGTGACGCATTTATAAAAAAAATGGTTGACTTTAAAACAGCAATATTGTGAAGAACAATATATAATAGAGTAACCTAATACGAGTGTCATATCCCGAAAGACTTTTGTATGTATATTTTAATCGTTCCTCTGTCTCACTGTATATGAGAGTAGTGCGGGAGACTGGGAGTGCGGCAGAGTGCAGCGCGGGACGAGGGGCGATCGTATATCATGCCGAGACACAGACGGAATCACCGACCTGATAACATCGCTCAAGCGCGGACACAGGGTATCTATGCTAATAACTCTACAATAAATAAACAATACACATCCTAGTTAAAGTATTTATTCGTCAACCTACTTTGTCTCGTAATACCTTACACATCCATCCCTTCTCAATTTATTAACTGTTACATAAATTTTATAAAAGTGAGAGATCGATAACAATAAACCCACTTAAGACCTTCGACGTAGTTATGCAACAAGGTAGTGTTTGTACTAGGTTTATTTCTATGTTATATAATGTCAAAATTACTCCGGAACATCACTGACACATACATACGCTTACAGTCAAGGCCCTTCGCTGTGTTCCACTTTCAACATAACTTGTTCCTTGTAACCAGACGAACATCTCCACTTCTTAAATAACCAATTAGTTTAGTTTGCGGTTGCAAAAACGATGTGATAATAATAAAAAAGCAATTAGTCCCTACCAATAATCGACCTAGTCTCGTAAAAACACAATTAAAAGCTGTGTCCTATTAGTCATTGTTTCCGCATTGTCGTCTTAATACGAATGAAACGTTCAAACGGCTGTAGCTTCTAAGGTGAAACACCGTGAAGTGCCCTCATTGTACATATTGTCGTCCCTTTCATTCTGTTTCATAAAAGATCTATCTTTTTAACACTTATACTTGTTGCCTGAACAAATCTAAGTTTAATACCATGCCACTGTATTCCTCTACAGCTTCAATTCAATAAAAAGTAAAAACTGCTAAGTTAATTTCACCGTAGTCTCTGTCGGTAGCTACTCTGTCCTGGTCAACAGTACTGTCGCAATAGAATTGCATAACTACATAATAAACAGCGAGATTTATTACGAGTTCTAAAACTGGAGTGCAACAAGACGAATCTATCCAGCCGTGCGCTGAATACACTTTTTATTTAACTTAAATGAACAACATGCTTGAAACTATCATTTGATTATGACTGTACCTTTTTACAGATTCAAATCAATTAGGGTACATTTTACTATCAAATTATTAAAAGTTAGGTGTGGCGTTACAGTATACTATTTATAAAAATGGCTTAACGTGTAGATTGGTATCGGTACCGACTAGTTTCGAGCCCATCGGCGGCTCTTCATCGGGATTTGTCCCAATCACACGGTCACTTTCAGCGACGGGCCGCGAATACGCTAGTACCAATCGCACTCACCCTGAAGAAAAGCCCCCGATGAGCTCGAAACTAGTCGGCACCGACACCAATCCTAACTTTTTTTATAAGTAGTTTTATATTGTAATCATTAAGATTATAATATAACCCCTTTTAATTAACGAATGTTTTTCTTCACTAAGTATCGAAAAATTTGCATAAAAAGTAACTTTGCCACCTTTTTCCGGCTACATAATTAAAACGCATACCGTATATAATTATCACTTGTGTGGTAACAATTAACCCATTCCATCACTTAGCTACACGCGTCACTCGTAAGCCGAATATAGTCATTATGAGTTGATTTTTTTAAGGCGCTAATGTATCTTCAAGTAGAGCGTGAAAAAAATAAAACATCTTCGAGTTGAGTATTGAACAACCAAGGAAGTTTCATATCATCTTAAAACGCATGTATTACAAAACTATATAATTGTTGATGAGTTTTGTGAAAATGATCTAAAAACGATCAGATTATGCAACTCTGTTTACTCTCTGATGAATAAGTCGTTCATTTATTTCCCAAACAGGGTGTCGGCACCTACACAAGTTAGTGTTGACTATACCAGTGAATCACCACTGAGCTTGCCCAGTTGGTTGGTTAACGTTGATCTTTATGAAACCCTGAGTACATTTAAAATTCTTGTTTTAAAGGTAAGCATCAGAATTTACCGATGCATCGTTCCACTAGGACCGCAGTTCAAAGAAAATTTATGTAAAATGAAATCGTATTCGCTCGATCACTTGTATCCCGAACTTGAAGAACAATGAGTAAAGATATTTTGCGTAGGTCCGTAAACAAGCACTAGACCACACAATGTAATCAGACACTAATGCATTCACAAAATGAAGTGTGACGTCACAGAGGATGAATTTGTATTACATATATCAAAACCAAACACTTCCCACTTCTGAATCACCTTTCGAATTGTATAATGCCTTGAGTTAATGCATTTGAATGCACTGACGTCTCCGGCGTCCTTAAGACTATGATAATAAGGTATACATTTAAACAACTAAATAATACATCAATTTGCACCACTCGCTATTGTACTTTATCTCAAATTATTGCACACATCGATGATTTAGTGTCCATTACAAAACGTAACTACGAACAAATGTTCGTTTTTTTAGTTAAGTTTTAAATAATTTTATTTAAAAAAACTGTGTAAGATATTAAAAATGTGACAAATTCGATTTCATTTGTTTAGTTAATCATTAATCTTAATGTTATTTGTATTAAACTAAGTAAATCCATTCAGGTATCCGGTAACTTTTTTTTTATTCGTTTTAGTTTAATGCATCTCCTGTAACGCCTCTATCACAAACATACTCTTAGTTATATTTCTCAGACTAGACGTACACCTTAGTGACAAATAAGTGTATCTAGGTGAGGCAGTGTGCAATCGATCGGAAGCAATAAATGTATTATCTCATGAGTCGCCACTTCGATATCATTAGCGAGCGTCACCGGATGTGTCGCATCCGTGGTCGAGCGCAACGGTATGCAAAATATGTGGCCAAAGTTTTCGTAATAAGCTCTTACAAAATCAAATCGCATCAAACCTTTGGTACAGTTTTATTGCCGTGTATCCTATCTTGTACAAGGTGTTGTCAAAAAATGACTTATAATATTTCGACTTTTTCGTATGTTAGTTTGCGGCTAGTGACCAACAAAATGTTTGCAAAAATCTGACCTTTGCTACAATTGAACAGTTGGAACTAAACCATCCGGTTTACGCACCGATACTTTCACCTGACAACGCAACAATGCTAATTGAATAACGTCCAGATCAATGATTTGAATAATAAATTAACAAGGATTATTTCATTTAAAGCTATTTATCCGATTTCATAATATGTATTATTAATAATAAATAAAAAACGAGACTAACGTCAAATGAAACATGCCTATGAAATTCGCAATTAGTAGAATACATTTTTATGGGAAATAGATGTTTTAAAACACAGAACAGCACTCCTGTATCTATAATACGAAACAATTGTATCGTTTTTATAGGTTACTACTGTACAGTTTAATATAATGTGTTGGTTATAATTAATAAATAATGAAATCTTACATAACACCAGGTGAGCGTGCGTCGCAGATCAGACGGTGACGTGAGAAGCTGAGCTGTAGTAGCTATGAACAGTGTTCAATGAATGACACGACACGACATTTAAACATTGACCGTATTTTACCTGCTGTAAGAATTGATAGTACGACATCAGGTTTTATTTCATTTCTTAAAAACCAGTTAATCAGAGAGTTAAGTTGTTATTTCATGTACGCTTTGAATTATTGATTCTAATTTTATTTCAGCAAATTTATGACAACGGGGGATTCCTGAAATCAATGTTTTGTACATGATAATTACAGCAGGCGGTACACTTCTCAATACCGATGTCGTGTCGTGGTCGTGCAGTGGAAAGGCGCAGCGGCGTATCCCGTCCCGTGTCCATCTCGTAGCCTTTCTCCGTGCGCGATGAACCGCGAATGTAATAATCTAATTGCGTCCATACGAGATGTAACTTTAACGAGATCGCAGCGATTGCGGGGAACTGGAGCGAGGCGAGTCGGGTGCGCTCGCTAGTTAGCACTTGTGAAACACGCGGTATTGTAACATATGTGCCGTGGTATATTATATATTGTAATCAAAACTGTATTAACGTTTAATCTTTAATCTAAAAAACTAATCAGAAATCGCTTTGTAATTGCGACGTTCGCGTCTAAGTCGTATCTATAAAGTCCTTATTCTTGAGTATTATATGTAAAAAAATATTAATTTTTTGGATTAACATTACGTGAAACTTTTGAACGTTTAAGTCTTTCAGCTACGTCTATTGAACTCTGGAAACACTTAAACTGATATTTAAAGTTAGACTGAAATCTGAGGAATGCATCACCGAATCTCTACATTCGATTGCCCTCGCCAGTTACTCTTGTACGGCCGTGAAAGGTTTTTATTGAAAAAGTGTACATGCGTTCTCACGCCACAATCACTGCAACCGGAATCATAACTGGCATTGACGGATCGTAGAAAAATGCTCTGATAGAACGGTTAACTTTCACTTAGCGGAATACACGTAACTTGGTTAAGCGCTGATCTAAAGGTCAAAGGTCGTTTAATATTTCAACCAAGTAAATTTAAATAATGTAAAAAAAAAATGAAATCGGTATTTGAATCCTTTCACAATGGCCTTGCACATTTACTTTACACAGTTTTGTAACTTTACTAATATTATAAATGCGAAAGTTTGAATGTTTGTTAAAAGGTATCTCCAGAAAGCCTGCGCGAGTCTGCGAGATATTTGGTGCAAATGTAAAACATAGTCTGCAAACACACATAGATGTTAACTTTTATCTTTCTTTTCTTATTTGACTATTGTTCTCATAATATAATATAAGAAAATATTGCAAACGTAATTATGTTTTCATTAACGACTCTTACTAACAAAGATGTTGGAATGTTGCTAAAATAAAAGACATCAACGCGAGCTCATCCGCTCACTGAAGCTACACTGTGTTACGCACAATGATTGCTATTCAAATTAGCGTTGTTCTTCTAATTAGATATTTTGTTTATACTAAGAACTGTTTTCTGACTAAATTAATACTAAGAAAAATATTAACATTAATTTCCACAGCCGGTAAATGCGCACAAAAAATGTCTGCTTTTTTTAAGAGAATGAAACAGATGGCAGTAATTGATCGTGCGTGTCTTTCTCCAGTGTAACCCCACTGTCAAGTCATTAAGTGTGCATCAGAGATGGCATTGCCGCCAGCCGCGTGTCGACGAACTTTGACATTGTCGCGATGATGCTTCGATGGATTTCTATGCTGCGTTCACATTGACGAGAAATTATACGCCACTAAGTAATATTTGTTGCAAAAAACGTTACAACAGGTGGAAATCAATTACCTGAAGCCTACGCTCAGCAGTGGGCGACGTGTGGCTGATATGATGATGATGATGAAATCAATTAAAATATATGAATTGGGGAAGACGGAGGCTTCTGTGGAAGGCATAGACAAAGCGTATATCCAGCAATGGACAAACATTGGTTAATGCTGCTTAGTTACTGTGAACAACTCTCTTGTAACCAGATATCAATTTCTGACATGATTGTTATTCATTGTTAGTTTTTAGTAGTACTTAACCGAAAGCGACAAAGAAAGTGTAAATATTAGTTCACATGACAGTAAATAAGGAAAGTTGCTTAAATTTTAAAACATAAGGTATAAAAGATTTTTTAGATAATTCTTAATATGACTTTCACTTAATCTAGTCAGTCAAGTCACAAACTCCATCTAAACGGGCGCGCTGTGTCAACAATGTCTGTCTAGTTTTTTACAGAGTAGTTTTACAACAGAGATTACAACTTAAAAATTAAATAAATTGCATCTTTTAATAATAACAGTATAAAATATTTAATTCGCTTCACATTAAGAATAGGGTAAGCAGAGATACGTGATTACTACAATGATTTTAAGTTTTATAAAGTTAAATAATGCCTTAATATAATCATTTTGAACTTTATTGATTGAAAACATTGAGATCTACAAATGCGAATATAAATCAAATATCTTCTTTGCATTGACCTTGTCATATTCCTACTGAAATCTCTGTGTCGTGTCTAATCTGTGTCACACGCTCCAGACATCTTCATTGTTTTCTATTGTGAACGTTAGTTGTAGTTATTAGTTAAGTTCGTCCGCGCGCGCGGCATTCGAAACATTTGAACCAATCTGATCGTGTATTAAAATAACAACGTCTAATGTTTAAATCACTTTTTTTAATAAAATTTCTTAATATGCTAACATTTATTTTACTATTCCAAATAATCTTTACACCTGTGCTAGGAAATGGTCCACGATAATATTGGAATGGCGGGATTCGAACCACACTGTCGGAAATCTGTACCCTTAACCATTAGGCTGTTACCGATTAATTGATATATTACAAGATTCAATAATATTGTTATTTAAAAGGTAAAGATCATTAAACAGCGTCGCAGCATTCCAAATACCTTCCCCCGTTGACGAGACGAGAGAAAAAAACAAAAGACAGTAGCTAATGAAGAAACAATATGTCGTAAGGTATCAGTCGGCACTTATGATAATTCAG
Source organism: Papilio gigon (assembly GCA_027563995.1). Classification (NCBI taxonomy): domain Eukaryota; kingdom Metazoa; phylum Arthropoda; class Insecta; order Lepidoptera; family Papilionidae; genus Papilio; species Papilio gigon. The sequence goes on from JAODUI010000027.1 coordinate 8,881,148, forward strand.
CATTGTATTGAAATGAGATGGCTTCTGAATGAACCGACTGGCCTGCTAAAGACGTTCGGCTCGGTGTGTCAATATCTTTACATGTCTGTTAAACATGTACAAAACGTCTGCGGCCTTCGGGTATAAGTCGATAAGCCAGTTGCGACATCACCATGCAATTTGATACCATTACTGATATCATACTTTAACAGATATTAAGTGAAAAAAACTCCTAGAATTACGATTGTTATCACTACGCCTACTTAGCTAGAGCTTTATAACCGAGATGGAAGTAAATGTTGATAAAGACTACAACTAGGATAGAACTAGTCAAATACAGAACTGTAAATATCAGGCGATGACCAAACGAAAACTAATCGATTCACCTTATATTCTTTGGAAATTCTTGTTCTTCGAGAGTTAACTAAAGCACGTTATATGTTTAAAAAGGTATGCCAACAGTCAAATTATAGACAAAAAAAAACAAGACAATGCCAAATTAAAAAAAAACAGATAACTTGTCGCAATTGCAATCTTAAAACATCTTCAAAAATACTGGATTCCTGTTAAATTAATTAATTTATATAAAAGTTACAGGTTATCTTCATAAAACTTGTCTTTAAATAAGCAAAGAAGGGAGAGGCACCTTGACACAGTTTGACGTCGATCACTACGGCCGACTGATATAAATCACCTTTCCACTTAAGTGACGCCTCGCGAGTAATTGCAGGGCTTCGATTCTGTCCGATGGACTCTGACGCGTGCACTCTAGCGGTAATCGATGCTTACTTCTTT
>JAODUI010000027.1:8889285-8923432 GCA_027563995.1 Papilio gigon
TAAAAAGCGCAATAATGATTACATCATTACTTGCTACGTGAAGAACATAGTCGTTTTAATGTTTTTATATTTTATTGGCGGCGGCACGGGATCGGGCATGGGCACGCTGCTTATCTCGAAAATTAGGGAAGAGTATCCAGACCGCATAATGAACACGTTCTCGGTGGTGCCGAGTCCGAAGGTATCGGACACGGTGGTGGAACCGTACAATGCCACGCTATCTGTTCACCAGCTAGTGGAGAACACAGATGAGACTTTCTGCATAGACAACGAGGCGCTGTACGACATCTGCTTCCGCACACTGAAGCTGACGACGCCGACGTACGGCGATTTGAACCACCTGGTATCTGCGACTATGTCGGGCGTGACGACGTGCCTGCGGTTTCCAGGACAGCTCAACGCGGACCTGCGCAAGCTGGCCGTCAACATGGTGCCGTTCCCGCGGCTGCACTTCTTCATGCCAGGTTTCGCGCCGCTAACGTCGCGTGGCAGCCAGCAGTATCGCGCGCTCAGCGTGCCCGAGCTCACGCAGCAGATGTTCGACTCCAAGAACATGATGGCGGCGTGCGACCCTCGCCACGGTCGCTACCTCACCGTGGCCGCCGTCTTCCGTGGCCGCATGTCCATGAAGGAGGTGGACGAACAAATGCTCAACATACAAAATAAAAACAGCAGCTACTTCGTCGAATGGATACCGAACAACGTGAAGACCGCCGTCTGCGACATTCCACCTCGAGGCTTGAAGATGTCTGCGACGTTCATCGGGAACACGACGGCCATACAGGAACTGTTCAAAAGGATATCGGAACAGTTCACGGCCATGTTTAGAAGGAAAGCTTTCCTCCACTGGTACACGGGGGAAGGTATGGACGAGATGGAGTTCACGGAAGCGGAGAGCAACATGAACGACTTGGTGTCAGAATACCAGCAGTACCAGGACGCGACGGCAGACGACGAGGGGGAGTTCGACGAGGAAGTTGAAGAATAATCGTTTGTCTTGTCCAATGTTTTGTGCATTCCACGTCAATGTCTTGTCCCTGTATTGTCGCTTTATGTTAAATGTTTTGTGCAGTGTTTAGTGTTAGGCGTAACGTATATGTATAATCGTTATATACAATAAACAATTTATTGAAATCTTTGCTTTTTGTGTTTAATCACAAGATAAATTAACCCTATGTAATAGACTTTGTCCAATGTGTGATAAAATAAATTTGTGAAAACGTATGATTTGACTTTTACAAGCATCCGTAGAATAAACAATGACTTTTAAACATTGTAGTTCGGTATTTCAAGTAGAACAAAGAAGCAACTACCAATAATTTATTAAATAAAATAAGTAAACTGTTGGATTCATTCATCACTGTCGTCGTTGTGTGTGGTCTCTTCTTCTTCGAACTCCTGATCGTTAATAGTGGCGTCCTGATACTGCTGGTATTCGGAGATGAGGTCGCTCATATTGTTGTCCGCCTCTGTGAAGTCGCCCTCGTCCATGCCCTCGCCCGTGTACCAATGCACGAATGCCTTGCGCCTAAACATCACTGCGAACTGCTCCGAGATGCGTTTGAACAACTCCTGGATGGCGGTTGAATTGCCAATGAATGTGCCAGACATCTTGAGGCCGCGGGGCGGGATGTCACAGACTGCAGTCTTCACGTTGTTAGGAATCCAACCGACGAAGTAATCCTTATTTTTAGTTTGTACGTTCAGCATCTGCTCGTCCACCTCCTTCATGGACATGCGACCGCGGAAGACGGCAGCCACGGTCAGGTAGCGGCCGCGGCGCGGGTCGCAAGCCGCCATCATGTTCTTGGCGTCGAACATCTGCTGCGTGAGCTCAGGCACAGTCAGCGATCGATATTGCTGGCTGCCACGTGACGTCAGCGGCGCGAAGCCCGGCATAAAAAAGTGTAAACGCGGGAACGGCACCATGTTCACCGCCAGTTTGCGCAGGTCTGCATTCAGCTGCCCCGGGAAGCGTAGACACGTCGTCACGCCGGACATCATCATCGAAACCAAGTGGTTGAGGTCACCGTAAGTCGGCATCGGCAGCTTGAGCGTGCGGAAGCAGATGTCGTACAGCGCCTCGTTGTCTATGCAAAACGATTGGTCGGTATTCTCTATTAGCTGGTTGAGGGACAGCGTCGCATTGTACGGCTCGACAACAGTGTCCGATACTTTTGGACTGGGCACCACGGAGAACGTCGTCACGATTCTGTCGGGATATTCCTCTCGTAAATTGGACAGAAGCAGCGTCCCCAGGCCGGACCCGGTGCCGCCGCCCAACGAGTGAACGAGTTGAAAGCCTTGGAGGCAGTCGCAGCCCTCTGCCTCCTTCCTCACTACATCCAGCGCCGGTTCAAGCAATTCCGCGCCTTCCGTAAAATGTCCCTTGGCCCAATTGTTACCGGCGCCGGTCATGCCATAAACGATGTTGTCGGGGCTGAACAGGGTGCCGTAGGGGCCGGCCAGTAGGCAATCCATGGTGCCGGGTTCAAGGTCGACGAGCACGGCGCGCGGCACGTACTTGTATCCGGCGGCTTCCGTGTAGTACACGTTGACGCGCTCCAGCTGCAGCTCCGAGTCCCCCGTGCAGCAGCCCGCCGGGTCGATGCCGTGCTCGTCCGATATCACCTCCCAGAACTAAAATATTTTAACATTAAACGAAATATTAACATGGTTATTACGCACAGGTCTTAGGATCAATCTAATTTTCAATCATGATAGTTGGCATACCTTCGATCCAATCTGATTACCGCACCGCCCCACTTGTATATGAACTATTTCCCTCATTCTGTTATTGTTCACGAATAATTTAAAAAATAAAAATGAACAAATAAATCTTAATTCCTACTAAAATAATAGCTAACACTATAACTAATCACATGTGTATCCTACACTAATTACCTAACATAAGTAAATAAAAACAAATCGTTGTTAGCTTAGCCGGCTTGATTTCATTATTTTCGAAAACATGTAGGCTTTTATAACTTGATACTAGTTTAGGATAAGGTATAAAAAAATTCGGCGAAGAAAAAATATTTATTACAAATTAAGTACAATTGAACGAGTTACAACTTCATTATTAATATAAAAATGCAAAACATTTTGATTTTATTCCGTTTCAATATGATACCCATACATGGCGATATAGTTAGTGGCGGAGGATTACACCGGCCCCCACACCAACACCGGCTTACCGTGTGACCTAGGACTCCCCCATAATAATAATCCACACGTGACCAATTGTACTAATATTATAACCTTATTATATTATTGCTTTTACTAGCATTACTTGTGACTCCATATTGTAAAGGTTAATGCATATTTTAAGACAATAAAAAAGTCGATAGTGCCAAAGCGCATCACTACGTCGTCTCGTAAGCTACGTAAGTGCGAGCGAGACGGCAACATCGATGTTCTTGCTTTTCTTAGTAACATACTAGCAACTATTTCGGAGCAAACTAGCATCGACTATTTCAATTTAGTGCCTTATTTTAATTAATTAGCTTTTATAAAACATTAAAAAGCTTGTGTACTATATGTTCCCTAAATAGTTTGCACTTGAATGCTTTCTATAAAAGTTAAACCACTTATTATAAGGAAACTGCGACTAGAATTATTCTGCTTATTTATATCGTTTATTATTTGAATGATTATAATGATATTGGAAAGAGAAGAGTGAATTAAATAAATAAAAATAATCTATACTATTTAAAATAAGATCAACAAAAATAACAAATAACAAGCAATTTCATGTATCATTAAAATAATATACAAAACAAACAAACAATAAGTTCAAACATATAATTGGAAAATTTTATAATTAGGTTTACTTTGGTTGTCTTAAATGTGAAGGTGCTAATGATTTCTTACATACTATAAAGCCGGTCATACACCTTCACTTCTAACGGAATACTAGAATTATTTAAATAAAACATCACGTGCGTGTGTAACAACATTTAAAAGACATAAATTGTATGACACTTTTACATCGCCCCTATTGGTAGGAAAATTTACTAAAAAGTCTCATACCAATTTTTTGTAGATATGATTAACTTCTGGTTGTCTACACACTTCCGTGCTTACATAAAACTATTCAATAAAAACTGAAGGTGTGTAACCGGCTTAGTATAAATTGGTCGATTCGCGCTCGACACTTGTTCATACTGAATCAACATTCAAAGCAAAATGACCTTAACTGCTCAACAAATTGTTCTTCAAGAGATACAAATTCGCGTAAACAACATTTTTATATGACCAACCGGGAATATAAAATGATCGGAACAAAGGATGCGACTTGCTAGCGTCCAGTAGCGGTACAGTCGCTATGATATCCCATCTGTTGGTCAGCTTGTGGTACGCGGGTTCGAGCCTGGAGGGCGCGCCGACGTCCGAGTCCACCAGGTAGTGGCATTGAGAGACTTCGATGTAGGTTCGATTGTCACCTTTGTTTTGATCGTTGAAATAAGGATGGATGATACGTGTGCCTGAAAATTATGAATTAATCAAGTAAAATTGGTAACACCTGTTAAGAAGTTATATTTTGTTAAACATTTTCTACCTTTTTATTGATTTATTTATTTAAGGTGTACCAACAGTAAAATTATCTTACATTCATGTAACGAAAAAAAAAACAAGAGACAGATAATTTGACCAATCACAGGTACACACAATTTATTTGTTACTTTGTAATATTAAAATAATAATTTAGGTTTAAAACACTCTTATACATATGCCTGATACGATGACACACTTATATGCCAGTATCCAGCAGTGGACAGACAAAAACTGATGAAGATGATGATGATAACCTTTGTCAGATTCCCCCCGTACAGTGATTATCAAACATTTCTTTTACCGCCCCCTTTTGAAAATCAAACCTCTTTCAGCACCCGCCATTTTTACTAAAACTGCTACCTAAAACTTAGTAACCACAACTTCATTACTGGAATTTTAGTTTATAATTTAGAACTGGATCAAATAAAAGCCGTTACTGTTTTGATCTTGACCTTTAGTTAGTCACAAAACACATGTATGAAAAAATACCTCCATATGTTTTTCTTTACCAAAATTGCAGCAATGTAAACCCACAGTTACGTACCATTCTGATACGGAGCAGGTAGTTGGCCATCAAAGTGAGACCTGATGAACCGCACGCTGTGACCGTGCGGCAGGTGAAAGGAAGATGGCGAGCGGTACCACTCCTTGCCGTAGCAGAGGACACGCGGCGCGCTGGTCGCTGGCAAGTGCCGGAGGAGCGTCATCGGCCCGTGGTAGTTGTTATACAGAGCGGTTATACGTGATACACCTGCAAGATATTACTGATGTATAACGTTCACTTTTTTAACTTGGTCATGTGTGATCTCAGCTGCCACGGCACTGAATGAGTACTTCTTTTTGTAGAGACTGACCCTACACTTATAGCAGGTTTTAGGGTGCATTTACTACTATATATTAAAATAACGATTGGAAAAATCTGTTGTCCGAGATTTTTATGCAGATGCACGGGAAATTTCCATTTTTCTGGAAGTATGAAAATGACAGTGTGTTCATTTACTATATTAAGGTTCCATTTGGGAGGTTTAAAACTTACCTCCTATTCCTGCTAAGATGACACACATCACCATAAGTGGACCGGTGTAAGATAAATAGTGCCTTTTCTCTCTGTCTTTACGCCAGCTGGAATATTAACATTTACAAAATATTGATGTTTCATACAATGTAAACCTAACGTGAAGATAAGAGGTAACCTGAACAGTTCAGTGCCAACAGCGAACGTCATCTTCTGCAGACAGTCCAGTGATATCGCGCCCGTCAGCACCACCATGCTGTACACTGGGTACAGGAACCTGGAAAATAGCAAGTAATGGATCACAGGATACTTAAATGGAAGCCGATTTATGTAATCGGGGGCTGATTCCATTAACGGCGCTGGAATAATGTAAACCAGACACTACAATAAAAAATTTAGAATAAACCACTTGTGATAACAAAATTTACACGAACATATACCTCTCTTCCTTGTGCGGTTGCAGCATGAACACCGCCAGCCAAAGTGCCAGTGGTAGTAACGCCAGCCAGTAAGGCACGCAGAAGCCGGCGCGCGCGGTGGAGCGCGGCGCCACCGCGGTGCATGCTAACAGCAGCAGGGGACATGACAGGGAGAGTACCTATGTTTAGAAATAATTAATATGAGTCAATAATTCAGGAATAAATGAACAAGTATGTTTAAGGTACTTACCCAAACAATGTTAAAGTTCAAGAAGCCATTAACAAAGTAATAAGTCCAAGGTTCCACTCCATATAGATCAGGTCCATGTTCAGTGAATATGTTGTACGCGACGATGTTCCATGGTGCGATGACCAAACGTCCATAATGCCACGAATCCACCGCTACAGTGGGTAGCAGGATCACCAATAGAGATATAATCGACCATTTGATGAACTCCGTAAACTGCCTTTTAAGCACAAGCATATCTATTGCAATTGGCAATCCAAGGATAGCTGTGAATGGCCAACCTGAAAGGAGAAAGTTTCATTACATTTGCCTTTCATTTATTTCTTAGTAATCTGTCAGCTACTCCACAATGTAGACTTACTAAGTAATGTAGTGGTAGCAGTGAGCACTATGGCGTATGGATATCGTTTCCGCCACCAGCAGGCGAGCGCGGCTGCCACCAGCGCGGAGCTCCACGCAGACGGCAACATCGCGGCGGAGCTCGCGAACATGCCCGCCGCCGGTAGTGTGAGACACAGCCAAACACGACCCACATGCACACCAAACTCGTGACATATTGCTCTGGATATATTTATTATGTGTTACAAGCATTATTTACTTTTTTAATCAATAAACTGTCAAATTAACACCATCACTTACACACCTAACCCAGTGGAAACAAAGACTATGGACTTCCATTTGAACTTCATACATCTACACATGGGGGACATTTTTGCTATTACGATTTTCGTTTAGCTATGTCTTAACACATCTCAAGTATCATTTACACTTACACAAGTACATGTAGGCACATTAATATTTAATGTAACTATGAGTACTTACTTGTAAAACATGAAGTCAGCACAAGCTGACAATGTACCCAGTATTATTCTGATAGTATAAAATACTGATACAGGGGTCATTATGTAGGATAATACTCTTGCTGGGATTGCAAACAGCCAAAGTGGCATATAAGATCTTATTGCATATACAGGACTATATTCCCATGTCTGTAAGCCAGCACCATACACTAAAATACAAAAGATTGACATAGTATTATGACATACATATTAAAGCTTTGACATTTATCTCTATTATACAAAAAAATAAGATCTTCCCTACTTGAATTCAAACTAGTTTCTGCATTTTATGAGTTTTGTTTCTTTAGCAAGCACCACTAACAAAAGCCAATAAAAGTCAGACCTTCAAAATTTGAATGTGTGTCAAGTTTGGTTAGTGAATTTATAAAGGTATTTCAAATATGAGACATCTAGGAGTTATAATATAGTGTATTTAGATCTAAATCCACTTACCAAGATAGTGCAATGGCTCCCAATAATTATATGTCTCATCACAATCAGATATGTGACTCCAGTAGGCTGCTAAGAGTCGAGACGTCCACAATAACGCTAATGCTACCGCACCTCCAGGGTATGCTATACTACGTAAATCAGATGGTGCATTCGTCATAAGGAACTCGCTGCAAATAACGAACGTTAATAATAAATCAAAAGTTTAATTGCATTAATGACTTACTTGAATGTATTTATCGTTCATTTTTAACTATTAGCTAATGTTATTCTAAAATTCTACTTAAAAAAAGAGGCGGCCAACGCCTGGATATCTGTTTACCTTTCACTAAATTTACGTGTTTTCTTTCCTTTACTGAAACTAGCTGATCTTTTAGTCCCATTTTTGTTATGAATACTTCTTTGTCTAGCTGTTAATGGCATTTAGGTTAAATTATTGTAAATAATATTTAATTACGGTCCTTAAATAATTTGTAAAAATGTTTGGTATATCAAATGTAAATAAATGTCAAAAGATTTGACATTGACAACACCCAAGAAAAATTTAATTGAAACTATAGATATGTCAATGTTCTACATTTTCTGCCACATTCTGAAGTTATCTTAGAATAATCGCTTTTTACTTAATAATAGCGATTGTGTCAAACAAGTGCGTTACACTGTAAATTTTGGTCAGTAATCATTAAAAAAGGAAATCGCGGTCAATTTTGTCATCAATAAAACTTATCAAATGACAAGATTTCTTTCTCTCGTTCGGCTTAGTTGCAGTACATTTGAAGCCAATTCAAGTTAGAACACTGCTCCAAAGTAAAAGTCGAGGATTTAAAAAGACTATAAAAACATCGAAATCAACGTTTTTATTCATGCATTAAATACAGGAAGTGTTTAACAAAACATTAAAAATCTCTCTATACTGTTGATTGTAACAGTTTTAGTTAAACAATATATTTAACTTACAATTGTTCCATTTTCTTTCTACCATACATCTTAATATCGAACTATGAAATAAAGGGTATATAAAAGTTTCATAAGAAAAACTATACAATCAGTAAATTAAAAATTGTTATCTTCCATATATCCATTACTGTACTACGCCATAGTTTCAAAGCAATCAGACTACTGCAGACACAATCATTTATGTACTCACAAAGAAAAATGATTGTAAAAACTATTTTCTAACACTTTACAGTTTGTTTTATTTGGGAGCTACAGAATGTGTCAGCTGTCTTGCTGAAATAGACAGGTAACAATCTGTCGATTTTGTTTTAGTATATCGAGTTTTTACTTTATTTATTAACAAATATACTAACAAAGAAGTTGCACACAAATTTTACAATAAAAACTAACCTAATTGTATTTAAGAGTATATTTTTAACAGTGTGTCTAAGGTTAACTTGTGCTGATGATGGTTTCTCTTCCTAATTTTTGTATATCTCATTGAGGGCATTTAAATGCATACGAATTTTTATTATTACATAAATAAATATCCCAAAGTTTCACTTTATTTTTTCCTTCTACTCCTCACTACCATCCATCCTGGATCCAGATCTTCGTCCATGGGCTCAACCGTGTCATTGTTCTGTGTAGAAGATGATGCTTCTCCCCCGTTCATGTTCTGAGTTTGATCATTGCTGTCATCATCATTGTCATCTTCACTGCTACTAGTGCTATCATCATCAGGATTGCCGTGGCACTAGAACAATAGAAATATATATACACACCGCAATGTCGTAAATTACAGAACGGCAGATAAAGTCACCTTTAGGTGAGGTCTCAGCTATTCATTCAGCTCTTCCACATTCATACAACCACACATATATATATGTACATCTGAATTAAATTCATTTACCATGAAAACAATCAACAGTTGTAGGGAGAAGAAAAAATTAGGTAACATCTTACTTGTGGTGGTACAGAAGGATGCATCGGTACACTTAGCCACTTTTGACACTTGGGCAACGCTTCTATTCTAGTCCGGAGCTCATCATGTCTGCCTTCTTTCAGTAGTTCAAGATATAATAAGAGTAAAGTTGCTATTTCTGAAATTATATACTGTCATAAAGTTTGCACAATTCACATAATAGGCTTATAGGAATATTGTTTTTAAAGAAGGTTTATAATGTAATCTGGTCACTTTTCACTCATGTAGTATTTAATCTATTCAGAAACAAAAACAAAACAGAAAAGTAATAGAATAATAAGGTAAAAAAAAGGATATAAAAGTTTTACCTTTAGTTGAATTGTCATGGCAAACGGTCTCAAACTCTTCATCCATCAAATCCTCTAACAATTCTGTCAGATCCTCCCTGTCTACAATGTTCTCTACACAATATCGTGCTATGTATACCGACATCAACTGAGCAGTCTGAAACAGTTTTCATCATAAAATTAAAGAGCGCGCATTTGGTTTCGATAATAAATAAAAATGGCACGCAATATGCGCCATTTAATTTAACTGGAAATTTCGCTTTAATGTTTTATGTTTCTTACAAATCACTTTTCCAACATCCTTACCTACCTTTATTCCCCCTGGTGCACCCATTCCATGTTCAACAGCTAATTGCAATGCTGTCCAGTTATTAAGGACTAAGTCCACAACTGGTTTGAAATCATCGTATAACATCTTGTTGGTATGGTAATTCACAGTAATACCTAACACATTGCTGTACTTTAATTTATTAAATTAAATTAACAATATAATCATAAATAACACCATAACCTAATTCTTGACAACTTATAAAAAAAATCGCCTGGTCGATTCACAATCTGTCGAATCTCGTCTTGTTTACCACAGATAATAAATTGCTCATTAAACTGAAACAAGAAGTACTGCAACTCTGTTATGAATTTCGTTGTATTCTGTACGTTAAAAATAAAACTGGCTCTGACAGATGACAGTTGTAAACAAAATCATGAATCGGTCTTTGCGCGCCAGTTAAATTACAATTATTAAAAAGTATTTATCTACAAGAAAATGTGCGAAGAAATAAATGTTACATTTATAATACCAAAGGATTGCGTTTCTGAGAATGACTGTTGCGAAGAAATGAAACTAGCTTTTACAGTAAGTGAAACATATTGGTTTTAACCTGGACGTCAACTATTATGAAATAGTTAATAGAATATTAAATTCACAATCACCAAATAACTGGTCAAGGCAGTAAACTGTAGCTTGGATTCTGATTGACCCTGCTGGTATCAATTTAATAGTGCCAATTTTAAAATAATGCAAGTCTGCCAGTTTATCAGGACATAAGGAAAATAATTCGGTATCATCAAAATAATGTTGTTTCTAAGTTTTATTGCCACATACTCAATGACATGCTCATTTGTTTTAATACATAACAAGATAGGCTAACTTTCATGCACAAATTTACACCACAACTAACCCTCAATGTGCACAGAGGCGCGATGTATGTATCAAATAGCAGCAGCTCGCCTCTGGCTGGGACATTGTGTAAAAATAGTTTGATAAGTTTCGTTATTAAGAATCATTGTAAAGAATTATTGTGAACATGAATGAATATACGGCCTTCCCGGGAGGGATTTACTCCCGGGGGGAAAACCAAAAAAAAAAATAAAACCCTCAATGTGCAATATGGGAAGTCAAACACTACCTTCATTTCTATGCTGCCTCTTCGCAACATTACCAACAAATGAAATTAAAATAATTAAATTTTTCATTTTCTTTAATACATGTTATTAACAAAAATCACAATGCAACAATCAAACAAAAAACAAAAAATACACAGCTACCCACCCTGAGAGATAATATGAATAATTTAATGTATCCATTTTAATATAATCAACATTTTTGCAGTCGTGTGAACAACACATTGGCGGTGGCTTAAAAGCTAGATGGATCCATGAAAATAGTTTCAATGAGTTTAAAAATCTTACTAAGAAAGATGTTTTTGTTCTATCTTTATTTGATGGAGAAATATATCATAAACTCAAAGCTACAAAATGTCTGTAAGTATAAATGTATATATTGTCTGTAGTATGGTGAGGAATAAAAGAACATTATTCCATCATTATGTCTATGGTGATGTGCAAGAAACAAATGAGTCATAGACTTGTTACCAGTCAGCATATCAAAAATGTAACAAATAACGAATAATATTTTTCCTTACTACACATCCTACGGTCACAATAAATACTCTTTTCTAAATAGTTAAGTATAAGCAAAAATAAAAATTTTAAAAAGAAGTGTTTTGTTTGTTTTTAAGGTTGGTGGGGCCACGGTGTTTATCATGCTCTTTAATAGAAGGAACACCAATACCACAGGGCCCGGAGCCTGTGTTCACAATTGCTATGAGAGGCCTCATCATAACCGCTAGTGGACTTAGTAAATCAAAAAAGGTAAGTCTAAATTTATATAAATCTTATTTATATTACACATTTTTTAATAAACATTAGCAATAGTTAATAAGTACATTATAATTGTTGGCTATTTCAGGAACATATTCAACAGAAAGTACATTGGATGGGTGGCATTTACAGGCCGGAATTAACAGAGGATACAACACATCTTGTGGCAGATAATGTCATTTCTGACAAATATATTGTGAGTATTTTGTAATTACTTAATAATGCCACCATGTACAGAATTTAACTTTAATAAGGATTTCAATTGAACCATAAAATATATATTCGTCTTTTATGGTCATTCTATCAATTAGTCAATAGCGTCAGCAATGCTGCCCTTCTGAATTCATCGCTTCCCGAAGGCGCGATCCGCGAAACAACCAATAAGCGACTCTGTACGCTCCCGTTGCTTGTGACTTTTCGGGGTGTGCGCTGAAAGATGGCCGAATTCGCACTGGTCGCCGAGACATCGCCCTCCCCGGACAAGCCCCGTGGCTGATGCCCGACTGGTCCGCGACGGATTTCGGGGAATTATCTTTTGCGGAACGAAAAGATGAGCTGGCTACCCCCGGCAACCGTTTGCCGCTAAAATTTAAATTTACCGCCCCCGAATCGCAGTGCAACTGTACTGAACACATTGTCTATAATATGCAACACAATGTTTTAAAAAATAATAACGATTGTCTATGGTTTTTAACAGCAATCAGTGAAGAAAGGTATACCAATAATGAAAGAGAGTTGGATAGAGGCAGTATGGTCAGCTTCACTGAAATATAATGTCAATGGAGCCGCCTCGGAGTTCAAGGATCATCACTTGCCACCATTCTTCAATCTATGTGTGACAACGTCTGGTCTCAGTAAGAAAGACAAGCACTTGATTACGAACCTGGTCAATGAAAACGGAGGCATATTCTCTGGTGCATTTCAAAGTGAGACCACTGATGTTGTGGTACTGACCAAGTAAGTTTATATTTCATTTTTTTAAGGTTCTTTAATTTTACATTGAGTACAACCCCTGATTAAAACGAATTTTCAATAATTTAAAAAAAAATGTTTTTTTAAATTAAAAATTGATTTTTTTTATTGCACTTTGGATAGACTTATTTAATTCTCATTGATTATACTGTTCGTTTATAACAGAGACGGTGTAGGCAGTGAGAAGTACAAAGCTGCGTTAGAGTACAGCAAGGCGTGCGTGGTGCCTGCCTGGGTGCGGGACTCGGCGGCGCGGGGCGTGGCCCTGCCCACGGCCAAGTACAAAGTGCTGGGAGCGTCCACGTCATCGCCGTTAGCCGAGCACCGGCTGCCTGATATGAGTAAGAGAATTGTTATTAATAGGAAAGGAGAGATAGGAGAATAAAAGGACAGTATTCTGAGTTAGTTGCGTTATGTTAAACATACCTTGAACATGGAGAGCTAGCTTGATGTACTATTATTTTAGTTTAAATTATAATAGTGACCAAAATGATTATTTAATAATTGTGTTTCAGGTCTCAATTTCTCTAGGATAGCAAATTCTCGACAGCCCAGTAACTTTGTCGATGAGTCCAGATCTGTTGACTTGACCACGTTGTCTGGCAGAGGAAAGGTGAAATATCATTTAGATGTAAATCAATTTGATTTCTATTCATTAATTTAATAAAATATTTATATTTATTTTTCAGTTATCTCAAGAAAGCAAACGATTGAGTGACGTCGACAGAGAAATTATTGTAGAATTTGAGAAATTCGACATGACCTGTTTAAAAAAGGCTGGTCCTATTTTTGATGGTTTTTGTGTAAGTATGTAAAAAAAAAAATAGTAAATGAAATTCCATTATTGAAAAATTATTTTGTAATAACAGTCTTCCTTAATAAGCAATTAATGAAGGAGTACAGATGTTAGAATGGAAAAGCTTATATCTATCTTGCGTTAGATCTGGGTGAGTGGTCTGGAGGGGCAGAGCCGCGAACGTGCGGCGGCCTGCGTGTCGCGGTGCGGCGGCGTGCGCTACGACGGGCCCGGTGAGCGCGTCACGCACGCGGTGTCGGGCACGCGCGCAGCGGCCGCGGCGGCTGCGCGTGCGCTGCCCGCTGTACCCGTCTTGAGCGCGCTCTGGCTGCTGCGCAGTGCAGAAGCCGGAAGAGCGCTGCCTGAAGCCGAGGTCTAGAGTCCCGCCTTTGTTGCATGTACCGAGATCTCCTCTCTATCTCTTTGACAATTGAACGAGTTTCTAGTGTCGTAGCAAAGTGATATGTTTTGGTATATTTCAGTTTCTGATGGAAGCGGAGCCATCAACGCCGGTGAAGTCAAGCGCGCGCAAACCGCCATTACGGTTAGCTTTTAGGTTCGCCTTCGTCAATATATTGACATTGTCGTAGCGATTAATCTCTCCTTATCTATTCGCCGAATCAAGTAAATACAGCCTAACCATTTGAATTTGTTGAATTAGAAGCACATGTGACATCTGTACGTGCCGTTGGTGAATGTACCTAATGTATTTTATTTACTACGTAAGAAATAAAAAAGATAAGTTCCCGGTTCTCGATAGATTAAACTTGGAATCCCTTCAAACTATGCGAATGATTTAATAAGGAAGTGCAGTGAGACACACAAATCTTAACTCTCTTTAGCATAGGAAATGATTGTGCGTGTTGGTTAATACACGGTTGGTATTTCACTATCTTATATTAAACATTAATATAAATTTACCAAAAAAAAAATGAAAGTGGCCTCGCTTTGTGTCATTGACACACATATTCATGATCCACATATTATGTCACGCAGTCGCGATAGCGCAGTGGATAGATATCCGATTTGAACATGTCAGGTCAAATCTGGGATTGTCGCCTTTTTATTAGCCTAATGTCTGGAAGTTTAATCTGCTACTTTAAAAGGAACACAGTGTTTTTTCTATATGGCGAAGGTCTAATATTCCTGTTCATGCTGTAATAAATATTGTTCGATACGCTTTATTTTGTAGATAACCTTAGCTTATCCAAATTACAATACAAAATGTGTAGAGACAAATTAGATCATTACATTAAGTAGTAGTATTTAAAAATTCTCGTAGTTTGTAAGATAACCAAAGATGTTTCAAAGATAAAGTTTTCCCTAAGTAAGGTAAAGTTGCCCTATAAGAGCTTACTGCATTATATCACAAGGCAAGTGCCCGCTTAGTACTTTCACCGATCATCTGTTTATGAAAGTGGCTGCGGAGTTGCCTTTGTATGCCGCGCGGTGGCACTGCGAGCGGTCAGTGACAAAAATGTCGCTTACGCAAGAAGATAGCATCTCGTACACGTACTGAGTGAGGACTAGATCAGTTTCTAACATTGAAACTTTAAGGATCGCTGGTACGAGGTACTGTTGTGAAAAAAAATTAATTTATTTAAATAAAGTGAAATGAAACAAAGAATGTTATTTATGATCTCATAATAAATATAAAAATTAAGTCATTTGATAGAATCAGCAGTGTTTTTTTTGGGTTTTCGTGTAAATTTAAGATACGCGCGTTACATTAAAATAAGCTACAATTGCACCATAACCATTACAATAGTTTTATTACTCGGAATTTTAATACATTTTTTTCTAATTCGTTTACGCCAAGTCTCATTTTACATACACTGTTAATCAACACAACACATCAAATATAAACACTTGAGATTCCGAGCGTACCACTCGCTTTGTTACGTAAAGACGCTCTAACGTGACACATCAGTACAGTCGCGCACAAACGCGGCAGTCGGACGGACAATAGCGCTTTGACGTGAGACAAAACAAACTTCTAAAGAAGCAAACAGATCTTTAGTCTGTATACGGAGATCGTGTTAACTGTGGCGGAACGAATTGTACAGCGTTGGCGCGTGTCTGGACCTATTCATTACGTTTGTATAGATACGTCTCTATTAGGTCTAACATATTGCAATTTGATTGTGAGCAACCACCAACAAAACTATACACATAGTAAAGATTGCCAGATCTTGTTAAAACAAAAGAAAATCAAAGAAAACGTACGTACTTGTATTCTACTTCTGACAATACTAGAGAACTCATTAGGGAAGCTTTCTTACTTTGGATGATTTGAGTAAAACTAATCACAGAGCCTAATGCACACACATGTCATTTATAGACGACTGATTTATTCATCTGTGACTCATCTGATGAGATTAGACTACTCCATGCTATCGCTACGACGGCCCAAATTTGACTAAGCAGGAAAAAATCTCCACTCGTAGACTTCTACCCTGATGTTCAAAGAACACTATTATGAACAAAGGAAAATAGCTTTAAGTGCAATTTATTTAATAGTGAAAGTCGCCTAGCAGACCATCACACACCATCACCTCGCCGTTGCACAAGGCCGAGTAAGGAAATAGTCGGACTTTATCATTATCCTTTCTACTAAACGCAACGTCCAACCTCATTACAACATTGACCCGCCGTAACTTAGCAGTCCCCACATAACTGCCGCTTATAACTGTTTATAGTGTGGCAACAAAAATAACAAGAGGTGTAAACCAAAACCTTGAAAATAATAGCCTTAAATTCGCCTGAACCCATATAGAAAGGAAGGCAGAAATAACAAAAAGAAAGGAAAGAAAAGTTACTGGAATTACCCTGAGTTTCACCTTCCTAACGGGTTGCTGCCCGTAGTACCAAAGACTCCCTCTATGACATGATTCAGCACATGCGGGCAGAAGTTGAAAAACGGAAGCTCGTTGTGCTGATATCGTTGCACATAGAGGGAGCCTTCTATAACGCCTGGTGGCCGGCGATTAGTTGCAGGCAGGCCGAAACTCGGTGTCCTGTAAACCTGCGCCGCCTTCTCGATCACTATTTAAGTGGTCGGAAGGAGCACGTTAGGCACGCGGGCGCGGAGTGGCCCCGCAATCCCACCAAAGGATGCGTGCAGGGCTCCATTGGGGGTCCTACGCTCTCCTGCGAATCCGCTCCTGGTGGAACTTGAGGAGATTGGCGTCCGCTGCCAGACTCTTGCTGACGAATGTGGTACTAATGTTCTCAGGGGAGAGAGCAGGGGATTTGCAGGGGCCGACCAATGGTGCTCTTGTATTGGTGGTATTTTAACCTATTTATTTATTTTAGAGAAAACAAAAATTGTAAACTAGTTATAGAATTAGGAAAATTGTACAGATTTTTAAAAATTAAAAATAAAGTAATAAATGAAACACCTGCACCCAAGGTCCCTGACCATTTCAGCATGTTAGGGGTAAAGGAGAAGGGCACAGTGCCTCCCAAAAAAAGAAGAAAAATCGTATTCTTTAAATCACAAATTAGTGATCACTTAACGACCCTGAGTAGCGGTAGGAACAGCAGTCTATTCTTTACAGTGCCGGTACATTTGCGGGTATGTTTTTTTGGTATAACTTTTGCTTAGGCTTATAAGACTGCGTAGGAATAGTTTTAAGACGACCGGAAATACACGTGGCATGTAATATTTAGAAACTAAACGTAATAATTCTAGAACACATACATTTTCTCTTAATAGATTTCCAAGCACGAAGTTACAGTCACCCTGAAGCTACAACACAACTTATTATAACGACCACCCACCTGTAAGTTACTCAAATATATGGCTCGGCTGACCTTATTACAACGTCTAAATATGCATCATGCACAATGCATAAACTTCCTTAAATGTTTTTAGAGCGGGTGTAAAGGGCCCTTTAACGTTTTTACGATGCGGTTATAATTTTTCGCACACGCTTGAAGCGTTTTGCACGCACAGCAACGTCTTTCCCTATAGATTTTGCAATGTTTAAATATATAGGACAAATAAAAGGCTCAGTTGATGCTAGGTGTTCACGTAATAATATCGACAACAGAAAAAACTTAATTGGAAATAAGCAATCCTTCTAGACTAGGCAATTTTTTTTAAAACATGTTATTTATGTTATTAGAAAAGTCAAGAAAAAATTTCCTTTTTTGAGTTAAAACTAAAAACAATGTGTCGTTTCTGTAGTAATACATAATACGGAAATACTGTCGCCTAACTCGACTTAGAAAGGTTTCCAGGTTATCGTTTATTATGCAGTCATTACAGGACAAAATGTCAGCGGGACCGCTGGCGCACGCCTGTCTATGGATATTACTCCATCGATGATTGCCGGCTCGATGGTTTTGTTTTACTAAAAACGATTTTCATTTCATATAATAATAACGCCAATGTAGACGTCTTATTTGGCAAGCTTATTAGAAGCGATACTTCTAATTAAAAAAAATTAACATTGTTAGCTTGTAGCTAAACAGAGGGTACCATTCATTGCACTCACATAATTCTATTCATTCAATAAAACTGTAGCGAAATAAAGATAGTCAGCTACCTTCGTTTATTCGCTACTACTCTGTCTATAGTTTTGTTTTTATCTCCGCGTTTATTGGCAGACTTTCGCCAATCTATAGATTAATATTTGCCCGGCCGTCTGTTATATTGAGTCACATAAATTCAGTAAGGATTACAAGATTTTTTTTAAATGGTAGTGTTGTCTTACATTATAAAGAGTTAGTTTATTCGTGGTGTATTTTTTAAGATTTACGCAAATCGTCCTACGCGCGTGTAATCGGTTCAACGTTCACTTTCGATAGGATGACGTAACTTACGTAAAATCCGTCCATTGTCCGACATTCTGAACTTGCCTGGCCGACATATTTGAAGACATTGTTTCTGCATTAGACTGGTTTGCGTACGGAAGCACTTTGCACTTTCACTTCGATGTGCTTAGAAACTCCCACTGTGCTTTGTTTAAAGCTTTTTTTTACTTACGATATACATAGTCCGTTTCTAGATATTTTAAGAATAGACTTTTTAATATTATAAACTTTAAGTATGTAATAAGCGAAAACTAAAATACTCATAAATAGTACTATTCTATTCAAGAACGATGAATTGCAACTTTCACTGGCTCTTTAAACCTTACTATCTAATACCTTCTGTTTTGTGTACCATGTTCGATAACAGCTCGCAACTCAAATATTAGCTTTAACAAAATTAATATTCCAAAAAGACTATTGACTGATGAAACACCTTCGTGACTATCCAATTATAATTTGAAACTCGTCTTGACGACCTGTGTGCGACCAACTATTTTGAACTATAATTTATTTACCTGTCACATTTAATAATTTAATTTAATTTAAATAAGACTGCGGAATTAAAGCATCAAAACACTTCCGTTAAAAAATCAAATTTACATTTTGGACATTTATTCTATTTCTTTAAGATATTTAAACTACGCCATTTTCATGTGAGTAGAATTTAAATAAAAAGAAATCATTATAAACATAACTACCATATATTTTTTACGTATGTACCGCGGTGCGAAAGTAAGCGGTCGGGGTACGTAGAAAACATTCAGTTAATTATAAGAAAAAATAAATGAAGAATTTTATATAACTTGAAGTGAAATATGTTGCAATCTGTAGTTAATTATGTACCTTAAAAGGTTTCAAGTAATTTTATAACGAACGAGTTGCACATCTTAAGCGATTGCTTGCATTCATTAACTTGTCTATTTTTTTGTGTTTAGTACAGTTTGATTAAGAATTAACTTGTCCACGGCTGTGTTATGTTTATTTCAAGCGAAATAAATAATAATTTATATTTTGTAGGTTTCTGTGAACGTTGCGAGATATTCGTTATCTTTTAAAAATTGACTGCAGGATGGAGTTTCCAACTGTTGCGAACACCGATCCGTCCTAATCCTATTGAATCCAATAACTTTCAGCTATTCTATTTATTTTAGAGACGATCGTGTCCCTTCCAAGCGCTCGAACGTCAGAACCAAGACGATCATTTATATAAAAACTATAGCACCATCACCTTATAAGTGATGTTACATCAAATGCATCGAATCCAGATATTTAAAATTACTGTCAGTTAAATTCCATTTATGGTTACAACTCTAGTCAAGGTCGTAACTAAACGTACATCAAATATGGACTCTCGGTCAACAGGTTTTTCCCACTAATGGGTTTATGTAAAGTATGTTCCAATGTAGACGAAAAGTAATTAATTATAGATGATTTTACTTGACTAAAAATAGTCCAAGCACCAAATATACAATGCACATAAACTGGAAAAGAACAGATAAAGTTAGAGACGTTAGCTGTCAACAGCTGGACATAGGTCTGTTGCAATATTTTCCATAGTATGCTATGTTCACCGCACCCAACGACATCCCCCTGGCCGCACTAAGTCGTCCGTCAATCTTTTCTTATTCAACTTATTAGACTAAAAACTTTTAAAAACTAACACCCTATGTATAGTTAAGATCAGTTTAAACTAACAATCTGGTAATAAGTTCTTAAACAATGATTAAATATTAGCATTTTGATATTTGCATAAATTACAGTTCATTCAACTAAAAAAAACAATTGCACTAACATTCATGTTATGGTCCATCGAGGACGATGACTATGCATGTAATAAATTCTCAATGATCTGTAAGGTAAACTTGGTCTTTGTGTCTTTACCTTCGTTTGAGCTGCAGTGTCGCAAGTGACAGGTGTCCATGTCAGTGTAACCCCACGTCAAAAGCGTCGCGTCGCATCAATTTTAGCAAAAAGCAAAAAGTCAAAGCTGTAGCGACAATGAGTCGCGTAATAAATTAGCGGGCAGCGTAATGCGTGCTCGGATGATCTACAGTTGCTACCCGCGTAAAATATTGCCGTTATTACGCTCAAATTATAATCTGTGGTCTCATTTCCCGCGCGCGGGCAACACCTATACTATACTATACGCGCGCAAAAAAGATTTATATTTAATTTGTTTTCGCTCAGGTCGATGATTTAAGGTGGGATTTTTTATGAAATGTTGCCTCTGTTAATAACTTTCTTAACGTAGCTTTTTCAAACCGTCACTTGCTTGACTTTTCATTAACTCAACAACACTGAAAGTTTAAATTCCTAGTGCAGAAGGAAAATATGAGCACGGATGTTATCTAATCAAAACTTCACAATAAACAACCAAACAATGGAACCCAATGAAACCGAATCCAAATTAAACTAATCCATTTCAAGGACGGTTGAATCAAAACTATCGCTCGTCCCCCGGCCCGCTGCGGCCGACGTCTCCCCGTGCCCCGCCAGGCTCTCATAAATCTGCGTAATCATTTGAATTACTCCGCCACAACCGCTCCTCTTAATAACGGAGACGTTCGGCAGCCGAGCTGATATATGCGATCTTCAGACGACTGATGTGAGCTCCGCATCGCTGGAACCCCCACCCCGTTCCAAACTGCCTTATATCTGTGACACACACACACTGTCATAAAGATAACTCGACTATTTGGCGGACTTAATTTACTGTAAGTAACAAAAACAGATCATTAGTGTAGACTTCTAGCTAACTCTGTGTCCACTAAGGGGTCTATGAAGAGGCGAGAAGGCCCCCTTAGTGATCATTCTTTAGTGAGTAAGTGCGAGCAGTTAATATGAAATGTAAAGATAACTGATGCCTTTACGTTAATTAGAGGATATTGCGTCACGCTGTACAGCCCACCAACACCAACATAATTACTGGCTACCGTACAAAACTATCTCAACATTGTCAGGGTTGTCAGATACAACGGTTGAAGATTTAGCGCGATTGATAACCCTAGCATCGTACATGACGCTAATGTGTAGAGGTCATATAAGGTACGTACTTAATTAAAAAAAAAACACTTCTCTAAATTTCAATAACCATTTCTCATTAGTTCTAGATTTTTGTAAAACAAATAAACTATATGTAGCGAAAAAAATATACATTTACAGTGAGAGAATGTATAAATCATTTTAAGCATGCAAACTCGATAGAAAGTTTTTAGTATAAATGAGTATAATTCAATAAAATAACTAATTAGCCATGTTGACGGGACGTTATCTGCTAATTAGCATAATATTTAAAACAAGCGAATAGCCGAAACGTTAAGCGAAATTTATACGTAGACAATATTAGAGGAGAGAAATGAGCGGAGCGAATGCAATAACAATAAATAGCAATAAATAAAAGGATTCCGTCCTTGCTTCTATTGTATGATACTAATCCCGCCTGCGGGGACGCCGTGGAGCCGCCGCACGCTGCACTTATTCTCTACATTTAGTTATCAAACTGACAGCAAGTTAACATACAAACACTATTCCATAACGAACTTAACAAAATATGTCTTGTTGATTATTTAAAATAGATTTACTAAACCAATCTTACACAAACAAGAAATATAATGTTTTGGATCAACTGGCATATTTAAACACGTCTTAAGACAAACGTGACATAGTAATTTCCCCCATTAGTACGCCGAGGCTAAATATTTTAGTACGAAGACGACTCCACTGCTTTAGTCTCCGCAGAACTAATCCAAGGCAACGCCGACTGTTACGGCGATTACTTTAATTGGCTCAATCTCCATTCAAAACCACCTCGCGGCGGGCGCGGGGGGCGCGGAGAGCGGCGGGCGGGGGGCGCGGCGGGTGCCGGGCGCGGGGGTCACCAGATTTATAGCGAAAGGGTAAGGCGCTTGATCCCTGTTTATGAAGGAAGATAGGGAAAAAAGCCAGCAGCGTCGTAATACCAGCTGATAGTTCGCCTCATTTGCTTTTTAAATCTTTTCAAAATAACTTTGCTTTAGTCTTATTTAGCTTCCAGACGGAATTGAATTTTAATTCTGGACTGAAGACTGGCTGATCATCATGGCATGATAACTGTTAAACAAGTATAGCATTTACGGTTTAACATACAATATTGTTATTCCTGTTTTCTTCATAGACAATGAAAGGGACTTCAATATAGTA
Source organism: Papilio gigon (assembly GCA_027563995.1). NCBI lineage: Eukaryota > Metazoa > Arthropoda > Insecta > Lepidoptera > Papilionidae > Papilio > Papilio gigon. Next base: position 8,911,952 of record JAODUI010000027.1, read on the forward strand.
GATGTTGTGGACGATGGTCATTCGCCTATGATTAATCATACGACAAATATTCACTTTATAAGTAGATTCTTTCAGTTTAAGGACATTCGTAGATATATTTTCTATGAAGATAGGGGGCTCACGAACTACGGGATCTCAGTGATCATCAACTCCCATGGACATCCATAATACTATAGGAACCACAGATGCGTTGCCGGCATTTAAGAAAGATGTGTGCTCACTTCTTGAAGGAGCCCGCGTCATACCGGTACATGTGGTTCACGTATTGCGGTGTGTAGATGTACACTCTGTCAATATGCCGAAAGTATAAGACAAGTGGTCGGCCTGTGACCCGTCCTCTTCATCACGCCGTGCGCTGTGTTTTCATTAGCCCGCGCTAACGTATGACGCGGCGAGGGACTAAATCTTCATTTTTGACGTCCCACGGGTACCTCTATGATGTCTGTGACACTAGATGTGGCATGGCATTAATGTAAAGAGATGGTGCATATTTTAAAAATGTAACTGTGAATTTTCACAGCGGGCAAAAACTCCTGTACAAAGTGTTGTCTTCCCTTAATTTTGAAAATAGTTGAGACAAAAAATCAAGACGTCTTATTGCTATGCATTTTTATGTAAAACAAAAAGAGGCACTAGATTGAATAAAACAACTTTTGACAGCTTCTCTGGATTGATTGACATTTGGAAAAGCAGACGATGATTTCTTGAATCTTCTCCATCTGTTAGCCTCTTCCAGTTGCAGTGTACATCTATCCGAACGTGTCTCGTCCCCGCGCCGGCCGGGGACAGCGGGACAGCACTAATGTTGATATATCGGCCGCAGCCGGACACCAGCTTTGTACTGAGATGTTAAATAATAAGGGTCCCTCGTGAACACGCTCACACGTCACATAGGCTCGACGACACAACGACTCGACGGCACCGTGTAACACATCGCCACTCTTGTAACACGGTGTTAAACAAACCGTGAGATTGCGCCACCAAAACACGTTTTTAAAAGTTTTTGAACAGCAATATATTTTTGTACTTCAAGGTAGTGACAACCCAAGGTTAGTTTAAGTAAAATTAACTTTTTAACTGTAAATTGTTTACCATAGTGTTATCGTTTTTTTTAAAATGCATCTTTATTTTTTTTATAAGAATTTGTCAGCGTCTGTTTGGATCATAAACAATCTTCGGCAGTTGGAGTGGACTAGACATTGTTGAATAACTTCTCCCAAGACGCGGTGGCTCGTTACGAAATAACACCACGTTATAACCCAACGTCCGTCAGGCGGCATGATCAATATCTCGCGTTGATGTACTGATCATGCCAATATTTCAGTCTGTGCTAACTTGCCTGCCCCTTGGAAATTATCGGGGGTTTAGCTCTTATAGTTCGTTGTGAAGAAAGAATGCTCCACGTAGAAATGTTACCAATTAAAAGTGGTCCAATCTCAAGAACGATATCACTGACATAGGTCACCGTAAATTATAATGTCATAAAGAGTTATCGAGATAATGTTCATTGTTACTTGTTTGATATGTCTATAGTTAGGCGAAGCGTTTATATTTAAATATTTCGTATCTTACATAAACGTAATTTCCTAATATTTTCAAACAGTTTACACAATTCTTTTAACCTGTACGATGTGTGGTAGTAGAGCACCCTTGCGAGCGGCCGCCTCGGAGTGGCCAATCTCGTTCGCAGATAATTTATACCCGAGCATCACGAGAGGGTTTAGTCTTATATAAGTTAGGTATTACTTCATATTTCCTTCAAACGGACGGCCCGAAAACTTATAGCTTTTGACGCGACGTGTGTCCGTCTGCGCGTGATATACACCGTCATTAGCACTAAAATCTCATTAATAATGTAAACGGGAAAGTTTAAATTGTTAATTGTTTGCTAAAAGTTGTGTGAATGAAATTTGGCATTCATGTATAACACAGTTTAGAAGAACACAGAGCCTTTTAATTCTGCGCGGACGCAGACGGGAAGAAAGCTAGTATTAAGGAAAAGGAACATTACACTTCACATTATCTCTCTGATGAAATAGTGAATTCGAACAATGACAAAAGTGGAACACAAAATAAGCATATAACAATAAATATTGTCACACCAATTAGTTCTATTTAAAACTGCGCTCAGCGAACGGAATGACGCGAAATACGTTATGTCAACACTTTACAAATGATTTTAATGACTTTAATAGCTGCATTAAGGGGACTCGTAAAAATTCCGTTCAATCCGCCAAGGAATTTGACGTATCTTTCGTTTGTACACAAGTGTCGTTTCAGTTCACACACGTCGCAACTACGTAGGCGTGTGCTCGCCCGGGACTTTGACCAGATCACCTGTCGGCTTGTGAGAAACCTCCCTATGCTGCGTTGACATTAACACGGTCTGATTGTGATTGTATCGGACGAGAATATAACCACTTAATTTAGCAGTCAGTTGCATTTGTTCTGTTGTGGGTCGTGATAATGTCAGAAGTGATTATGCAGACAACGAATGGTATTTTAAGATTTCGCACTTAGATATGTTTTGTTTATAATATATGGGCAATATACAATTATTTCGTGATTCATTATAAAACGGCTTCAGTTTTGTAAATGGCGTGTGTTTTAAATAACATTAGTCGTGCAGTCGGCGAGGCTTGAGCGATGGCGGCGGGGGCGAGGCCGCTAGGGGGCTTTTCATCAAGAACCCGGACATCGGGTAGATTTGCTTTTGGACTTTATAACCGAATCATGTTTCTGAATAAATAATGTGAATATATCTGATAATAAATACTTGCAATATGAGGCGTATTTACATAAATCCATTCAAAAGCAATGTGTTTAAACGCCGTTTGTTAGTATATCTAATGATTAATTTAAAATATGCATTCAGGTTTTTTAATTTTTCAGACACTGATCAAATCACCCTGAGGTCATCGCACTTTCAGTCTACAGAAAAAAATCCACGCCAGCATTTCCTTCGACGGAGCTTGAGCTCCGAGTGTCCATTAAAATACTTCAAAGTGTAAATGTACTGAAGAGATCATTAAAATAAAGATTTAGTATTCAATTTAATATAACCAATTTTCCTAGATCAAATGCTTCGAAAGTTATCTTCACACCAATATTTACTTAGATGCTATCGACACAAAGTCGAATTTTCACATTGCGAAACACTGTAAAGTTTAAAGAGAAAAATTTTAAGTTGACATTGTAAATTTCACTTTATTTTATAAAGGTAAAGTTTAAGATTGAATGAGAGTATAAAGGGAAGCAAAGGTACGAAGAGACAGGTACTCTTTAGAGCGGAGACTTTATTGGGAGTGAGGGATTGATGCGAGGCGGACGGACGTCTGGGATTTAGGGATTAAGGGCAATACCTTTAGGGTTGTTGACCCTTTTCTGCTTTAGCAATGTAGGATTTTATTGAAACACATAGCTTTCCTGATTACTTCAAATCGTGCGATGGTGAATGTCATGTCCAAATAAAGTATTATTAATATAGACTTCCCAATTTATTACTACAAATAAAATCCACAATGTACGTCTATCGTCCGGTAGAAATTCATTTGATTGTTTAAAAAAGGAAACAATTATAAATACCTCGACAGGCATTACTTAAAACAGTTTCCTGCGCCTGCGCCGGCAGCCAGCGCCATCTGTCAATCACCGCCGCACATTACACCTTTCATGTTGTTCGTGACCAGTGATAGATGGCAGCACTTGACGACAGATTTATTGCCTCACCGATATTTTTATACACCGTCTGATTAGATACAATAACACTAACGTTAAGACGCTGGCGTACAGCAAGCGGCCGGCGGAGCTCTTGACTCATAGCGTTTATATGTTCTCGTTCATTGCGTTCGTTCGATGTATAGTGATGTCCAACAACTATCTACATCTTTTAAAAACATTTATTCATGTTCTGACTCGTGTCGTAGGCGACTTGGGACCTTCATGCAGTAGTGTGTATTAATCACACACAAGTCGGTCAAACTGCTGTAAAAAGCGCCCCTGCCCCGCGCCGCTGCCGCGCGCGCCCGCCCCGCCCACCGAGCGCACTCAAATTGTTCTCATATTAGATTTATCGGCGGGCCGCGACGAAACATCGCAAGTATAGCAACAAAGGCACTAGCTCATCCGCTGACAGCTTTATGATCCTAACAGTTTTTGCTAACAGCCACCTCCAGTCGCCCGCGCCCTCGCTCCCCGCCGGCTTATTTATGACTCAAGTTTTATTAATTAGCCGCTTTCGAAGGATGGAGAGGTCGCCCTGTCCGCCGTCGGAATCATTATTACAGTTTTGCTTCAGAACTTTTTGTCGCGGCACAATCGGAACTGGGTCGTTCTCTTCACTCCTGACATTACATCTTTGATTTCCACTGGAATCAAAGATAACCAGAAGATCGAAAAAGTACTGAAAAAGCGGAACATTGTCTGATACTAATATTTTAAATATCATATTACGATAAACATGTCCTATTAATACGCATTAACAACTCAAGAAACTCGAATTTTCAGAAGATTCAGATTTAAAACAATGTTTAATAACTCTATTCAAGATCGTGTGCGAAACCACCACGACCTGCGTCGCCTGCGGGTCGATAAAGGCAATCATTTATTTCTAACTTAATAGAATTTAAATATTCTATCATTTCATATTTAATTAATACCACCTACATCATTATTTCGAAGAATATTAAAAACAATTGAAAACGACAGCTCATCTTTAAGCACCGAACATATAATTGTGATCAGAGTGTGCATTAAGGCGACATCATGTGCATGCCAAGCCCCTGTCGTTGGGGAACAGCGCCCCCATCAGGCCCGCGGCGACCCGACACATAAATAATAAACTGTGCGGTGCGTCTGCAGATAATGGTGAAATACTGGCCGCGACCAGCGACGTCAAACCTTGGCAGCGGCGGCCGAGCGGTTAGATCGACGTTGGGTCGGCTTATTTACTATATATTTTTTGACATCGAATTTAGTTCATTCAATTTCGACCAAATTTAGTGCTACCAAAGACATGTGCTTCAATGGTGACGTTAGTACTTTAGTTAACTTGTAGTCGTTTGTAAATTATGACACTATTTACAGTGAACGCGCGTGATGCAGATCCATTTTGACATGTGCATGATCTTGACGTTATTGCATCACATGAACATGGAGACAATGAAAGCTTTCATCGTTTGTTTTCTTTATTAATAAGTAAAATTAATTAATATAATGAATTAAGATCGATACATGAAAGTTTGTCCAAGGCCGCACAAGCCACGCCGTGCAGCGCCGCGCCGAGCGACGCCGCGCGCTGCGAATAAATTACAAAGATATATTATTATTAAAATTTTGGGCGCGAACTTTTGAACGTTAACTTCGATCTCAAGTCACACTGAGTGGAGGCTCTCACTTATTGATTTGCATTTAAGTGCATCAATATTTAAATACCAACTTAAACCAGCGTGGTTGCCTGTGGCCTGGTCACCACAACTTGAGTAGGTTCCGGGCACCAGGGCGGACATACATGCGGTAACAATTACAACAGTAAACAGATCAAAATTGTTCCAAAAATTTATAACGTATGCAAGTTTTCGAGAGCATAGTGATGCTTGGGTTGTCGGTTATGGTACATGAACAGCATCCTCTTAGTGCTCCTTATCTAAGCTATTAAATATATGATATATTGACATTTTCTCATTAATTTTTATTCAACAATCGAAAGACAAAGGACAGCTGATGCAGAAAGCTATGAAAACATGAAATCTTGAGCCCAGTGTGCCCTAGACTCGATCGGTTCGGCAAAATGAACGAGTAGCGCGCGACGTGCGATGCGGGACACTGATAAAGGACACTCGCCGAGCCGCAGATAGCCCGTGCCGCCAGCTCGCTTCCTGCGACTCCCGCGCCTATCTCACTTAATGAACCCATCAATTACAATAATGACAGATCACGTTTAATCATTCACTACTATGTAATATGTCTCCTCGATTTTAAATTTAATTAACAACAAAGACAACATACAATAAAGTGTAGAAATTCAGTTTCTTAATTTGTTCGTTAGATGGAGTTACTATTAATTATTAATTGTTGTGTTAATGTAGTTTAGTAACCACGATTGTGAGCGGTGGTTAGCTGTAAGGCTTCAAAACGTTAAGTCAGTAAGATGAAGGCTAAGTTAATCGAATGAAATTAATCTTTAGTACGTGATCGTCAACACCAAAACTGTCTGGTCCAGAAAGAACTTTGATTTTAGGTTAAATATTTATTTAAAATAAGAGATAGAGTAGTCGATAGCAATTGTGTTTTGTTTGTAAAGCTTTTTGATAGTTCAAAATAATTTTCAACGTTCAAATCAAAACAGTTTGAATCCTTTATAAAGTTATTGCTGACGGCTGTCTGCTGTCTGCTGCGCTGACTGACGTGACATTATTGAATCTCCCAATATCATTTCTTAAGACTAGCAAAATGTAGAAGTCAGTAAATATAAACTTGATGTATAATTTAAAAGGCATTGATTTATCTCATTGTTGAGTCAACCCTGATTCAGAAAAGAAAACCGGAGCAACCAATACCAGTCAAAAAAGCATTTATTTTTTAGTCTCATTAATAATAACAATGCCATAATTGACCATTTCTCCCTAAGAATAATATGTATTTTAAGATCCCAGTTAACTTCGTTTATAATAAAAAAACGTAGCGTCATCTATTAACACAAACATAAACTATCTTGTGCAGCTGTTATGGTCAATGACCATTTGATTAGCGTCATCTTGCGGAGAGATTGTACATCACTTCGATAAAACTGATTTTTATAGGTTTATCGTTACATTACTGTCAAACATATAATTATTTTTAAACATATTGTAATTTTCAGTAATACAGCAATTTAAAATTTACAACCATTATTTCTTTTATAAAAAAAAACATCCATATATACATATGGTCTATGAACATATAACTAGCGCCGCCTATTGACCAATACGAAAACCATTTCGATCTTAGATCCGCACACAAACTATTTTTTTTTCCTAGAAAACAATTTCAAGGAATAAACAACAGTAACAATCTAAGGTACTTAAATTTAAAACGTATTCAAAAATGGGACAAAACAATAAAAACAGAGACTGGACAATTTATTGTGCTTTATCTGTCGGCGATGCCGCTAGATGGCAGCAGAGAGCTAAGTGATGCCATTTTCGCAAGTATTTAAGGCAAAGTACACACGAATCGTTCTAAATTATCAAACAATAAATTGATTAATAAGGCACCATCGTATATATTTACTGTAAACTTAAAATTTTCTAATTTAACACACTTAAATAAGCAGATTTGAAGAATTTTGAAAAACACTCAAGTCATGTTCTTAACCAAATAACAACGACATAGCGGGATATCTCATAAATTCTAATTGATACTTATATCCTTGTGATATCGAAACTTCTCTCCCATACACGTATTTCATAGACTTATTTCTACATCTCTACGACGTTAAACGCGAGTGCGTCAACGGCCTTAAGCCGTGTAGCCTGTGACCGTGTTATTTATCGCGCCATTACTGCGCGGGGCCTTAAATCATCACGTGACGTCGGTGGAGCCACTACGTGTGCCTTAATGAATGGCGGGACTCTGCTAAAGCTTTTTTTTCTTCATAAAATTGTTCAGAGAGCACTTAGCACGAAAATCTATTAGACGCGAGTTGTGAATGAGAATTACAGGCCTGGAGTTTGTACTTCGGTTCCAGTGTTGACAGTGTAGTGACAAGGACAGTATTATGTTCCTGACAGTATTATATTCCATGTTTAGTTGTACTTACTCGGTTTACAAGTTGTAACTTAACATTAGTTAAGTGTTAACGAGTAAGTGACGACGTTGGAAGAGTCCACTTTGACCTATATATAACATTGATCACCGAATAAGACTGAACATTTTCCTTCGTCTGTCTAGATTTGTTTGACAATATTCGTATTTAAAATATATTTTGGACTTCTATCGATTTGGAAAAAAAACTTTTAGATTTTCATTGTTGTAAATGTTTCAGAAAAGAGAGCAGAAGCGCATAGGGGTAGAAAAAAACTACAAAACAACATTAAAATCGCAGCAAGAAATGGGTCGCGACAAAACGCAGGGCATTCCTTTGTGATGATATATGTATAATGTGACAAACGCAAAAATACCCCCAACAAAGCGCATATATTACAGACATTATCGCGTATTTTGCCCACAAAAGGTTGAAAAGTCGCGTTTCGCACGTATCACCTTATCGCCGGTCTGCCCGAACCCTTACGTCGGAGGGAGCATTACGACGCCCTTCAGGACACGAGCGACCGGCGGTACAGTGGGTGCTGCAACCGGCACTACTTCTAATGGACACATCTAACTTCGTACTCGTTTCCTACCCTGATACCTCCGGCCTGTGAGGTACCAGGATGACATAAAAACTAAACTAGCAGTGGATGAATAAACTCTTGAAACGTATACCACTATCTGCTATAAAAAAACTTAACGAAAATTTTATCAATAATATTTTTTGTAAGTAAATATAATGTTTAATTCGTTTACCTACAAGTTCCATAAATTAATTAACTACTTAGTATGTAACCGCTACATCTTGAGCCTTGCGTTATAAATTTACTTTCCAGAGAGAATTATCAGGAGTCGTTCAAATGATTTATGTACACAATTATTGGGTTATTCAGGTACGATGTTTTGCGATGCGATCCCGCCTCGATAGAAGTTTTGAGACAATGACGCTTAATTTACAGCCGACAGAGGGCTCCACTGTTACACGTACCAATGAAACGAAGGCTTTAATTTAAACAGTTTACCGTACTTATTAAAATATTATAAAACTCATAGATAATTGAGCTAGCAACTGATTTGTTAATAATTCCCGTTGTCGTGATGACGAAAGATAACTAGACCTTACAAAACAGAAGAAAGTTCACGCTTTTCGCTTCATAGGGTAGCCTTTACTTCTTTCATTACCGATTTCTTCGTCACTTCTGTTTTTGTTCCTTTTAGAAAAGATTTAATTGAATAAAATTGGCACAAACGTGTCTAGCTTAAAATTGCACGAACGACCAGCCAACAAAAACACTTCCGCATCGAAGAATTAAAAGTAATTTTATTTTAATTTCCTTACATTACCTTAAACAATTAAAGAAATCTCTTGTAGGTCCCACGTATAAATTCTGAGGCACCTTAATCATTCATTATTTATGCACCATTTGCAATGATATATGTACATGTGTGGAACAAGTTTGAATTCGGCCATCGCTCATCGCACTTGCGAATCCCGCGCGCGGCCGCGCGGCGTCTCCCGGCGTCTCCCGGCGTCTACCGGCTTCGACGGAGCAAACCTGTGGGATACTTCACCGGATCTATCAATGTCCCGCTCGCCGCGCCGGCTGCATACATCCCACAAGTATAAACACAATTTTGACATATCATTGATCTCTCCGACTGAGGATCATCTCAACACCTAGCTCCTGTCTCCCCAGGGACGTCAAACGAAAACTATCTCGCTTTACCTTTAAGAACCGAACGTTTTCATCGTACAATACAATGTACATTGCTGTTTTAGTATGTAAAGGTTTCGGGGTGCAACAATGCAAGCGGCAATGGAATCGAGACAGTTCAATAAGATAGCAAATCTTAATTTCTTAAAGCACCTATATTGATGTATAGACAGAACGGTTACAGCTACCATCGACAATTTAACGCAAAATAAACTGTATCCTATTTTGGTAGAGTTGTATTTTGAAGGAACAGAAAGGTTTGTGGGATCTTTCTGCGCTGGTGTGCGAGGAGATAGTTTGAGAGACAGGTTCTATCAAGCGTTGACAACTACATATTGTGTCGACGTGTATTTTATTCGGTAGGTGTGAGCGCTGTGCAAATGTGCTCCGCGAGATTGTCTCCTGTATGGGATACGTTTTCATGTGAACAAAGCGAACTGATATTGGTAGATGTTACAGATTCGACAAATGTCTTGTTGCGAAAGGGATCAGATGACGAGTCAGTCCTTAATGTACACTGATACAATAGTTTTGATACTTTTAACCTTACGGAAACATGGATATCTTCCATCCAAAGGTTTAGAAACAAAAAAGTCGAAATAAACACAACAAAAAAAACTAATCTGTTTATTTCAATTTGTTATTAAAAACCCTTAAAATTATTCATCCATCTGACGGCAACATTAACAACTATGACATTTTACAGTTAAATAAATATAAACAGATATTTTCTTTGGTCTCTTGCGTGACTTCATCCTGTCAAACAAGATGGTATCAGATCGTGCGTTCATTTTGAACTGTCAATTCTATAATTCAGTTCACAATTTCACAGATTAACAAACAAAATATTACAAAAATACACACGGCGGAGTTTTAACTTAATAACTCAGTGTACACCTTTTGATCATTTTTGTATGAATATTAACACGTCTTGTTTGATTTATATTTGAATTTAAAATGTTGGCAACGCGTCCCAGGTCGCCGTGGTAAACTACAGAGCTGTTGAGATGTTCACTTCAAAGTTATTATGACGTACCGCTGCCGCCGGATTGATATACGCTCGTGTACCAATGTTATCTAACGCTATAAAAACAAATGAAGGGCTGTACACGGCCGCTGGCAGATGACGTCCGAAAGAAACGGAATTAAAAAGAAAAAGTGGCAATAAATAAAGAGGAGTTATCAGATTGGGCGGGAGTATAACGTTTTAATAAATAACTCGCTGGGACTTGTGTGAGCGCTTCTTTTTTTCAAATTAATAATAATACGAAATAAATCAATAAAAGAATGGAAACATTTCAGAACTGGCCGCGCTTCAATGATTTGTTGTAACGCGAGTGTTGCGCGCCGTCTGCTGCGCGGCGCCGGCGGCGCGCACAGTCTTGCTACTTGTACTAACCATCATACAGTGCCACAGAACTACACAACTTAACACGAGGTACAACAAGCATGGTCGACTGCACAAACGCAGTATCCTTGTCATTTTTTGGTGTATGAAAATTTACTTGCAATTAATCATCACGTATGGAGTACTGTAAATGTAAGGAAAAGAAAAAAATACGCTTCAAGAAAAACATTGCTTTTGTTATTGTATTGTTCAATTAAAATAGGGGAACTTTTTGTTTTACCAAACAATTGTTAATATCAGTTTACTAATTTATATTTTGGATGAATGAACAAGAGAACTATTACGTCGACTTAAAGTTTCAAAATATTTATTCAGTAATAATGTTGCAAGTATCAAGTGGGTGCAGGCGACGCTCACGGCAAAAGCTAGTCTTATATCAGTTGATATCGAGTGAAGTCGACTCTAGATCTCCGTCCCACCTCCGGCAAAGTGCTGCCATCTATCTGACTACGAAGGTTGCGCCGCGCATGACGGATGGACGAACGGTCGACTACAAAAATAAATCCCGAAGACATACGACTGCGACAGCCGACTCTATTTCCGACGACAATCGCGAGAATAATAGTCACT
>JAODUI010000027.1:8926410-8948390 GCA_027563995.1 Papilio gigon
CGCACAATAATTGGAGGCAAATGTGGGACTGATGGATTTCAGAATCGGCTGATAATCCTTGTAGATAGTTTACAAATCCAAATCAATTAACATAGATTGCTGTACTGTCACTTTTCGAGACACATTCATGGACAGAAATGTAACCAGTATTCTCTAAAACAACTTACTAAATTTAAAATCCAATTAGAAGCTTCTATCTAGTCGTTAAAATAAGTACAATCGCGTAGATAAAGTATGCAAATGCAACTATACAGAGTGTTAGATAAATGAATAGATCTCTTCACATCAGGCGGCGCGGGGCGAGGGGCGCGGGGCGCGGGGGGTTCGTCCGGCATCGAAACTTAGTAATTAAGACAACAATAAATAACGCTAGGGCGGGCCGCGCTTAGGCCGAGTACAGTCGCGTAGATAACTCAAATGTTACATTAATAATGTTAAATATTTTAATTTCAAGTGTTAGTTTAGTGATGAAATGCCTTATGTCTCGAATTCTTGTTGCGGGGAACCGGCGAGTAGTGAATAGAACCATTTGCTTGACGAGTTGATTTAGCTTTAGCACTTTACTCCTATAGTTCTGTCTATAAAACTTTAATTAGTTTGACAATTACAACGTTTTAAATTCGTGGCATTTTATAATTATGCCATCATACGTGATATCAGTATATGTAAAATGAATACAAGAGTGTAGAAAAATAAAAAAAGATGCTTTAAGTTTTTTCTTTGCACACTTGGTGTGCTGTGCACGAGTCCTTACTGTAAATCATGTCGGGTTGAGCGAGTGACGTCACGCCAGCAACTGTTAATTGCTATAAACACAGGAATTTTGGTGAAACCTAAGATTTATGTCGTTTCGTTTCGCGTTCCTCCGCCGCCGCCGCCGCCGCCGCCGCCGCCGCCGCCCGCTGACGAACTTCGCTTCCAATTGTCGTTGACTCGTTATATAACACTCACACTTCTAACATCGCCCATTCAATACACTTTAATTAAAACAATAGTTAACAGCATACTTTTTTTATCAATCCGCCTTACAAGTCTGTTATTGAACCAATTTTTGAGTTGTTTCAAAGTAGATTCGGGCCACCATGAATGCCTTAATACGTACATGAAAAATTTCCCAGATGAAGGATTATTATATCAATGGTGTTGGCAGGATTCCGATTCAACATTAACAAACATTGGCGCAAGATGTCGTCATAACCTTATTGCTAGTTGCAATGTAAGTTAACTGTCTATTTTTTGCTGTCATTGAGAAAGGAATTCTAATAATTCAGATGGCAAGGAGTGATATCAAGTGATCGACAAAAAGGTCTGAATATTAAATAAAAATAAACTTCGCCGAACTCTATTTCGTGGAATTCGTCCAAGTCAATCAGATTGAAATGTGAACAATCTTCCTAAAAGTTACGCCAATGAAATTGATACTTGAACAAAACCGTAGCGTCGTTTTACTTTTTATAGATGAAAATTGTACCAACAAATTGCTTGCCGCAGCATTAGCGTCGTTTGTACGCGATAAAAAAATAACATTCGTGAAAATGTTAAAGCTAAAAAATCATTCACATTCCAAAATCAATAATTCAAAGGCCAATTTGTATCCTGCATATCGATTTGCGATTGCGAAAGGTAAAAAAATATTTACGTTATTTTAATACGATCGTGTGAAACCGGCTCTAAATGACTTCGGGAATACAATTTTACCGTAATTTAAGCGCCGAGAACATCATTTAGCAGTATAAAGTTTAAACAAACCAGCGCCTGCGCCGATGGCCGTGGACAGAGAAATAATTAACCCACATTACACTGCTATTACAGAGAGAGGCATCCGATGTGACACTTGTAGCGCGATTAACTCATACGCCCTGACCCGCGGCGCGCCGATATCTAGCTCTACCTGCACGCCAATCTGAACCTTAGCGTAGACTCAACATTATATACAAATGTACTAAATTTGTTAATTAACTGTGAAATATTTTTCCTACAACTTTTCTAACGCAATTATGTTTGTCTCATTTGTCAATAACATTAATAAATGTAACGTTTTTATTTCTAATATTGGTGCTGGCTGTAAATAAACGAGAACTTTTCCATTCTGAATTCAAAAAACGCTAGCTGCGTTATTGGTGCGATCAAACTGATGTCTAAGTGTGAAACTTGCGTTGTTTAGTGTACGCGAATCGTTAAGCACGCCGGCGCGCGGAGATTTCAGGTGAGCATCGACTACAACAATAAAGTTTTACGATTTTTAAATTGACACCGCGGGTGTCACAGGTTTTTCCTTTCGAACTATTGACACGCTCAGATTGACCCGATTAGGACGCTTTTGCATTACACCGCAGTGACGGCACGACATTTTTATAACAAAATTTAAATTTATATTTATTATTTAGGATAGGTAGACAGATACAGGTAGAGTTGAATCCATGATTCTTGTGACAGTCGAAGAAGATTGAGTACGTCGGTTATATTCTACCACATACTGAATTTCATCAATTTTTAGTGCTAGTCTTTTATTTTATTGTTTAATGAGTCGCATTATTTTAATAGGGGGTTATTGCAATGGAAACAGACAAGTGTAGCGGCGTTGCGCCAGGCAGAGCGTTTACGATCATCTCGATCGGTGTGAAAGGTGGCAGTCACTTGTAATCTTTTAATGTAAACGCTAAGTGAGTCTTCCCTGTCCACACGCCGTCGCCGCGCCGTCGCCGCGCCGTCGCTGTGTGGATTCTTTAAATGCGTGAACTTCGCACATTGCTCACACTTAACGGAAAATAATTAACACCATTCTGTGTTGATACTTCCAAGTTTTAGGACTTTTTTGTTCCAATACGTTACAATATGTTAATCTGTAAATTATTTTACAGTTGTTATTTCAATAACTGTATTTAGAAAATCTCGTATTTTACACTGCATTTCGTAAATTATACAATATTTGAAGGACCAACCTTTAACTGACACATGAAATAATTGGCCTTCGTTTGTGTTAACATTTGAGTCTACGTTATCTAAGATAATCAATGTCAGAGGCAAGGCGAATTACTAGTACTCATATTTACATATGTAATCAAGCTAGATACCTAGAATTTATATATTTACAACAAAAAAAAAAGAGTAAAGCTGAGTCAAGACGGATTCTGGTCCGATGACATATAAAACTGTTTACAATTATATATCCTTTTTGTTAATTAAATTAAAACTACCAATTGAATGCAAAATCACTTTTAAAAATATGATGTCATATAGGATTCAATATTTCACGTACTTAAATATTCTTCAATTATTTACATTAAAAAAAAAAACTTATTAAATTGTTTCAAAATTGAAAGGGCTAAAGGAAGTTTAGTTTAGTAAAAACAAAAAAAAGCATTTACTCTCTTTTTCGTGAGGATGGAGGCTTTTCCTCACAAGCAAAGGTAAGGTTGTAAAAGACAGCTGCAACTAGAAGGAATAGGTGTACCAAACCGAAGAAAGGTTTAATTCAATACATCAAGTAGTTCACATCGACTTCCCTCTATCTTTTGACTAGTAACTTTTGCTATCAGTACTGCAGCCCGGCGGTGCGCTAGCATTAAACAATCCAGTTATCTGTTTACTTTTTGTCATATAAATAAAATTAGAACAGTTTTTATAATAAATAACTTTTAATTACACGCCGCTGTGTCACAGCACGGACTGTAGCGGGGGATACTTATCATTGATTACATTTATAGTGATCGTAAAAGCGCCGGTATGTTCACGACCGTTCCAACGGGTACGGACATTATGCCGAATTGCAATTTACACCGGCCATGTTTACTGCCCCATCGTGCTATAAAGCGCCACTTGGACAAAAATCAGAAAATCGTAAATCGCAAATTTATCTTTAATAAGAAGTAATGCGTTCGAAGAAAGTTGCGTATCGAGCGCCGGTGGGAGTTAAAAGCAGATAATTTCAGAAAATATTTAATTGTCCAATCAATTCGGGCTATAATTTTATGTCGTGCAAGGATGTGTCACAATTAATATGTACAAAACAAATAAAAGTTCAGAGTTTTTCTTAGAACATAACCTTTTAAGGTACTTTAAAGTTTTACAAAGTGAGATAAGTCTGAGCAGGATCTTTGCCTAGTAATTAGACTTAAAGAAATTCAACTCTACCTTAAGTAAATAATGAACGGTAGCCATTGTAGTTTTAAATATCGAAATTGAAACGATGACAATAAAATGGAGACTATTCAAGACCAGGATGTATGGAGATGACGTCACACTCGCCGACTGTTACAATAAACAATATAATGCGACCATTAAACCCAGCGTTTAAGTATTAATTAATGGATTAAGGATAAATAAACGCATAATTACAATACCAAATGTTATAAAACAATTTGCACTTAGTGCGTTGATGTCTTCTGATTGTTATTATTTAAAATTTTATTATTATGGCCAAATTAAATTAATCTGCTTTAATTTTAAGTTGAAATAATGTAGGTTTTTGTGCGTCTCTTCCTACGTAGTATTTAAAAAATAATGGATGCTGAATAATTCCTGACGCTGTATTTAATACATTACCATTTAAAACTTGTATCATAACTTGTCATGTTGACTTTAAACCATCCGCGTACTAAAATACTAATATATAGGACGGGTTCGAGAGAAAAACATTGATTCGTTTTGTACCAATTCAATGTAATGACGCAATAAAACCGCGTAACCTCGCGCACTCGTAAACTGTTTGCTAACATTAATTTACAACATTTTATAAGAATTAATATACTCGTATATCTGGCACATTCCTTACAGCCCGCTGGCCTCATCACTCATACGATTTTGATTCAATTTGTAACATTGTTGCAATTTAATCATAACAATCTTAAAAATGAAAATATTCAATCTGACCTCCAGTTTACATTATTCCAATCCAGCGACCGAATCCAGCGCCAGATTGGAATAATGTAAATTGGACATTAAACTTTAATTTATCCATACTGATTCCAACTTTATGAATTAGATATGTATTCGTAATATAATTTTCAAAATTGAGAGTAACCGGTTAAATTATTATCATTTCTTTTTGTCATAACATAAAAAAAAAAATCATACGACGTCCCCTTTCTGTTAATTCAAATAAATTTCAAAGTAATAGGGTCTCATATAAATATTCGCGAAATAAAATATGTAATATCAAGTTACAAATTGCTCTCGTACTTGGATTTTGTTTAAAGTTTATTTTGTCTCGGCTAAAAATATTGAAAGAGAACGACCA
The DNA here is from genome assembly GCA_027563995.1 of Papilio gigon. Classification (NCBI taxonomy): domain Eukaryota; kingdom Metazoa; phylum Arthropoda; class Insecta; order Lepidoptera; family Papilionidae; genus Papilio; species Papilio gigon. The sequence goes on from JAODUI010000027.1 coordinate 8,931,650, forward strand.
ATTCCACAAGAGAGACTACACATTGACAATTTTTTATATTACACTAAAGGAGTATGTCGACGCACTAATTTTTTATTACATCAATCTGATACTTTAATGTCGTCAACAATCTACCGAGCGTCGTAAAGTTTTATTCGCGCCGGTGTAAGGGCGCGGACACACTGCGCAGTGGCCGGCGCACCGAATTATGTACGTTTTATTGTAAATAAAGTGTAATTTTTCCGTCCAAAGCGGCCATCGGACTGCGCGGCCCGAGACGAAAGCACGATAACATCGCCTTACAAAGAGCTGATATACTTTGGACGCGTTATCTTCCAGCATCCAAAAGATTCTTGTGTTAATATTTCTAACAACATTAGCACGATTAATATAACAAAATGTAAACCCACATTGGAATATACACAGGGCATTCCAGTGAGGTTTTATATCTTTACCGTTGCCGTACTGTGCTGGAAAAATCTCAGCTAAGCATACTAAAGGATTTGTTAAATTTTTTACACGACGTTGTTACTGTGTTTATTAAAATAATTTTTGGGAGGTAAAATAATGTCTAGAATATTTATTTTTGTGGACTCGACATTGAACAGACGCCGCATCTACAACGCTTTCATACATCCATAACGAATGGAAAATAGAGCGGGCTATTAGAGATTTCAGCGAATCCTTTACAAAACAGATGGACATCTAAACAGAATGGACAAACATCTGAGCGGGCTCTTCGTTACATTTTTATGACTGAAACAGCAATGGCGCACGACTGCGATAAAATTTAGATACGAAATCAAAAACACCGAGGACAGTCTCCGGCGGCCTCGGGGCACATCAAATATTCTGTACTAGCCTTCTCGATGAGCGTCTGTGATATTCGAAAACGAATTTTCTTTATTTCGCTAACAAGTTGTTCTTGTATATGTAAAAAAACTTTCGCAATACTATGGCAAATAAAAAAATATCCTTTCGTACAACAAATAACAACCAAGTCAATTGTTTACACATTTGTATAAGAAGCGTCAATAGCTTAATGGTTAAGGGTACGTACTACCGGTCTAGCGGTCGTGAGTTTGAATCCAGCCATTCGACTATTGTGGTGGACCATATCCTAACACAAGCACAGCACACTTTAGGGAGGATTCTAAAATTAAAATAGACAATACATATAGAACTAAACGGGTGAGGGAGGGACAATATGCTACAGTAGGAGTGACCAATTTTTATGGCGAAAGGACAACTAAATACCTTGTCCCGAGACTGTGGAATTCCATAGAATCTAAGAAATCTAAAGACATTTTGTAAATAGTTGATCAGGCGAGGTGTTCAGTTTAAGTTTCATTTAGATTAAGATTAGCATTAAGAAAGCGAGTGTATGATGCCATCAAATTGCTGAGCAGTTTGGCGATGTTCTTAAAAGTTGTATCGTTTTTGTTACTTTTTGTACTAAATAAAAAAAAAAAGTACAAAAAAAAAGAAAGCTCAGGCTTACCAGGATTGGTTACACAAACAATAGAAAATTAACAAAAATCTACTGATTTAAAAAAAAAAACAAATCTGTACCACTGTCTCATCATGTGTCATGAAATCTACTGAAAAGTACCTGAAAATAAATAGAGGCACGTACGACATTTGGTATAGTTCAAAATTTCTAAATTACTTTGTAGCCATGCTTTCTTGTATTCTAGTTAATAATCATAACGAATAGCTATTGCCCGCAACGTTGACCGCGCGGTATACAAAAAAATAATGAGTAGCCTATGTATTCCTCCAGGCTATGTTCTACATAAGTGCCAAATTCGTACTACATCTGTTTAACCATCTTTGAGACACGCAATAACAAACATTCATCTAAACTTTGTTGTTTATAATATTAGTATGAATTTATTATCTTATATACTTTTATTCTCCATTTAAATTAGGTATATAGCAGTACATAGTTTGATATACTATTGTAATAGATTGTCAGGTCGCATGTAGTACAGGCCTGCAGTTAACGAGTCGGCGCTCCTGATCGATTTTCATTAAGCTAGTTGAATTATTGGATGATGTTTTACAGAATTAGTTCCCGCCCACCTATTGGAAAAAGATCTATTCAATTACAGCGCCTTATGTATTATATACCACATATGTATTTACTCACTATATCAAAGTTGGTTATGCATTTTATATAGATTTGATAATATAACAAAAACATGTTTTCTCTTCTTCCAGTAGTGGTCATATTTGTGCTCTATTATTCGTAAAATTCATATTGTAATGCGTGAAAATGTCTTCATATATCATTTTGTGCCGGATCACTTAACCGCGCGCGTGTCCGTTGCACAAGTCCGTTAAGTAATTTACTATATATTTCAGCCTTTCTATATGTGACGATCTTTTTTAATCAGAGATGAGCAAATTTTCGACATGTCTAGTTCATTTAGCATCAGGTTTTTTGTTACGCAGTTTTGAAATATATATAAGTACAGTTATCTGTAGCAAGTATAGCTTTTCAATAATTATATGAGTATTCGATATCTTCGCAGTCCTCCAAAGATAAAATAGTGGCTGTGGCGGACAAGGGGTTCGGGTCCCACGGCACAACCCCCTTAAACTACGTTACGTTGCACGGGCGGGTGTAATAATGTAAAAATGCAGTCACTTACCACCTCGATGCCCGTTCCTCACCCGCAGCTGCCTGGTCAGTCTCACAAGTTGGTCGAGTATGCTCAAGGTCTGTCAATTAGTCAATGGCGGCAGCGCCGCTGCCCTGCTGAATTCACCGCTGCCCGAAGGCGCGGTTAACCGTCGCCGCACCACTCCGCGAAGCAACCAATAAGCGACTCAGTACGCTCCCGTTGCTTATAACTGTTCGAGGTGTGCGCTGAACGATGGCCGGTTGCTGCCTTGCCAGAGGCGCGATGCATGTATCAAATAGCAACAGCTCGCCTCTGGCTGGGACATTATGAATAATAATAATAATAATAATCTTTAAGTTAGTAAATAAGAAACTTTGTAAAATATTGTGAGACATACAGTGAATATACGGCCTACCCGGGAGGGGTTTACACCCGGGAGGAAAACCAAAAAAAAAAAAAAAACCGCGAACGATAGTGTAACTGTACCAAATACTTGCATACGTTAGTTCAAAATAAAAGACGTGTCGTTGTACAACGGAGCTGCGGCCGACACTAGTAGCCGTCGTCCGGCCTGCGCCGTCCAGATAGTGGCCGATGATTTAACGCTCAACTTTTGACACAACTAAGCTTTTTGGACACGGCCGCCTCTTGCCTATAAATAACGTCTTACGTGAACTTGAGCCGATGGCGTGAGACAGAAAATACAGCGTCAATATCACTATCTCACGCATCACACACGCAATATTTTTTTTACTTTTCAAATTAAGAACGAGGTCTTGAAATTCTTTATTTCACGAGTATTCTTGAGATCCAATCATACCCGTCGTGTGCACAAAACGTTTTCCTTTAATTATAATATATACAGTAACATCGCAACACACTCTTATATTGATTCCTAAAAGACAAAGAAATGACACTCACAAAAGCACTCTCTCGAAGTCTACCGAAAAGTCGATAGGCTGTCAAAAAGTACCATGAAAAATAGCTTTTACATTTATCTAGCAGTATATCCAAAAAAGCACACAGATAATGTTCAACGCTGAGTGCGACTACAAACAGCCAGTAGCTGCTAGCTCCGCGTTGTAATTTCGGCGACACCAGCTGCCTTTGTCTTGGGCCAAGCCTGTCTGTTCCGTCCGCTCACGATAAAGGGGCCGCGGTTCATATTTCACACATTTGTTTGAGAGCCCACTCCCTATGATTTGTTGTGTCCACTGACGTTTGTTCAACATTTTTTTCGCGCCCCGAAAACTTTATCCCTTCTCGCGTCGGCTTTACTGTGTCGCTATCTACGAACATACTATGACATTTTGTTTGGAACATGTTTTTTTGCATTCTTACATATACTAACATAAAGTAAGTAACTTTGCTGGCTTCTAGTTTTCATGAGATGTTACTGATTACTTGTCTCGGTGCTTTAATTCATAGTGACATATATATATTGAACCGCCTCACCACTCCATACTGCGCTCGCATATTGGGAGCGGGAGCGAGACAGTGGTACAGGTAATAATAAATATTGTTTAAACGTAAAAATGAAATACGTGGTACGTGGGCATGAGAGCAACTGATCAGGGATTTGTGTGGGTAATCAGTGTGCCGGGTGCGGTGCGCGGCAAGCACGGAGACCACTTCCATGTAGGATGTTTTTATTTCCATATCTGTTATCTATAGTAACGACTATAACAGAACGTATGTATGTTTTTGTACTTAATGAATAAACCATTTCTTATGAGACGGGGATGTAAAGGGAAGGCTGTGGCAGTTCATGGAAATGGGAAATGATTTAATTCTAAATTTTCTCTTAATCGGTTAAACGTAGGCAAGGTATCTGCAGATCCATCTATAGACGACGACTGTTTTGGAGAGTACAGTTGCCGGAGTTATTTGCCAAATTACTTTATCAAATTACTTCTTATGATTCAAAAAGTATGTCTGAAATCATTTACTTTAAAAACTCCATCTCCACACTAGCACAGCTCCTTATAAAACCTTATAAGAGCTACTAAATAGTGATGTTTATTTGATAATAAATGTCGGTTCCCTTAAAAAAACACCAATAAATATATCAAAAGACCTTTTCTGCTACGTTTTGATCCCGTCACTTGCGTTATTTACGCGCAGCGCCGCTGGAACTTATCTCTTACGATGATGCATCGGGCATATTAAAATTCTTCAATTTAAAGTTTGTTTCAATCGAAGCTTTCTTATTTGTAATATTACTTTTCTCGGCTTCACTAATCAGATATATGCAAGTTATAAAAACAACAGAATAAATAGAGGTTTGAAGTCCAGCGACGTTCTGTGCGCGGGAGCTTGTAAACAAGATTGGCGAGAGCTCACCAGAATGTGTTCTGTCAACAATAGAGGACATCAATCAGCTGTATTTACGGAGCGGAACTAAAGCAGCCGGCTTTTTCACTATAACCCGAATAAATTTGAATGAAAGCTAAATATTTAACTGACTTGTATACGACGAGCACCTCTTAAATGTATCGCATAAATTCCACCGAGTAAAAAGTCGTCAACGCTCACACGTAAGGATTTATGGATAAGACAACTTTGCTCTGTTTTTGTTTGAATCTTATCCTTTTGAGCGGCTCTTATTGCGATTGTCTTATACCCCGCCACCTGTCACATTATTCTATTCTGTGAAAAAAATTATACAAGACCGTAATTTAAAGCAAAAACTACCAATTTAATGCACTAGTCCGTAAATAAGTTAAAATAACTACGTTAACATCCACTTAGAAAGGCGAATCTCAAAGTTGCAGAAGTTCATTAAGTTGATAAAAAAAAAATCTTTTACCTTGTGTTAGTTCTATAGGGAGAAGTGCATCTTATAGCGCAAGTTATCGAGTCAAGTCGTAAGACGGTAGTACCCACGCTATTCTTACCCCCGCGCCCATTAAACGCAATAGTTACGGGTACAAAATTTATTGTTTTTCATCTTTGAAATCTTAGCGGAGTCAAGTTGTATAAATCATGCGTTAATGCCGGCGCATTATACAAATTCAAATTTATAACCCGATAAAATTACAGAATGGCCGATGGGGTGTCCCCACCCCTCGGAGGGTGCTATCATTACGGGCAAACTAAATGCGCCTTTAATTCATTATTCGTGCACTTTCTGACGGCTATTATCATTTTTGGATTCCACAGTAACATATTTTCAGAATGACCCGGCGTGGTGAATGGCAGATATTTTCTTATTTGTAAATACTGCGCTTTCTACAACTTAAGGGTGAAACTCATAGCGGCTGAGGCGTTCTTCTTTTTGTTCCTTCCCTCATTATCTGTTATCAGATGATCATATCTGCAATTCAATTTGGGCGATGGAAACGCTTTTTAAACAGAAAATGGTTCCATTTCCAAATCCGCGGCAATTGCGCTGGGCACAGATAATTCACCAAAAAACGGCGAGGTAATTATTATCAGATTGTTTGATTTATTACGACTCGATTGTAAACCTCTTTTCTCCCTTTCACGTTTAATTGAATGATCAAAATCGGGTGGCTTTAGAAGCAGGGATGTGCGAGGTCGCGTCTTTTGTCCCGATTGCCGCGAAAACAATGGAGTCAAACGATGACGGCGACATCTTGCGGCATTTTCAAACAACTGAAGTGCTATTTTTAATCTTCGACTTTCCAGCTTCAATTTATTGATTGACTCAGTTCTAATGGAGTTCTACGATATGAAGATCACAAAAGCTAAGTGCTAAGAAAATTCTATTAAAAATGTTTAAAATTATGCGACAGCGAATAAAATCATCAATAATGTTAATTGTGCATACTAATTCTAGCAAACACTGAAATATAAAAATTAATTCAACATCCAAGGTACGTTGTGCGCTCGCTCCGTGCGCCATCAATCCACATTACACCTGTGCTAACTTTGGCCATAACTAATAATTACGCCGCACACTCAATGAAATATAACAAATACGGCCCGGCGCGCCGGCCTACCCGCACTCGGCCCGCGCGCCCAGTTCAACATCTATATTGATTTCACTTACATCTAAGTACATTTTAATACATCGTCAGCCTGAGCTCTATATAAAACAAAACGACACTTCAGTAATCAACTCGAATCGACGATTACCTCGGATTTAGAGTTGTAAATGCTAATTTTAAATTTCTTTACACCAGAAGTCGCATTTTGATTGAAAATCGAAATTCGAATTTTAAAAATATGATTCAAAATGTCCTTACATACTTCACATTAACTGTTATTTGCGTATTTTCGATTAAAAAAGATACAAAATTTTCCCTTTAAATGATTTATGTCGTTTATGAAAATTTCAGTGTACTCATGGACGTGTCATTTATTTGTTTGTTACAATTATTATTTACGACGCTCAAGAGAATTTTAATTGATTTAACAAAGCTTAATGGGTCAAACCTTTTTAACTGAATATATTTTATGGAAAAAGTTCAATTTTATAAGTTTAGAATATGTTACATTGTAAACAATAGGATAATTATTCGACGTGCGTAATTGTTGCAAATGTAATTCTAAGTTAAAAAGTCAACCTAAGAAACATTTTTTTTAAATATAATTACTTATAATTGAGTTCATGTGAAAATCCTCTGTTCTATCAAGATCCAACTCTTCGTTTAAACGTATAGCATCTGATTGAAAACATGCGAGTCAACAGCGCGCTCTATCGGAGAGCGGCCGGCGCACTCGCAGCAGACGTTCCATATCTTTTGATGTTGATAGATTTATTGCCGCTCGCCTGCGTGATAAGGCGCTTCAGTCACAATGCCCGCTGATTTATTTAGACGCGGCTTAACTCGAGGGTGCAGAACTAACCTCCGCACGGCTCCAGCGAACGTTACCTTAATGTGTCGTCGTAAACCAACTCACTGTCACTTGACGTTCTCTTGTTACAGTTAAAAAGAACTGAACTTAGTATTGTTTTATATCGATATAGATTTAAAACTTGAGTAAGAAGTTACACATGTACTTGAAGGCTTCAATAATAAACCTTTTACTTTATTCTTGCACTATTTTAATTTAATGTTACCACGATTAGCCTCTTTGAGTTCCCGATATTTCGGCACAGTTGCATGCGCCATGGTCATGGGTTGATTGAAGTGTCTGCGGTAGTACGAAAAATGTTACTAACCAATCTTGGCATGTAATGGCGTTCTGTCGAAAGTACCTGGGGACTGTGGAGTTCGAGCCAGTGATTGGTGCAGGGGTCCGGTCGGTGTTCAGCAGCCGACTTCTAAGGATCGTTGTTTTTGACAGCTCGAATATGTTCCTATATGCGACTGGTGATGGTGCGCTTGGTTTGTCCTACATACGAGCTGCCGCAGTTGCAGTAGATTTTCTAGACACGCGGTGTTTCAAACGGAAGCCGGACATTGGGCGATCGAAGTTTGTGGGCTATCTTGTTGTCGGGAGTAAACATCGTCCTTATTGAGTACCTGCTCAAGATCTTAGTTAATCTAGTGCATTTATCAATCAGATCAAGAGTTAAAGTGATTCAGTTGCTTTCGCGTATTCAACATTAATGTTGTCATTCTTAGAAGTGACTTAATAATGTCAGCTGAAGAAAAAGAATGTGATTTACATAAAATGATCTCTAACAAGACAAAATTTTCTCAGTACAATTACGGAGGCGTGCTCGGTCAGAGCCAGACGCACGCACGCCGCGCGCCCGCTGACCCGCGATGTCGTGCGTTCTAAACCCCACGACACGACTACGATGCGACATGCCCAAATATATCAATAAGTATAGGTCGCAGTGTATCTTGGTCCTCGTATTGTCTGTGTACATTGTTAAAACAAAAATCAAAGTGAAAGTTTCCTCAGCTTGCTCTTTTCCTTGTTATCTTTCTGGATATCCAAAAGCTAAATGACGTGGCCAAATAAATTCATCTAATGATAAAAATTTAAACATATGTCTGTCATGCAATAACATCATTAAAAACAATCTTCTTATTTCAGGAACAAATTTTGCCTTATCTTGATTTTGTCTTAGTTTCATTAATAGGACCATCTAGGCTTTTATGTAACATTACAAAAAGCTAAATTAAATATCGAGAAATGACAAAAGCAAAAATTAAACAGTATCGTGTCGTCAGAATGTAAGTAGATTTTGACAATATTGTGCAGCGCTAATCCCGCGTGAAGGAAACGATAAATCACGCCATTAAGTCGAAAAAATGTCGCGCGGCGCGGAGCGGCCGTGTGAGTGCGCCTTTACAAACAGAATGCAATTTTAATTTACGTGGTTTTCGTTACAATAGTTATAAACTAAAAATTAGTAAGATTCCCTTCGTATCTCTATTATGGTTGAAGGTTGAAATAAAAAGGAAATCCGCTTTTTACCTAGTTATTGTTTCCCGTATTCTATAACCCCGACTCTAGCAGAGAATTTTAAAACGATCATCCTGACAACGTTTGCGTTAAAGAAAATGAATATAGAAGATATTTGCAATGTAATATCTATAGAAAGTTCAAAGTCGTCATAGCTTGTAAACTTGCAACGACTGATGAAAATCGGAAATCTATCGGCTCCAACGACACACGCACGTAAAAAGTCCACGGCAACAAATCAGATACAGACCGTACGTGCCAGCCGGGCGACGGTGGCGACGCCCCAATCCATCTGCGCTCGTCACAAATCAACAAGACGCATGCTTTCCGGCCCCGGGTTCGAATCCGCCGCTAATGGTGCTCTCCGATTTATTAACTACGCTCCGCGCTACACAAACACGTTAATGTTGTTAGGAAAAATGCTTGAATAGAGACCTTTTTTACCATATACACTTGTCAGGGATACACGATTGCTTCGAGGTTTATTTGCGTAAATTTTCTTAAAGTTCGACTACTGCATGTGTCACGAAAAGTTTTCAATTTATCTTTATGTAAATTATGATTACTCTATACATGTGTCGGGAAGCAGAAATCCTACGATTGACGTGGAGAAGTTTACTGGAACAGGTCCAGGACCCTGCGGATCGTACAATCTAGATACTAATTCCCACAAAGTATAGATTTTATGCGAATTATCTAGATAACAAGGTCTTCAAAATATAACAAGGTCTCTATAGACCTAGAATTACAAGACAATTTCTTTATGTAAGCAAAGTTATCGTTATAAAATAAAAAACTTTTTTAATAAGGTTACAAGATCAATTGCACAATATTTTTTCAACCGAAATAGGAGGATATCTGAAACACGTGAAACAGCTTAAAGCGGTTGTTAGAAGTGAAAACAAATCAACACAAGTTGCACAAATCATAAAAGCTGCCGCGAGTCCGCTCTTATCCTAACGCAATGTCGGCTCCTTTGCCGCCGCCGGCTTTCAACTCCCGCGCACCCAAGTGCTATTTGCTTAGCGATTAATTGTCCCAAAGTGGAAGCGAACTTCTTATCTCTACGTTGTGCGCACCACGACTAGCCAATGTAGTGATGAAATACAGATCCCTCATGTTTCATAATTTTTAACTTTAGTTGCTTACTTTATTAAGCGTTCTTAGGCCATCTAAATACAGAAGAAAATGATTTATATAACATAAACTTGGTAGTAACTCAGAACAAAGATTTCTCACGTATACTTGAATCGATAGACGGGACATTACGATATAAACCGTATGCTCAAAAAGATACACCACTGGTACATATTACGTTGTTTAGTTTGCCAATTATGAGAGTGGTACTGGCGATTACGATTAAAGTATTGGAAAGAAAGTACTGTTGTACTGTCCACTCTATACCGTTACTATAATTATATTTATAAGTCTGTGCTGGAAACCAAGGAAAAATATGAAAATCCTCATTGATATCAACAAGTAGAAGAACAAAATTTGTTTCTTAAAAAAAAATCACAAAAATTGATTATAGAAAGTAACAAACACATCGACAAGTTTTCAATACACGTTACGTACGAAAGTTCAAAGTTTAAGTTTAGGGTGCGCTCTATACAAGGTCGTCGGTTTGAACCCGCCTGTCGTCTTTTACCATTAACCCTATTTTCACTCTAATTGAAATGGCAATAAATTATTTAAACAATTTGCTAATATTTTCGATTATAAAAAAACGCTACCGAAATGCTGGCGGCAAATTACATTAAAAAACGTTCGTTTTTTATCAACAATGTAGTAAATAAATTTCATTTCTACTTCAACCGGGAAATTATTTGATTCCCCCGCCCCCGCCCCCGTCCCTCGCACAATGATCTGGAGTGTTTTTTTTGTTCGTCGCTCTGAGCCTTTTTCTTGGAGACTGTTTAAGAATAAAGGCTATAAATTTTGGAGTGTTCTCTCTGTGTAGATGTGTATATATACAGTTATTTACTGTTATTTTGTTCTCTTAAATTTACTTCTCTATTACACAGTTTACGAGCGGTACGGGGGGAACCTTCCGTTTGATTTCGCTTTCGAATTTCATTTTCTTTAATGGGATTTCTTTTTAAGTTATTATTAATTATCTCTATGTGTCATTATCGACATGTCCTATCACAAGAATTCAAGACAAAACATTGGTAAACTATAAAATCCTCCTAAGTAGAATTAAACAATCAGTGTTCATAAAATCAAACAAAAATAAATATAAAAATCTACCAGTAAAAGACTCATCAAACCTAAAACTAATCACAAAGACCGACAAGACAAAGACAGACCAACTAACAGTTATAAGTATTCCAAACATGTAATTGGTACAAAACGCGAAAGTCATATTCTGATGTCAACATACAGACATTGCAGCCGTCATTCTCACCGGCGCCGTGGCTGACGCCTCTCGCGGCAGAGGTAGGCAGAAAGACCCCGCGCCCCAATCTCGTATTCGTCAATCGCCATTTCATAAATATGCACACCCGTACTGGAACGCGCCCCCTGATTACACCTAAATAATAAATTCAATTTGCTCGGCGGCCATCAAATATTTTCCGTGTGATAACGTTTCTATATTTGGACGGCGGATCTTGGAAATAATGGTGTTATTTAGGGTCTTGCAATATGCTAAGATAGTAGGCTGCGGCATTAACAAGTCAGGAGATGGTTGCGCTCGCCCGAGGACTGCGACCTCCGCGGAGTCGGTTCTACATTTCTTTTTCTATAATCAACTCGCTCGACTGATTGCGTCTATTTACTGTTGATACTTACAACATTAATTTTCATATTAGTAAATTTATTTCGCAGCTTAGAATTTTTTCATTAGTTACTTTTACAGTACAATAACCCATGATTCCATTTCTTTGTATTTAAATGCGAGCACAATTTTTATTTAAACTACGAATTATTTGCAAAAATCAACATGCAACTTATGTAGTATTTAACTACTACAATGCATAACTTTTGCACAAATCAATTTACCAAAACTTTAAGAGTAACATCGTCTCCGCGTATTGTGGGAACAATTTTTACGACACGGCCCGGGCTGCGCTAGTGGCCTCTTACAATTTTCGCCGGGGCCTGCCGCTGCCGCTGCTGCCGGCTGGCGCCTGTTAAAAACACAATGAATAATTATTGGGCCTTGTTTCCCCGCTTTCCTCCTTTTTTATAAACGCCTCGCCGAAATACGCCGGAACAATGATAGCGTATTAATTCACTCAATTTGCTTACGTGATACGGTAGTTATTCAATAAACCATACTCGCGCCTGACGACTCTCAAGGTATTGAATGCTGCTATACTTAACTGCATAGACCAAGTATTGACAGACAAAGTAAACCAGAAAAAAAATCTAAGCGCTCCTAATGCACAAATTCGAAGCGACAGAAAATATCCATTCCTTTAGTTACTTTTTTTTTTTTACGGTTAGTATCTATACAATGTTGGTAATAGTGGCACTTACGTATGTCGATTAAGACATGTTTATTCATGTTTGATGAATAACAAATGACGTTTGTTTGTTGTATAAAAACTAATCAATTTTAAGGTTAGGCTGGTAAACGATAACCACTTGAGCTCCGACAAGGGAACACCTGACGTGTTCAAGGTGCCATCATAAATCGCCATCACGATAATTATATTTTTAATTCTCATCCTCGATCCAGCACACCGGGGTGATTTACCGCGGGGCCGGCGCACAACTTGTGGATTTATCGGCGCGCCATTAGACCGGGTGGCGTGACGTCACGTCGCCTCACTCTTGCCACCAATTAAATTTATACTAAAGAAAAAAAGAAACCAACGTGCGAGTGCCGCGTGGGCGTTGTGACAGCGCGCCGTGGCCGAGTGAGACATTAACGAAAAGTACGAGTGAGCTTTCAGTGCGACCAAATGAGGTGTTTAGAGGCAAACATAAATAAAGCGAGCCTGCCCGCCGATATATATCAATAGAGTAAATAACTACAAGTAGTGGCCAGGTAACACTCTACTGCGACTCTTTCATTGCGTGGCAATAATTGCAGTTGGTAATAACATTTAGTATAATTTAGTTTCTAAGATTTAAATAAAATGTGTGTAAAGTTACTCCAGTAACACGACCGCGCGGGTACCGAATTGTTATTTATGTGTGACTTTGTATTCCAGATCGGGCGGCGCACGGAGATATAGAAATAAAATTATAAGTCGAAGGATCTCAAGTTGCAGTCAAAGCGGTGAAAAGGGCGCAACGGGAAACGATCGCAATAAATCAATAAAACGCCGCGAGCTAGACAAAATAAAACATACACTGAACATAGAAAAAAAAAACGTGTGTAAGTGCACAAAATTCGCAAAAAGAATTACAGGCAATAACATGCAGCAGTGTTAACTTCGCCAAATGCATAAATCACGGTGTCGAAGGAAATTCGCTCTTACGTATGCATTATAAAGACGTTATTAGCGGCACGGTAAGTTTGGCAGTGATTTAGTCCCTATCGGCCGTCAACCTGATTAATGTCGCTAGTAAATCAGCGGATTACGACAATGCGAGAAATGACGAGTCGCGACCGGGTCGCAAACGATACTTTGCTGCGTGCAAGCTTCGAGCGACAGCGGGCGTCTTGGCTCTGCGTGGCTGGCTACTCACTCGTACTGACCACTCTTTGTTGTGCAGTATAAGGCACCCATATTAATGCCGCCGTGTTATGCAGATATTCCAACTACGCTTAGTTCCTAAATTTCTATTCATCATTAACTCACCTTACTTCCCCACCGAGGGCTACCTTATATTAAGAGTGACATAAGCAATCTAAAAATGTATATTATGCAACCACAATATAAGACTTCAAGCAATATTTTTAGCTCTCTCCTAACTCAAAGGACGAAAAAACTTTATCTAACGACCGCATTTCCGTCTTACGCTCTTTACTTGCAACGCATCTATCTCGTATCGAATTATTGAGTAAACACGCAGCGTAATCGCGCGATCGTTTGGCCGGAATGCGAATGCAGGGGTACCGGGGAAATATTACCAGAACTATTTCTAATATCCACTGTGGATGGCTAGTAATATTTTTGAAGAGAAAAAAAAATCATACGTTTTCTAAGCCTGTTTACACAAAACGTTTACATCTTGCCCTGCGCTAACAAATTGACGGGATTAACTACATTTGTCACGTAATTTATCGCAAACTGCTCGTCCTCGCAGCTGCAAGCGGATTTAAACTTCATGAGAAATGATGAAATGAAATCAAAATTCTTGAGCAAATACTTTACAAAGTAATTACTTAATTTTTTTCATATTTACGGTTCTCTATTGCTTTTACAAGAGACATTTAGAAATTAAAATGATTACTTCTATATTACTGTTTTAAACTATGTTCCAATAAGAAAAAGAAACGATTAGAATAGAAAACTAAATTTCGATCGCTTTGAAAATTGATATACGTTTCCAAAATATTTCCAAGTAGACTGAGTTTGATATATTTAAAAATAAAAAAAAATAATGTCATCGCATGTCGGTACGTCGTCTGCGAGCGGAGCGAGTGCGTCGCGCGCCACGACTCGCGAGCGCACTGACAAATTGATTTATGTCGTTGGGGGAAAGACGCGGCGCGGTCGGGCCGGCAACTTCGAGTATAGTCCAACTGTTCACGCGCTCTGTGACACATTTTTTAAGGTAGCGTTATCAAAACGCGAGCACATTGCTTCTATGAAGTTAAAGCAAGTGAAGGTTTACTAACACCTTTGGAGCGTTTGGTAAGGGGCAATTCTAATCGAAACTTAAAAACGTCAAGTTCGTAAATAAGGATCAGCCGCCCGCCGCGAGACGCGAGACGGCCGTATGTAAAATAAACATTAGGCGTCATTAATCGATATGCAAGAGGTGATCGTAAAACTTTCCACCTCTCCAGCTTTTTCCCCGACACGTAAGCAATTGACACCTTCAAGTTTTATGGACAAAAAACCCATAAAGGCCTTACACATTAAATCTGAGGATTTAGGATGTGCGCACCAATCGTGTGACATTTGGTTTATGAGCCGGTCCCGGGAGGGCCAAATCACCAATGGTCGACGTTTGTTACTCGTAAAATAGATAAATAATGTTCCCGCGGGTCGTTTTGGATCTCTAAAAAAACTGATCCGATATTATTTTATTATGTAATCGACCCACGCGGCCCTCGGCCAGGCCGCGGCCGGGCTCGCCGTCTCACTGACCGCGCTGGTACTGAGACATCAAACAACAAGAAAATTTGATGAAATATTTCTTAAAGATGTCGCGCCGCTTCCTCAGAGGCATTTGACAATTACGGAGTAGCCGATACGCTAGTCTAGGTACTTATCTATCACTGTGACAAATTTCATTTAGATCCCTTTAGCCTTAGATTTACCAGCTAATGAAGAAATCCGTCCTTCTAAACTATCGGATTTACAATATTAGTCAAGTAACGAAATTTATAAGTATGATACAGGTACATGAAGATTTAAGCAACATGTAAGCTGGAATCTGTCTGTACTCAAGTTCAAAAGTAATTCTCGACACCGAACCTCCTGTTAAATATATTCTTTTAGCACAGTAACATGCTGATGATAGCAAAATTTTGGTTAGGATGATATTTCGCAGTCAATGGCAGTATTTCGACAGTTTGAGGACTTTAGGAAAGCGATTATCAATAAGTGCAATAGGTAAGCAGAATGTGAGGCTCCGCGCGGCGGCGCGCCGGCGGTACTCTTATCTAGCGTAACGCAACATATTACATTAAGTACTACGTCATAAACTGGCCGAAATTACACGGGACCTATACCCGAAAACAATGCCCTGATCTGACAGTTCAGATAATCGAAAACAAACCATGCAGCTATGACATTATAGCTCATTTTTATACATTTTTGAAAATCATGCAACTACACGAATGGATAAGTTTTTTCAATTATAAAAGACTTAATTTATTTGCGGACGTTTTCGCGAATTCTGACCGTGTTTTGGGGGATAACGGTCGGGATTCGCGTGGCCGGCCAGCACCATATGACATTGCAATACCGAAAAGGTTATCCACGAAAATGTTAATATAATAGTTGCTTCAGTGCCACGGGTTTTGTTGGCGTGAAGGCATAAATCAATTTTATAGCCCCATCTAAATCAAACGCGTTTTAATGGGCGGCCCCCGTCATATCATAGCGGAGTATGATAATTTACGGTTACTATGTGACGAATGTAGAAGTAAAGGTCCTCCCCCTCCCCCTGCTCCTGCCCCTGGCCTCCCCCAACGCAGGGATTAGTTTTATGCCCTAAACCGGCGTCGTAAATATGTCAGCCGTATCTTACGGGGCGAGCGCGTCACTGGAGATAATTTTTGGATTTACGAAGTGTTGGGCCGGCGTTGATACGAGTCACTTTTTCGTGGGTGTCTTCATTGTTTATTTAGATACCGTCGGCCGTGAGTGATTTACGCGGCGTGTTGTGACGGCGCGTCCTGACGCGTAATCTGATACTGCTGCAAGATATTGTGAAGGATCCAAATCCCCTTTCATTGCCTCGCTTATCTAGGAAATTCTTCACTCCAACAGCCGCTCGCGCACTTGTCTAGATAACTGACAGAGACACACGCGGCACAACGGAGCTGTTCTTTATTTAGTGATCTAGAAAATATTTCAATTGTTGAGTATGTACTATAAGCATTACAAAACCATTCCTATTTAATTAAATATACACACAGTCCAGTTCGATCACACATTTTAAATGTTGATAAGAGTACAGCTATTAAAAATTATATTTTCCCGGGCAATTGAACGTCAATGCAAGGT
>JAODUI010000027.1:8948490-8959015 GCA_027563995.1 Papilio gigon
AGTGTTGCGCGACCACGGCTGTTGGTTACGCAACCGACACGCCATCGTCTTACAAGCGCATCGTGTCATACATTTTAGGAAATTCTTCACTCCAACAGCCGCTCGCGCACTTGTCTAGATAACTGACAGAGACACACGCGACGGACACTCCTCACGGATTGATTTTAACTTCTCATCACTTATAAACGCGTAGTGAAGGTCCTCAGGTTTACCGACAATGTCAAAAGTCAAAACTAATAGACATAACGGTCAGCAAAGTGCAGCAACATACCATTGGTCAGCTTGTATATATCCTTCTTGAAATAATTTAGTCTCTAAACAATTGATTAAAACACACGAGACAGAATCGATTCACCAAAAAACTGCACGTTAAAATGACCTGTTATTGAATAACCTGATTCAGTTAAAACTATGGCGTGTAGGCAATTAATCATAGTAACGTTGGTAATTAATGAAATTTATGTGTGGCGTATATTTCACCCGCGGTATTATGTGATACCGGCGCGGCGCGGCTCATTTCGGACTTTTGTGCCATCGGCTCGCGCGTCCCACTATCTAATTTTTGTAATTTCTAATGGTGCAGTATTGCATTGAATATACAATCATTGTGCGATTGGTAATTAAACTATGCGGCCGTAACCGAGAACGTACAACTTTGGACTATGTATTTGACGATACTTTGGACTTGCATTTTCCTAAGAAGTAGACAGCTGTTTGATAAATCGGTGTGGATTCTATGATTTTTTTCTTACAGCTTAAGCTTTAATGTCTGATGTATGCAAATGTCTGCTTTAAAAATTCATAACTTCTTCGTGTATTCTTTATTTTACCTGTTTTGTAGTTATATGTAACGTCCTTCCTTTAAACTCTGTTAACTATAAAATAATAAAACTTCTCAAACGTACTCATATAATAGAATAGACTAGATGTATGTAAAAGTTAGTTTTTCATTTTTTATTGAATATATCCCCATGACATTTGGATGTACGCGGATCCGGCGCTGTCCTCTCCGGGTCGTAGATCAGCCTGTGACGTCACGTCAGTCTGGACCGAATAAATAATACTGGCCTGTCGATGTCAGGACGGCGCACTGCAAACTGTCGCCAATATTTAAGATTATCATTCGCCAAGTGTATTTTCTTATATCGAAAAGTTTTTATACAGATGTACCGACAAGCGACTCTTGGTTTTGGTTCTATGTTTTCAAATTAAAAGTCTAGTGAAAGGTTTTTAACAATTATTTGGAAAGGTGTGTAATTCTTCTAGATTTGACTGCTGATGAGCGTGTCGTCAGATAACAAGTAACAGACTTTGTGCCAAACAAGGCCATAAAGCCTGTCACGTATCACCAACATAAAGAAAACTTCAATCACGTAACTTACAAGCAAAGTTTTACATAGCAATGTTAAATAGCAGACAGAAAGTGAAACAGTAGACAAACATAGTTTGGTGTGTGATGCATAAAACTATCCACAGTTGTAAAATAAATCATGGGATTGTTTCATTTAATTTTATTACGTCGTGTGCCGGTCACGCCACGCCGCGGAGAAAGCACAAACTATAAAAATGTTTTTTAATACAGGATCGTATAATGACATTACTCCCGCCCCGCTCGTCGCGTGTTTCATTCAGCGCTCACGTGGGCGCGTCATCCTTAACACTATGTAAACATCTATACTTCTACAATCAATATGAACAACTCAATTCCTGTAATTCAAATACAAAGTCATAAGTTGCACTTTGTCGCAACTTCATATACGTTCCTACACAGGGATCGACGCTACCCTGTTAGAGTTGATGCCTTAGTCGACGCTGGATCAGTGTGCACTGGTTTCTTCACGATGTTCTCCTTCCTGGTAAAACCGTCCGATAAATATAAACTTCTGAAGTTCGATAATTGCAACACATTTTAGTACTTAGCGAGCATCAAAGCAGACCTTTGGATTACCAGTTCGATGCTTACCAACTGTTCCACTGAGGGTCAACGCAAGACACAGAGTGAGTTTTGTCTATCGATTTAGGCATATGTCCATTGTCAGATCTCGGATCTTGTAAGACATGCCCTGTATCCCGCAGTGAATGTTTTAATTAAATTTCATAGACCATCGAGGAACAGTTTACTCGTTTATTGCAATCGCCGAGCGGTGTATTAACATCTGCTCAGTGGTACAGTCAGCAGCTATGAATCTAGCGCCGTGTGCAGCAATATTGTGGGATGCAGGAGTTCTATGTAAGAGTATATTTTAATTATATTTCATTTCCACAATCCTCCAAGGTTCTGTTTCTAGAATAGGCTTCTTATTAATCATTGATTATTTCTTCGTTTTTCCGGAGTAATGATGAGGTTTGCTTATTAAAGTTTAATTTAAGAGTTGAATTAATTTGACTACCTTAAAGAATTTTTTGATGAAAAAAATTGCTCAAACGATATAACGAAGTTTATTTCGACAGCATATGGCATGGCAGTCGTTTCGTCTAACCGTACGCGCGCCCTAATGTACAATATTTGGCCTATTACTTCGCCCTAGGCCCATTGATTTATAGGTTATGAATCAACCTGCCCTCGCTGCCGGCGCCCTCGCCCCCGCCCGCAGCCCGCGCCCGCCCGGCCCATTACGTTTACTTGATGTATCGCTCAGATAATGAATCTAGTTGTATTTTTGCTGGCAACGTGTGATGGAAATATGAAGGTCTAGGGGTCTGCGGGGTCGGGGAGGCATCGCAAGGGGCCGTTGTGAATTATAACGCGTCTGTTAATGGCAGACTCAGCAGTTGTAGCTTTCATTTTGAGGTCGAAAATTTACTGATCAGTCACAGTTGAATTACTTCATTTTTTTATGATTTTAGTTGTAATAAAATACTAACATAATGTGCTGTCAATTTTAAAGGTTTTATCCGATACATCTACATTTATTTTGATTTAAACACATTTCAGAGATGGCAGCATTACGCTCGTATGAGTGTAGCATCCTTGAATAACATTCTATCAGTTATATTGACATTTCATTGAATGGCGCGAGCGGGAGAGTGACGCGCGTCAAAGATTACGCAGAGGAGGCAGCCGATCGACAAAGATATTCCAATTCACACGGGGGTCGAACAATGAAGCAGAACAGTAGACAGTGCAGTATTGCTGTTATTAAATCGTGTACCTACTGCAAAACTGCACTGTAATAATCTACTGTCCTTGTGTGAAATAAAAAGTACTGCCGAATATTTGTGAGCTGTCAGTAATGACGAGATGTCTGCTTATGCTTGTATCAAGTTATGTATACTACAGTATGATGTGCACAGGTTAACCATCAATTACACCAGATAAGGTCAAGATTTCGAAACAACTGAAACTAACGAATAAGAGCTTTTGAACATTATTCTGTATTCGTTTAACCTTTTAAAATATCACAAAAGTCTCAGCGTTTTTATAAGTAGAGTCAAAGTTGCCAGTCACAATTG
This sequence comes from Papilio gigon, assembly GCA_027563995.1. Lineage (NCBI taxonomy): Eukaryota > Metazoa > Arthropoda > Insecta > Lepidoptera > Papilionidae > Papilio > Papilio gigon. The sequence continues at coordinate 8,951,944 of JAODUI010000027.1, forward strand.
TACCATTTAAAATAAATAATCATGAAAAAAAAACTAAACAACAGAAAGTGGCAGCAAAAAGTAGTCCTTTCACAAATTCGCGCGCATCGCCTGACATTTGTCAATCAGCCGTCCCCGCGCCCGCGCCCGCGCCGCTCGCTGTCAGCTGTCAATGACAATTAATGGCGTCCCATACAAAGTTTTATGGACTTTATTGCTTCGATTGTGTGTGGAGATGATTAATGTAATCACTAATGCAAATCCCCGCAGCCGCGGCACGGACGTACGGCTTTGTGTTTTCGTGTATTTCTATAAAAATTGATTTATTATTGTAGTTTTGCAGATACGGGGCTCTTCATAATGACCGTGGGCGCAGGGATGCGAGAGCGGGACGGACTGTTACGTGTTGCGCGCACTTTGAATACTTTTGAAAGATTTCTTCGTTGAAAAATTGATACGTGGCAGACGTCTGGAGCGTTCAGTCACACCAATTGTGACACTGATGAATAATCCGGGCCATTATTTTTTTGTTGGTCACTTCTAAATTTACAATTTGTTAGACTGAATAACATTGTACAAAGGTTCTCAGAGTACATAGGAACGAACAAAACACACGTTATTTCTTCTTTATAAGTACTTACTTTGTAAGTGAAGCCTTAGAGAGGTTGTCGAAAGTCTAAAATGATAATATTTTATAGATTTTATAGATAAATAAAATGGAAACGGTCATAGAATTAAATTGATTAATTAATTTAATGACAATTAACTTTCAAGTAAATTAATTAAACTTTCAGTATAAAAGAATAGTCGATAAACGAAGAAAATGAATTTACATTCGTGTATAAAGTATAAAAATAAATAACAGCCCAAAAGCTGGCTCGACCCTTTCCTATCTCCAATGTCACAATTTCATTATCCGTGCGACGCCGACTCGCATCACCGTCATGTCAACGTCACGTCACTGTCACGTCAGCGTCGGGTCGGCTGCCACGTCACTTGACGGACGTCGTTCACCTGCCAGCCGGCGGAGCGACAGATTGTTAATTAGAGTATAAGGTAACCAAACACTCGGCCGAGAAAGTACAGTTTTTGGTTAATTCTGTTTTCAAATTAGCTGCCAGCACAAAACCTGTGCTGGAATGATGTAGTCCGTCCCTTCACACGCGGTCCTGGTTCGGTCCACCAAACGTTTATTTAGTTTTGTTACTGTAAACCTGTGCTACATGTTTATCTTCCATCTATGCGAGAATAATTTTCTTTTTCAGATTAGTGTACGATGGAAAAGAACGGGATATGTATAATCTTGAAATATTAAATTAAGGAGAAGTCAATTGTAAAGTAAACTTTTTTAAGGTTACATTAGTTTTGATGTTTGCAAGTGTCCTACAAATGTTCACCTCCTTGTCACTAAAACCATAAGTAATATTGAGATCTTGTGGCGTTCAATTATAATGAGAATAATTGCTTCAAGCCATCAACTACCATTGGCTCCGTGTGTCTGGGTACAGCCGCGCGCGCCGCACACCGGACTGGGTCGCACCGCATTTAAATGATTAGCACATCAATGACTTCGAGGTATGCACGGACAAATTGGTTGTTGTGAAAAAAATATCTTAATAAATTAATATGTTCATCAATTCCACGTTGTCGGACCTCGTCCGTACAATCAAACCGAGCAACAGCTGCGAGTGATTAAGAATCGAAATAGATGGAAACAAATCGATTATTTTCTCGCTAAAACACTCCCGCAAACATTCTACTATTTTAGGTTGAGTGATATATCGCTGAGATTTCGTGTCAGATATTTGTCAAAGGCGATGCGAGCGCGGAGGCGCAGAGGGGACGGTCGGTAGCGACACGCCAACACACGGCAATGCCAACATCGCGCTGTAAAGTAGGGTACATAACAAAACTTGAGGTTGACTGGAAACGTCAATATATTTTTTAACCACCATTACAATTATATTCTTTGAAAACATCTTAGCGCAGATATTTAGAACAAACAAATACATGTATATTATTAATATGGTTCTTTTGAAATATTTCGGCTGTTCAAAGTCATCCGGCTCCGATCGCGCTTTGAACTGGCCATAAGACACGTGATCCACGGCGCCGCACAACGACCGGCAGCTGACTGATTATCACGATCATATAAAAGTCATTGGCAACAACTGATTACTTTAAGCGTGTTATTAATGAAAATCAATCAGTCATTAGGTTGCGCAAATCTATTGACAGGTGTCAGATACGCGCGTGTACAAGCAAAAGTAATCCTTATTGAATTAGGGTCACAAAGAACTCTTGTAACATAATTGTTTGCACGAGAGATAATAATGATAGAAGACCAGTGACACAGGACATCAACGATGAAATAGCAAGTGCCCACGCGAGGCTTCGCCGCCGCTTATCAGCCGAGACACCGATTAGCTCGGTGGTTTAACATTTCAAGATAGGTCTGATTAGTTATTCATTAATATAGCTTGCGTATGTCTTCAGAAACATATTGTTTATAGACCGAATTATCTACAACAATGTAAAACATAGAGGCCACATTCGACGCAATGTTCCATTCAATTCTGATTGGGTCTGACTAAAAATATAATAAATATGTGAAGAAGAGTATAATAGAGAAATTGTTGCCGTTGAAAGAAATTAGTTGGGTCAGTTCTCCGCAATATGGCGAGGTGTTTCATTTATTTTTTGCCCTTAAACACCTTCAATTGAGCAACATTGCGACAAGAACAACACAACTATTTCAGTCGTATTTGGTAAAATAAATATTGAGATATACATAATACGTATCGCTTAAACGTGTATTAAGTCATGATTGATGGATTGCGTCTGATTAAACATTACAGTCACCGACGACTGATACAGCCAGCGGTTCACATTATCGTCGGTGCCGGCGATTCGTTGAACATGTGTGTTGCCACGATGACATAGTTTCAGCGGTTTGTTACCTTGAAACAGACGAATAAATTCTGTTACTCTTTATTTTTCTCTAAACGTAAACATCAGTTAGATTGACAGCCTCTTAAGAGAACACTAGTCCAAAACATTGTAAATGTCGTGTCTCTTATAAACTTACTCTTTGCTCGTTGTTTGTTCTCAGCGGCGGCGGGCGCGGGGGTTGCGGGCGGCGCTGCGCGGAGCGCGGGGGCGGGCGCCGCAGCTGCGCGCGCGCCGCCGCCGTGACGAGACGTGACAGACATAAATCAATTGTCAAAACCACCAGCTCGGTAATCTCGCGGGCCTTACAGCCAACAGTAAGAAAACTGTGGATACGACTTATAAAACCTCTTGTCTTTTTGTTAGAAACAAAATATATAAACAAAGTAAATAAAACATGCAGTTATTGTAATTTTAGTGCACGTATAAAATTTTGAATATACTCTTAAAGCAATTATAAAACATGAGCATTACAATTATGCAATCATAGAATATTTACAATGCTGAATAAATAGATATGTTCGCTGCGACAGGTCAAGTAATAATTAATTTAACTTGTACTCATTTTTTGTTTACTGAGTTTACGAATTACGATCTTTTGTAATTTTCGCAAAATTGAAAAGCTAAGCTAAGACATATGAAGTCGTATCCATATTATTTAGCCGCGACGAAGGGCGTAGCCGTCCGTAAGCGATGCTCGCTTAATAAGCCCAAGTGGCGCTCCGGCGACTACAAAAACTGTCGTTAAAACGCGCTGCTACTGCGCCCGGCGCCTGCGCAGGCCGCCACACGTCCGCACGCCATTCCCGACGGTAGACTTAGCGTATAAGACTGATAATCGCATGCGCACGCACACAATGACATGGAAAACTTTATGGCCCACCGTACAGAGCATTCGTGGGAGCCAATCGATTAACTTGCGTGCAATTAATGCTTCAAGTGTTGTCATGTGTGTCGGCGATGTCACAGAGGACACGGCTTCACGTGGACTGAGACAGTAGGCAGACTATACATGGATGGGTAGAGCTATTGGCGGACGATGGACTGGCCGCCTCGGAAGTTTTATGATGTTAACATGACAATTGACAAACAAGTGATTTTTTTTATGAAATGATAATTATAAATAAAAACTGAGGATCCGTAGGGAAGATGACAGGTCGATATTGATGAACTTGACGGTTTTTTTACTAACCTTTTAACAAAAACTAAATCATAACATGGAGGTTCCTGGTAACACATCGTGTTCAAAAGATATCCCCTTTTTAATATGAATCCAGCTACTTAACTAGTTTAACTAAACTACACAAAGGATTTTTGTGTCCGGTATTTCATTAGGTAGTCCAAACACCGCCCCCTCGGCAAGTATCGTGTTAGAGTCCAGACGACGCCGCGCGCTCGGTAATAGCGGTGTGTTTGCGTTGCTCGTGACATACTCTGACTATTGACGACGGTGCTAGAGAGAAACGGCAGCGTTTGTGTTACGATATGGTCGCACTTTATTAATTATCGTTGGTGGATTGGGTAAAAGGTGACGTGACTAGAAGAGAGAATCAAAGAAATCTCGTCGAAACCTGATTCGCCAACCCAACATTGAGACTAAAGGTGACAATATTAATAATTGCTATTCAAAGTTCATATGTGTCAAAGGTTAGTGTATGACTAATATGAAATAGTTTTGTAAATGTATTAAAATTAATATTCCAGTAAAGTAACACGGTGACCTTGAGTGCCTCGCTACCTCGTGTGGCTGGGGCCGTGGGTGCACACACCCCGTGCCGTGCACGTCACTCAGTGGACATCAATCACTGCTGCCGGCGCTGGCCGACTCATATTTCAGGGGTTTCCGCAACCCCCGCTTGCGCCCCGCGCCCGCTCCCGACGCACGTGAGCCGCCGCACACCGCGCCGCACTGGTGTAGGCAGCCAATCAATTAAGTTTCGTGCTGTGAATTAGCCCGTTATGAACACTGTTTTAAAGAGGTGCGGTTATGAAGTGAGATATTTTACAAAGTAGGATTGAATTGAAGAACGGTCATACTGGAACATCTCTCATTGCAGTAAGCAGATACGTGCTGTATTTAGTTTTTATACGGATTAACTGGAAATAAATTCTTTTATTTAGTTACATTTCTATTAACATTAAGCTGTAGGAGATGGTAACAGAAATTATAGATTTGCAAATATAGTTCGAAAATAAACTTCCTTATAAACTACATTCCTTTCCAAAACAGTAAACTGAAAACGCATCTGTGACTCAACTTGTTGCGCACTAGCGGACATCAACATTTAATGAACGCTCGTCCGGTCTGCAAACACTAAAAGAGCTCTCAAACCTCGGCTCGAGTGACAACTGTGTCACCTCGTATAGCTCTCGTCGGCTGGGGCATACCAATATGTTGTCAGTCACGCCAGCAACGCTGCAGTGACGATTGCTGTATGATGTGCCAGTTGAAATCCTTGTCAATGACAAAACACTACGTCAGATAAATGCCAGTAACGGTATGCTTTCACTGTCGGATTATATGTACAAAAACTTTTGTGATAACCCAAATGAGCCGGACAACGAGTTCGGGTCCCGCGGCACAACCTCCCTTCAACTACGCGTTGCCCGGGCGTAATAATATAAGAAATGCAGTCACTTAACACCTCGATGGCCGTTCATCACCCGCAGCTGCCTGGTCAGTCTGTCGAGAATGCTCAAGGTCTGTCAATTAGTCCATGGCGGCAGCGCTGCCGCCCTGCTGAATTCACCGCTGCCCGAAGGCGCGGTTAACCGTCGCCGCACCGCTCCGCGAAGCAACCAATAAGCGACTCGGTACGCTCCCGTTGCTTATAGATATGTGATCTACAGGTAATTAAAAGAAGGTACCCGTGGGCCTTTTTTGCAACGTTTTTTTTGGACTCGTCATTTAAAAAACGAAATGACATTTGCAAAACCCACTCTCGATCGTCAATAGGTACTGCAGACCTCATTAAAAACCTCTGCTCTACACTACTTTGAAGGAACATGAATTAATATGTGTTGAATAAAAAAACAAACGTATTGATTCAAAGTGTATTTCAAAATTAGTAATGAATTCGGCCGTCAAAATCTACAAAGCAATTTGAAATTTATGTTGCTCGGTATAAGATGTAATTTCTTTCAGCATTGTTATAGCGATGGGTGCAAATCATACGAGCCGGCCTGTAATCATCTGTCAGCCGTCAGTCACTGATCAATCATCGGCAATCACTGACAGAAATAGAAGTGTCGTGTTTCACAACGTTGCAGCTGCCTGCAAGTAGATAAACTTATCTGTTTTTTTATTCTTGTTTTAACAGCAGTGTGACCTACCACTCACGCACACATACGCTAGACGCTCATTATTTAACACGACAGCCACACTTTGTAATTTGTAGTTTGTTACGTAACCTTTTAAACAAACTTTGGAAATCGTAAATCGTCGCTATTTTTCTAGTACGTGTTCTTTCGTATATTGATTGTAATAACATGTAAGCAAAGTGAAGCGCCCAGGAACAAGTCGCACATATCCGCCGCAGCACACGACCGCCGAGATATCGCCTCGAGTTGCAGCGAAAGGATATAGTACGAGTAATCCGTCATACCTGCACTGGTCTAAAATACCCGGCGGCACTTGCACGCTATACCGACCCGTCAACGTCACCCGGGATTGATGGACGGGAATATATCTGGAGCGGGTCTGCCCCCCCCCGCGCCCAGCGCCCAGCGCCCGCCGGGTCCTTCCGTCACACGTAATTGACGAGTGGAACATATGCGCCAGGAAGTCGTCTTGACATGATGTATAATTTTGGGAGAGCGCAAATAATATTAATTTTTCGTTAAATGTTGAAATTAACTTTTTAAATTACGATTTAAAAATTTAACTTATTGAAATTCGAATAGTAGATTCTACCAATATATGAAATTATTTTGAAATAAAAAACAAAATTAACATTAAGTAATCTTGACAGCTGTCAAAATGTTTTCGAAACTGTAACTGTCAGGACTTGGAAATGCTTTTATTGATATATGTTTAATTATTTTCTTTACATAAGTCCTTAATGAGAGTGAAGACCAAAGATAAACATAGATAGACTATGATGTGCAGTCGAAAGTGATGTACGAAGCTTATGATAAATGGTGA
>JAODUI010000027.1:8959115-8969626 GCA_027563995.1 Papilio gigon
CTCTATTTTATATTTTTATTTTTCAGATTTGCTACCTGCTCCCGAGCCCTAACACCGGCCAGATCACGCACCCCGCGTCCCCACTCCCCCCCGCGCCCGCCCGCTCATTCGTCACAAGATAATGACAATGCCTTTTAATTACCATCGGAAACGACGGATTGCGGAATATATTTGCCCGCAAGTTGTCCTGCTAGGCGTCTATTAACTTAATTACGTTTGTTTTTACTTAATGAAACTACTAAATACATTTACGTTTTGTTTTTTTATAATTAATGTCAGTTCAGACGCCAGAATGCGTGCTGTAAATTGTTTTTAAAATTATCTCACTTTTTAAATTCGAATAAGTTATCTACGTGAATTTTGTTGAATTTTACTCACTTGTCAGTATATTACGGATTTTTCAGTGACATTTTTTTTTTATCTCTTGCAATCAATTAAGATGTTATGATAGCATATTGTTGACAATGTGTATGGGGGAAATAAATATATAATATTGGTTGTAGTTTCAGTTAGAAATGTTTTTCTAATCGATTTGAAGATTAAGCTTACATTTGATCAAATATATGTGTCCGGTAACTTAACATGCGTCGTGGGCCGATTCGACCGAACGATGCATTCTACACTCGCGCTTACCCACCATTAGTGTGATAGATGGTAATCATTTAAACGTCGAATAAACTGGCACTGACCACCTGGCGCACTCGCCGCCCGCTCCCGGCCAAACTTCTAATGTTAATATTAATGAATCGTCCCGCATCGACACCGCGACTGTATTTAATTCAGTTCTATACAGAAATTACTTATACGTATCTTCAAATACATTTAAAAAAAATCAGCAACTGAATCAAATTGAAGTAAAGTTTAAATAAGGTAAAGGCCCCCGAGTCCGTCCCGGGCCGGCGCGGGTCATCTGACAAACGACAGGTCTCCGTGAACATCGATCCCCTTATTGCGGCGACCTCAAAGTAAATCATTTATTGCGCAATCCAGATCTAGCTACGTATTTAAGAGCGGCGGGTCGCGGCGGCGGCGGCGGCGGCGGCGGCGACGGCGTCCCATCACTCAGCCCGCCGGTCGACTCGTCTTATCCACCTCCTGCACTCATTGAGGACCCAAACAGTCTTTAGTCGGAATCACTTCCTTCGCCATGATCACCGATTTAGAGGATTTAGCCAGGGCCGGATTTGCGATTATTATTTTTTTTTTTGATTACATTTTAAATATGGAATCTGTGGTTATTATTTCGTTAGTTTATATCATGTGCATTTCTATTTTTTTAGCAGGCTTAAGATAATGACTTATTAATGTATTTATAACTGTTATCACAATATATTCGGACATTATATCATCCAATATTAAAGAAGTTGTTTTCGACAACATTTTTGTCATTTTCCTCATTCTATCTAATATCAATATTATCATATCATAATGAGTGTGTATGTTTGTACTTAGGAAATTCACATTGAATGCGCATTCAGCAATTGCATGGTGACTACTGAACTAGTTTTTGCCCGCGACTAAATTCGCGCGGAAGTTATACGACTGAGTAATTTTATATGTTAATCTAAACAGTAATCTATGAGCCGAATTCACAGAGATCCTTAATACTGTTTTGGAGTGACTTGATAACAAAAATCCATCCATCGAAACAATAATATATATGTCGAAGCATATATGAACACTTTTCCTTAACGAGATTCTACAAAAGATACAACACAGATATAGATATCTGTTAATATAACAACGACTTTAAAATATAATTTATAACACAGCAACAATATTTGCTAACGGGCTCTTAGCATAGAATCCTTCCATTGTGAGATCATAACAAATATGAAGGTTGTAAATCAAACTATCCATCAGAGGGCGCGGCCGGCGGGGCCCGCGGCTGTGGCCTACATTAATTTGATGACATAAAACAAAACGTCATTTTAATTAGCGCCATTACTAGATGTACAGACAGACAGCGCCGCGGTTGTCTCACCAAGACGAGGGGACACGGCCGGGGATTGGGAAACAGAGGATGATAGAAAATAATTAGTATTAAAAATTATACTGACTTCCAGATGTTGAAACTGCTTAATCTATCATTGGAGAAGATTGTATTCTTTGTGTATAAAAATGTGTGTTAATTAAAAAAATGCGGTCGATAGCTGACGTCACAAACGACAGATTTATAAACATTGAGCAAGCTTCTATCACTTACTAAGTTTAGCCCCAATTTCGCAATATCAAATTAAGAAAAAAGCATAACATCCTATGTTTTCCAGACAGTAATCTATCTCGATGCTATTTCATCTAAATTCGTTTGGTCATTTTTAGTTACTTGCTAGCAACCATCTAAATCTTCGTATTTATATTAATAAGAGTGACATCAAAGGCAGTCATGATTTTTTTACAAAGAGGTCAAATGATAATGACAATTTAAAATTTGGTTCTACGTCACGTGAGCTAAACGGTTAGATTATGCTAATTGTGAGACTACCCTCATAATGTCGTATATTTCAAGGACTTGTACGTATCTAAGGTTTCTGTATTGAATACGGGTTAAATTGAGTATTACTATATCAAGAACTTTAAAATGTATATTATACCCAGCGATGGTGTAGCTCTAATAACTCTGGTAGAGATTTCTAACACGCTCCCTTTACATCTACCAGTCCTTTGGAGGGGTTAACAGGGCTATGTGAAACGGTGTAATGCGTAGACCTCGGACGCCCACTTCTATTCAGCGCCTTGGGCTCTTGAAACGCGCCCTACCCTCCCGCCGGCGCTGCTGCCGTCTTTGATAACCAAGGTATTATTTATCTGTCGATCACAAAACATCAGCTATCAAATTCCTGCCTATTCAGGGTTGGTCAGAATTCACATCCCTGTGTTCTACATAACTAAAGACACAGAACTTTCATGCGTTCGAGTGACGAGTCGTCTGCCACCTCTCTACTAACCTCCTTCGATGTCCATTGCCGCCTTGCTTTTACAATCCATGAGTATACTTCTAGTAAAAGAAGCAATGGACACGCAAACACTTATTTCGTCGCAGACCTGTCTGGAGCGCCCAAACAGAAACAAATGACGTCATTAAGGTGATTGAGGTGAGGTTTGCTAGGAGTTGAGACGTCTCGCTCAGTGATCACTAAACGTTGTCTCTGTGTAACACTTGGCGGGGCTCCACAGGCTACAACCTGTCATGTCATTAAAGATTATTAACAACACAGAAATTTTGTTGATATATATCTATAATCGAACGAATAAATGGAAATCCTTTGTCTCTACCTACCACTCAGGCTTGCGGGCGTGAATATATGAAAGAATGTTAAACCTTTAGTCTTACTAATGTTATAAACGCGTAGAGGGAAATGAATGGATATTCAGTAATGAATGAGATAAAATCAAAAGGATTTGGCATAGATGTAACATAGTCTGAAAGAACACAGCCTACTTGAGTTTTTTGTCCGCGCGGACGGACTCGGGGGCCACGTCTATAGTTTTTATTAAAAGCATATATTATAATACGCTTTTATTATGAAAGTTAGGAACAAAGGGACCGGTGTCAACGGGCAGTCGTCGTGTGTTTATTGTCCGCTATTAGTTGGTACGCTTCGTGTTTTATAATCAGGACGTCGACCTTCTGATTGGGAAGGAGCGACGACGGTGTAGCTGGGCGTTTATCTGTACCGAGGAAGGTCGTTCTCGTATTGATTCCTTATCAACAGCTAATAGAACGCGTTATAAGCTAAATATCACAAATCAATCAACGCTTGCGTCTTTATGTGACAACTACAGATAATGTTTATTGAAATAAATGATTAAAAATTAGAACAAAAACCATAAATGATATTTGGTATGACGTTGACAACAGCAATATATTTTGCCTCTCTTATAAAAAATCTAATTATAAATGTATTGTGACAATTTACATTTAATAATTAGTATTTAAATTTGATTGTTCTGTGCTTAAATACTAAAATTAAATGCAACCTTATTCATACCATTATTTCAAAATTACAATGTCGAATAACAGATGGCGCTGCATCACCATAATTGATATCAATACGGCCGAAATTATTTTATTTATTTACTGAATAACGTTCGAATTTCGAACACATTTAATTTAAGTTTTACTGTGTTAGGGATTTTTGTGAAGGTCAAACTTTTTTACCTAAGAGAATTATGCACATCTTCCAATGTCACTCACGTTCGTCCGTTTGCGCAATTTCATATCAATATTATGTGTGTAAAATGTATTAAAATGTAATATTTCAAGGTTTTTATATTTCTTAGATATTTCCAAAAGAATCCAGACGCGAGCGACCAATGTGAGTATCTTAGTATTGCCTTCATAGTAACATCTCAGCCAAGGGTTAGTTCCAATTCTGGCTGTCAATGTCACTAGTTACCGAGTTGTTCCACTGCCGAATACATGTGTATGCGGGTGTTGGGCAGGGGGCGCCTGCAGCGCCACTGCCGCGCTGGCGGTGCAGATGGGGAAAATTAAATAAAAGAGACAGATAAAGTATTTAACATATATATTTCTTTGAGCTTTTAATTGCATTTTGAAATACAACATAAAATATTAAATAAGATTATTTAATTTGGTAAAATCAATATTTCAACATCATTTTTTTCGTTAATGAATGAGCAAAAGTCTCTCATCAGAGTTAGCGTATACATTATATTTGTCGTATGTTTTACTTTTTCCTTTAAAATGATAATCGATTCTGAACATCACTGTTGCGAGGCGCCACCGGCACACGACCGCGCCTTCGTACCAAACATGTGTCAGATTACACTTGTATACAAAACAGTTTGCATGAGACACGATGGTTGTAGAACAATTTCAACAAAAATAAAGAGTAGGTGAACAGCGTGCGGCGGCCGTGTGGCGAGTGCGCGGGCGCAAGGACTTATCTTCCGCACCTCACTCCAACAGTTTACAATATTTCTATTAAATATAAAAGAGTCTGACACTCGCGAGTGCCGTATATACAACTCGTATAGCTTGTTGTCAAATTGGAAGAATTCTCTCGTTACATTTGAACATCTCTAACCGTATACGAATGTAGTCGTCCTTTAAACAAACCAATATTGTATAAGATATTATCACGATTTCGTTACTTAGTGCAGCTCGGCTCGCGGGCCGGCGGCGCCGGCGCCGGACAGTGGTATACAAGTGCTCGCACGGAGCTCGCCTAAACTTACGTACTTATCACTAAATAATAAATAGCAATCTCGCGGGGAGAGCGTGTGGGGGTCTAGAGCGAAATTTACACTAAGGAGATTGTTATATTGCGTTAATGTCAAGCCGCGACGGCGACGGCGACGGCCGCGCGGCTCTCCCAGCCCGCTGAGATTGGATCTCCGAGATTACAGCCGGCCGCGCGCCTTCAAAATATACAAACAACCAACCGAGGACGCCAAGCCTAACTCCGATTTACAAACATCAAATTAAGTAACACAAAAATATTATATTGCAACAATTCGTGACCCACGGCGCGACGAGAGCGCCCTCACCTCACGCGGCGAGACGTCAGCAGAGGATATACATTTACAGAGAGATCGAATCGAACTTTGACTTAATGTGACTTATATTTACAGTTATCGAAATGGAATTACGACGTAATGTAGAAGATAAGCCGCGGCCGGCGGGGGCGCAGGCGCGGGCGCGGGTGCGGCGCGGGCGCTCGGCCGCCCCGCTCACCTAAAGGCAATCTTTTCAAAATATTCTCTTACATCTAAACGAACGTAACACGTTTGGCGTATACTTAAGTCGCTAATCGTAATTACACTAACCGATCTCTGCGATGAACTCTAACGATTACCTAAAATAATTAAATTGGCAAAGAGTTTCAAAATACTTAGCGTCGCCGTGGCGACCTACCTAGCAAGGTTTAAGGTAGCGGATATGGTGCGATCACAGGGCGGGCGCAGCCAGCCCTACACGTACTTGCTCGAGAGCTGCTTTGCAAGCTCCGTGTACTTCAAGAACTTGGAGTGCGGGCTCTCGTCGAAGGACTGCGAGGGGCTGCGCGGGTCCTGCGGCGAGGCGGCGCTGGAACCGCCGCCCTTGTGCCCACCTGGAGAGCCGGCCGCCGGCGGAGCCTTCACGGGCACCGGCTCGGGCAGGGCACCGTCTTTCACGAAATGCATTTTGGATAAATGGTGTCGATACGCTCCCTTAGAAATGAAGGGAGTGTCGCACAAGGCGCACTTCATAATGGAATCGGTAACCACAGCGTCGTTGCATGCCCAGCTGAAGGTAAGGATGCTTGGAGGGCCCGCGGGGGATGGAGCCGGAGGTGGCGCACGCGACGGGTTGCTCTCCGTCTTGTCGCACAGCTTCTGCAGAGCCGCCAGGGGATGGCTGCCGCCACGCCGGGACGAGCTTGGTTCGCTAGACCCACCGCCTGCTAGGTTATCAAACATCGACGACAGTGCACCCAAGCTGGAAGGCGGCTTCCTGTCGGACCCTGGAGTGGGGCCGGAGCGGTCGCTGGCGGGGCTACGCGGGCTGGCCGCAGGGCTGGGACCCTCGCTCTCGCGCTTTGAGATTGTCGGCTTCACGTCCTCCTCGGCCGAGCTGCTGGGCCTCGGAGGTTCCTCCTCTTCCTCAACCTCGGTTTTGACACGAACCGATTGACTACTAAGATCGACGCCATTTTCACGCTCGTCCTCGTCCGGAACTTCCTTTTTTATGCGGACTTCGGTGGGACGATCCTCCGAGGCGGGAGTTTGGGAGCCGCGCGTATCGGGAGTCGTTCGGGGTGTCATGTGATATGCGTCTAATTTCCTATCAGGCGTCAGAGACTCGACCCGGCTGCCCCCACGCTCCGACATCGAGCTGGACTCACTGCCGCTGCGCTCGCGGCGTCCGTACCCCTGTTGGTGGTGATAACTTCTTAACATGCTCATAGTCTGCGGATCCACGAGGGGCTTAGTATAGTCTACGCTCTCGTCTATGCCTAATCGCTTAAGAATACTGGAGCCGATGGGCGCATGGGAGGCGGCGCCGGGCATGCCTGGAACTGAGTGCCGCGAACGAGTGTCGAAACTTTTTTCGATCAACTGCTCGATGGCGTTTAAAACGGAAGGCGACGAGCTTTTGTCGTTGCTCGCGTTCGGATCTTTGGAACTGGGAGAGGAATCGTTCACCGAAGATGGAGAGCGATGATGAGCAGAGCCGGGGGACGGCAGCTCCTCATTGATGCTCTTGCGGCCGTCGCGCCCCGTCGGCGTCACATGGCCGGGCACGTCTGGCGGGATTATGTTGTTGGACATCAGTGCGCTTTTAAGGAAATTCCTTTGGCTGTTGGACATTGGCGCACCAATACATTGCCTTATATGCTCGACGAACACAGCTGTTTCTATTTTATCACCACATTTCTCGCAGGTGATCCGACTGCCCGCCCCGAAATCTCGAATGGGCTTACCCATCGGAACGCCGTTGCCGTCGCCATTTTTAAACTCATGTTGTGCTCTTTCGAGCTCCAAAAGTTTTCTCACCGGCAATGACTTCTTCCTTTTTTCTCGCGTTTGTCTTCTTCTGCCGCCGCTTTCAGTGATGGACCTCATGATGTGCTCTTTATAGTGCGAATTCTTAACCATATGATTACTAAGCTCCTTAAGGGAGCTGAACGCTTGGTCGCAAACCTTACACGTCAACACTGCGCTGACGTGGCTGCTGGTGCCAGTGGCAGGCGGCGCCGCGCTGTTGGCGCCGGGAGCGCTGGTGTTGGCGCCTTTTCCATCGTCGGACGACTTCCACGAAATGATTTGTTCCTGAGATATGATATTTGTATAATGCTGAGTACGCTGCATGTGACTAGTCATTTCTGCGAGCGACCGAAAACTTTCTGCACACCACATGCATTTCAAAATCTGTCTAGTCTGCTCGGCGCCTTTTCCCAGCCATACGTCCTGTCCGCGGACTAACTTTCTAGGTATCGGCATGTTTTCTTTGATGAGCATATTAAGATCGCTGTGGTTCGGCTTTGAGGAGCCGCTGGACGAAGAAGAGTTGTGCGAGGGCGCAGAGGGTGAGCTGGAGGGCGGCTGCAGCGCGGGTGGCAGCGGCGCGCCGGGCGCGGGCGGTACTGGCACGTTGACACCGCAGTGCTTTGCTTCCTTCATGTGAACGGTGAGATCCGCGAGGGAATTAAAGCTCTTCTTGCACCAGACGCATTTGAGAACATCCTTGGTTTGATCGGCGCCCTTGTTGAGCCAGTGCGACTGCCAGGCGGAGTGGCGTGCGGCCGCATTCGGCGTCAGCCCGGCGCCAAGGGCCGCGTTCTGGACGGATCTGAATAGTTCCTCGCCGCCCAGTCTGCTCAACTCGCTCATCTTTTCTAAAGCTTTGGTCGCATCGCTCGGCGTTGGCGTTCCGTGTTTTAATTTTCCGTTCCATTCTGCGGGCACGCCGCCTTTCGGCGATAGACTGGCGGCCGCCACCGCCGCCGCGAAGTAGGGCAGGTGCGGCGCCACGGGCGTCGACCAGGGTGACGGAGCCGGCTTGAACTCGGACCTGGAGCTCTTTCTCGTCGGGACGGGGGAGGGCGAGGCATCTGGCCCGCGCTTCCTGGTGCCAACGGAGAGGTCGAGAGGGCCATTCTCATGTGTCTTGCTGAGATTTACGACGTCCTCGTCGTCGTCATCATCGTGCGGGGACTCACCGCGCTTGGTGCTGAAGTCGAGTACGGCGTCAACACGGTCCGAGTCGAGGTCCTCGTGACAGGACATAAGCAGGCGTTGCTGTGCCGCGGCGGCCGCTGCGCCCAGGTATGCAGCGACGGCGGCCGAGTGCGGGGGCAGCAGCGCGGCGGGCAGTGCGGCGGGTAAGGCTGCGGTCAGCGCGGCGGGCAGGCCCATCCCGGCGGCGCTGCGCCCAGAGTACACCGAGTCGTTGGAGGGACAGCGCGGCGCGCCCGACGACTCCCGCGATAAACATCTTGGACTCTCCCTGTGGACAACAAAATTGTATATTATTTCTGGTAATTAGTTTCTTTAAACGTTCGTATAAATATAACTTATATTATTACAATGTCGAAGATAACATTTTTTTCTTCACTGAAGTTGCAAAATTAATTCAAATAAATTTACGACATAGTTAACATTTTTTTCATTTTATACACTTTGTAGTTACAAAGTCGACTTAAATAGAATATTAATATGCAGATTTTGTGACAAAAACGGATCAATAAATCGATATCTCTCGGAATCTTCCAAGGCGCCGGAAGGGTCCGACGTTAGCGTCAATGTTCCCATTTAGTAATATCCGAGCATTCGAAACAACAGAGGGCCATAGCTTAGTTTAACGAAGGAGTGTTTTTAAGTTACAAATTAATTATAAGATTTACACCGTTTAATATAAATTATTAAACTCCAGTCGTCGCGGACGTAACGACCTCCGGCATGTTTACTCCGACCCGATACATTTGATCGCGGACACAATAAGAAGCTTGCGACCAATATCCAAGCTGTCGATATAATTATACTACCAAATTGCTCCATAGAATTTATAATAGATGAGTGACACACGTAAATTTCGATAACATATGCTCCAGCGACACAAGAACAATTAATTAACATTCTAACAGACATTTATTTGTCAAACAGAAACACTGTTTAAAGCGAACAGGTTGATGGTATATTTCTATATATAATTACAAGTCGTAATTTTTTTAATGCAAGACCAATGTCCAACAAATTCACTAACAATAAATTGTTAGTTTTAATAGCTTTACTGTATTTTTAGGTTTTTAATGGAACTGAAAAGGTTTCGCTCAACACATCGCAAACTTTAACTACGGTTAACTTTTCTGTTTGTACCTTAGTTTTTCATTTCATTGTCCTTTTTAAAAATGCATTAATTAATTTACTTAATATATATTAATGCAATACATTGAATAAAAATAATAGTGCGGCTGTTGCCATGTTGCAAAAAAAAAACAATTTTAAAATCGTTACTTTAACGAAATAGAATAATTATTTCGCCTGAACATCACCCCGCTGGTAGAAAATAAAATTAGCTTCGTTTATTTTGTCATAGATAATAAATGTGAGATAGTTATCATCAAAATAAGAATGAAAACAAAGATGTGTCTTTTTCTTGTTTTACATTTAAATTGTATTTATCATTATAAAAAGGAAAAATTAAAATGAGGTTGAATTAAAATAATTACTAAAATAAAAAAGAAAACGGAAAGAAAGCAAACACAAGGACCTACCTCACGTGGTCGGCTTCGACAATCATTTTGGACGAAATTTTCTCAAAGTACTCCACACTGAGTTATTTCGAAGTACCTTGGATCCATGTAACAACACTTCAACAATACTGAGCACTATTGTACAATAGAACTAGAGACTTCCCAAAACTGGCTAGAAGTAAACAAGTCGCGTAAGACGCGCCGCGGTGCCGGTCGGACGGGGAGTGCGGGCATGCGGCGGCTGCGGCGGTCCCGCGTGGAATGAGACGCCGTGTGATTTACGACCCGCCCGCAGCGCCCTCTCCCCGC
>JAODUI010000027.1:8969650-8998247 GCA_027563995.1 Papilio gigon
CTGCGGGCGGGGCGCACGACCGGGGGCGAAGGAGCGAGACAACCGATGGTGTTGTGTTGTGAGGGGTGGTGCGCTGCGTGGTGCAGCGTGCGTGCGATGCGCGAGGACGTGCAGTGACGAGCTGACGAGTGCGATCGCCCCGCTGACAGCCCGACAGCCGACAGCGGCCCGATTGCTGACTGCTGACTCACCTGCCACCACTCACTTGCACACTTCTCTAGCCAATAGGAACACCTTTATATTCAGAACAATTGCTAATTTGAGTGTAGATTGTGAGACGGCTAATACGCGAGGACAGGATCTATCAGTCACGGGAAAACCTCAGGTGTACTTGAGTGATCGGTATTTAATAAGGAAAATTTTTAATATTTTTATAACAGTTATGAACGCACGTACTCTCGTACCTATAACAACCAGTTAATATGCAACTCCCGATAGAATTCCAAATGTAATTATCAATTTCTCTGAAATTCACTAACACAACAAATTACCTTTAAATAACATTATAATAATTGAACAACAATAAGATTCGACAGAACGTATCTATGGAATCGATATAAATTTGAAGTCTCTGTCAGAATGGGCAGCTGTTAAGTGCTTCCTCTGTGCAGCGGTCCAGTGCGGGTCAATCAATCACTGCTTTTTATGTGACAGCTTTTGTTATCTCTCTATCTCAGTCTTGTCTCTACCCTAGCAGTCTATGCACTGGTCTCCATGTAACAGGGAAATGAAAGTATCACTTCGTTCTGACGTAAAAGCGAAGTTAAAGTTATGATCAATTTATTCGATAATACTAGTTCGAGTTTTGCAAAACGCAAACCAATATACTACAACATACGACGGCTTGTAGCCTGTCTAATGGGTTGTACGTCAGGCTACATGATAGAAAACAAAACACTTTGACCTTTCTCACATATTCGTCTCTAGTCAAGTCACTACGTGTAGTAGAGTTAGTAATCCTAGTCATATTTTTCTACAGAGATATTAGGTAGGATTGTGGTCAAGCGCTGGTTTATTCTTTTATAGAAACATTGCCGCCTTGTTGTCCATCTTGTAGCGAGTGTGGCGGTGCGGCGGCAGCGTCCCCGCGCGGGCCACGTCCACCTCTCATTAGCGATAAAACAGATTAATGACGACATTAAAAACAATATTTTAATTCGTATTAATAAAAACGTCTGCACGTCGACCTCGTTTCAAACGTTTCATTCGCCACCCAAATAAATTTAAAGCAATAAATAAAACTTCGAAAACACTTAATTCCTAATAAACAATATTAATATATTTGTTTTATTTTAATTAATGGTCGCTTCGTATTCATTAAGCGGAATCTGTACCTGCCGGGCTCCGCGCGGCCGATCAAATGTCATTTGTTAATATATTTAAAGCATTACAATGCATTTCAGTCACCCGATGAGTCACAATACAGTCAGTTTTCTAGATGAGCATGCAGACAGCAATATCCACCAAGAAAAACATAATATTTGACTTCTTAACATATATTAAATACTTAATAAGGTAAAATTTTAAACTAGGTATTGGACAAGTGGCGATAGTCTACAGGCAGGACGATGGAATGTGTGTAAATCGGAAACGCAAACAATATACCCCGAGGACGCGTGCCGCGGAGCTGCGGAGGATGTTTATGATTGATGACGTCTCTTCTCTGCCACTAATTGACAGTGATTGAACACGGAACGTCGACCAACACAAATGTACCATTTGCCGTCAGCACTATAACACTGTTCATAAAAACATCTCCTCTGCAACTAACTTATGAAGAATTTTATAATATTTAGAAAATATTTCCATATTCACTAATTAATGAATCGGAAATGAGTTCGTTACGCGACCGACTCGGACCTGTCTCGACTTTTATAGTTTTTAATATATTGATTTCGCTCTTTATCGATATTGAAATTTATGTGTGGCCATTATCATAATTAAATACAGGTGCTGCTGTTTGTTTTATTAAAGTATCGAGACCTCTGACTTTTTGTATTCGACAGCTAGAAAAGTTGGTCGTATCCACAAGACGCGCGGCAACTGTGCCAACAGGCGACGGACAAAAGGATCGGAGGCGCTAAAATTATCAAACAATTAAAATGAAGTCAGAGGTGACACTTGGTCGGACTGATGTGAACTCAAGTGGCGGACGGGGACAAGTAAAGATGCCGTAAACATTCCGGAGTGAAACAAATGTTTTGTTACGATGTTACAATTCGTCACGGTTCAGGGTCATCACATATTGTTATCTTGCGACTACGAGGTAGGTCCGTACTTCTAACCGCAAGACATTAAAAGCAGTGTCCAACTGACCGGACGTTGCAGCTACATTGTTGTTTTTAATGGTGATGTCCATGGGCGTCGATGATCGCTCTTGTGATCCCGCGCTCGTTTGCCCTTCTCGTATAAAAAAAATGGTGATATATTTATAATCTACAGTTTGTCCAGAGCACAAAAGTGAGGCTAGAAAAGTTCAATGCTCATATGTCTGGTCATTTTTACTCATTGTTGTCATTTATATACAATTTTATATTTCTAACATGGACTTTCGACTGGATATCGAACTCGTGTGAAACACTCCGCCACTCGATCTATAAGTTTATCTCTATAACTAGTGTTATTACCTGCTTCTTTTCATTAAATTAAATTGGTGAATTAAAGGTCGTTGGTAATAACGTCATCTGCGCCGCATAACAACTCGAAAGACGACGTCTAACATTGTATTGTTTTGTAAAGTCGACGTCGTATCGATATCAGTATTAAGAAATCTGGGTTACTTTCATTTCTTTTCTTACAACTCGATTGCAATTAAAAAGATATATTTTTTTTCTATTTCTATTTTATTATCCATTTCTCTGCAGATTCGTTTCACCTGTGGCTCGCTCACTAAAGACTGATTCGAAACCGTCCACAGAGATATGCAATATACAAAAAACGAGTATTTACCGTTGAAGATAACGCCTCGTGAATAATAAAGTGATTTATGCTTTGTCGGCGCCTTATCTAGCGTTATATTATCTGTATAAATCAATCGAAGCTATTGCATTGTTTCCATGGATTCCCGAACGAACGCGTTTGACCACAGTTATTAAACTAAAATTGATTGAGCGTCACAAGAAAAATATTCGATCGTTCTCAGCGCCGCAGTCGTCCATTGCTGTCACCATTGTGTTCATTCGTTACCTTGACATGTCCAGCTGTTTATTGTCTTTCATTTAATCGATTATAGTTCTTAAGTAGTCGCGATAGAGATTATGAAGTGGGTCAGCGGGGTTCGGTGGATGAGGGCCGGTGGCGTGGACAGCAGTCGACAACTGATCTTCGGGAACAATGGCATCGTTAGAGTCGCGGAATGACGCCGGACCACCAGCGCGGAGACAATATGCCTCGGGGATACTGTTATGCTCTCGCAACTTGCCTAAAACTGATCAAAGATATGATATTAGCAAGCCTTTAATAACCGTCAGTAAAGAAACTGCGCAATGATGCACTGGGAAGAGAGAGACAAGACAATCACAAATATTAACGTATATATCTTAAAACAAATTAATTCACTTCAACGTTGATAAAAGCCAAAACTTCGGCATAAGAGCTAAGTTTTATAAATGCTACGCTATATGATCTTTAGTAAAATTTCATCAGAGGAATAGTGTAAATGAACCGTTCCGTTTTGCATAACGTTCAGACCTCGTTTGCAGTAACCAACACGTCAGGAGCTATAACCCGCACGAGCTCGTGCTACTCAAAATATGACTCGAATTCGAAGGCTCGAGCGCTAACGGAGCGACTTGGACGTCTTCCAAAAGATATCTTTCCTCGAAGATTGGAACAATTTAGGCGGCTGATAAAAAATGTGGCCGCTCTCTGCTGCTGCTGCAAGTCGGGCTTCGTGTGTGAATGAGATAATTGAACGTTACCGTGATATTGATGGCTTGAAGCGACATCTAGTTTTGAATTAACTAAACTATCTCTCACGAAACTCATGGAATTGGATTTTTCAATGTTTCAATTTAGACAAAGTATCGATTTAGAATTAATTTCAAGAAAGGTTGTGTCTATTTCCTGCCGTATAACAACGCCGGGACGATGGTCGATGGCTGATTGCTACATGGGCTGTCATTGTAAGTGACTCTACAGATTGTAGACTATATCTACCTTTCAGCGTTAGGGTCCTGTATGAGGTTAGCGGGGATGCTATGCTCGATGTCGTCGGGCGCAGGAGTTGCAGGAGTTGCGGGAGTCGCAGGCGTCGCAGGGGAGGCGCGGGAGGCGGGGGAGGCGCCCCGGGACGCGCTGCCCGCCTCCCGCCGCTGCCCGCGCTCCCCGCGCTCCTTCACGCCGCCGTCGGGGCTGGTGGCTGGTGGTTCTTCTGTGGACAACGACAAGCAGGGAGTTAGAGAACATTGTTGTAAAATACTAGGTCAGAGGTGTTAGTTGTATGTGGTCAGCAAAGGTAACAAAGCAAATATACACACGATAACTGAATTGTGCATCGGTAAATGACGCCGGCTACCGGCGTCATCTATTATTCAAAGCCGGATATCAACCAATACGCTGCTGATGTGAGGTAAGTCACGAGGGCCGAGGTAACGCCACTTTACCACTTTTGTATTGTTAATACGTGTACAAAAGCTCTAATAAAACGTTTGACTCTCAGAACGCAGTTACAACATTATTACAAACTCTATTTACAATTTGGTTCGTTGTCTTTGTTTTCCTAGAACATACAGATATTTCTGAATACAGAAGCAATTCCTAGGATCAAAAAATAACGAAAACGTTGAAGGTTGCAAGGCAACAGTAGAATTGCGTCCCTGTTTCCAGCCGAGTAGCGCAACGTTCCGAAGAGCCGTCAATCCCTCGTCGAGTATCAAGTTTAAGGTAATCCCCGGAGCGTGAAGACTCCGAGAGGGAATCCGCGACCCGTGAACATAAAAAGAGAAACCGCGGCGACTTTCGCTCCGATTATGAAGTTATCATCCGAAAAGTGGTCGAAAAAACGTCACTGAAATCGGAGAGCGCGACCGAAAACTGTGCGCCGCGGTGGGCGCTCGTTTCACTGCCCACTGGTTCGTGAACCGCGTTCCCTCTCGCTAATTGATTAAAACGCATCGCGTCAATTGTCCGCCCGCAAAAGATGCGCCGAATGCAGCGCCCTGGGCGCCGCGGGCACCACGGGCCCCGAGGCAACGCACGCGTTACTACCGACTCGATTCTGATCAAAGGAAGAAAACGCGTGTTCCTGACGTCACGCCAATAACCGCAGTCAGTATTCAAATGACACGCTGCGCTATCGCGATGGTTCGCGTTCCGAGTGACGGCGGACCTCGGCACAGGCGCTTGACGGACGACGTAATCAGATGCGCCGTCCGCGTCTCGGCCGGCTGGACTCGTCACAATAGACCCGCGGACAAAGTGCGCTGACTCGACGATTTCCAAACATCGAAACAATGCTTTAATTTCACCAGAATTCGCCGTGAAATCGATATAATATTCGATTACCGTCGATAAAGCGTCGATCGGTCGATACGGACGAGCGACGCTAACGAAACATAATAAAGCTTGTAAATCTTGATCGCAGCGGAACAGCGTAAATAGGTCCGTCGATGGCGCGGGCACCTTTCGCTCAACCGTGCGCTTTATCAAGATGAATGCAGTCGCAGTCGTCCGCCGCCAAATTACTAGTTTGTAATAAAGTCTAAGCTTTGCAGTCAAAGTTATCAGGGGATCCAGTAATCGCTAACATTCGCTTATCTAATGATCAATCAAAAGGCAGATGGCAACGCTAATCCTGCGCACTATCTGCCGACGATAACTCGCTACGTATTTTCCGACAAACATTACAGCAGTATTTTGCCACTTATAATCAATTTAATTTTCGTTATTTTTGTCGTTGTCGTTTGTTTAGCACTTTCAAATTTCCACTACAAAAATAATTAGGCTGCAAGCTATGCAGCTCCACTCGCGAGGCAGAATGTCTTAAGTGGGAACTAATACTAGTAATTAAATTCAAGGAACTGGTGCAGGGTGGTCTTGGAGAAGGGGCCAACTGCTCGGCCGTCAGACACAAGACGCACGCCCACGTTATTTACGATATCTATACGGTGCTCTAACGGACTCTATAGAGAAGCTGAGGCGGATGTTTGTCTGATTCAATCACTTCGAATGTAAATTATACTGTTTTATATCTGTTGTGTATTAATCAACTATTACTTATTAATGTTTGCACGAAATGTCAAATGTTCCATATAATTTAAAACCAAAAATATTTATAAGGTGTTCGACTGTTCGAATTTGGTTAAGTTGGATGAAGAAACGAATCTCGAATTAGTTTCTATTAGTGGCATGTTTATCTACATATAAATTAAAATAAAACATAATAAGTGAAGATGCAAACTCTCCTGAAACATCGGACCGAGCTAACAGTGAAATTCTTCACAAAAACAGAACCTTTTCTCTATATCAAAGTTCTTAACCCCTCGCATTGACACAGAATAAAATATAGTCAACTTGACAATTCTTTGTCTTCCTTACGAAGTCAGTGATAGTGCTGAGACAGTGTCCGGACTGCGCCGATATCAGTCCGTCCCCGGAGCGGACCGGGCACTAATAAATCCGCCCTTAGCACGCCACTCCCGGACAACCATAAATCTGGCGAGTAACGCCTAATTGGAGGATCTGATGTTTGTCGAATTTGTCCTGCAACGCGAGCTGCTTATCTCGGACCGGTTTATACCAGTTCTTACCGGTTCGTACCCGAGACTCAATATGTGAGCTCTCAACCTACCCTAATAATTAACTCCGTGATTGATTGTGACACTTAATTTACGAGCCACAAATTGATTTGCGTTTTTAATTAGCGCTTTAAGTGTAGATTAAGATGATAATTTAGTTATGATGTACCGGAGACAGTTTTCAACGAACACCACGACCTGTTTTTCGCAAATTGATTTTTGTTTGACAAGTAAAAGGCACGAACACAGATTTCGACAGCAGGATTTTTACTGGAAGAGACAATAGTTGTATTGGTGTTGTACACAAGACAAACTGTCCTTCTGGTTGGTTGGAGCTTTTCTCTGCAAAGAGTAACAGCGCAAAGACCATGATTGGATTGTTCTAACAGATTCAAATTATTCAATGACTCATACACATGTTTACTTTCTACAAAAAACCTTCAGGAACATTGAGTATTTACTATACCAACTTTCTTTCAATTGGCAATCTCGAGACTGAGAGAATTTATAGTCGTTTAGAGTAAATAACCTACAGGGTGTTTGAAGTTATCGGTGCTGTAGCGGCGGGCCTGAGCACTTAGATCTAGCTTTTATAATCGGAATCAAATCTACGAGGCCGGTGTCGCGGTATAATTGACCGGGAGAGGCGAGCGCTAAGGCGTGAGGGGGAGGGGGAGGGTGGTGCTCGTAAAACGTCAGATAGCGCGTCGCGAGCGGCGCCTGTGTGCGCGACGGACGCGATACCAGCCCCAAGTTATTGGTGACGCGAAATAGCGCCTCTGGAAACCCGACGCGGGTTCAAAGCTATTTACTGTCGGCCCCGGCCTTGTAGATTAGACAGCTGAGCGCAGCGTGGTAAAGTATTGCATGATTGAGCCCTTATCGCACTCATTTACCTCCATTGATTTAGAAAGACGAGGAGTGGCTCTTTTGACTAGAACAGTTGAAAACAATTGATTGCAAACAAATCTTAGTATAACCTTGATAAATTAGATTTATAGAATTGTGGCAGCGACCCTTGAAGTACTCGTGGTCCAACATTTATTAAGTTAGTGACGGTGCACAATTTTTACTAAAGTCCAAAGTCATACAACGTGACTCTCGACCTTTATATGAATAATCATTATAAATAAAGTTTGAAATTTTGATCCGATGATAAATAATTAATAACCTAGTCGGACCCCGCGCCACTTCAACTACCCTTTTGTGATGGATGGATCGCTAACGCAAAAAAATCCCTCCATCCATCCAAACTTTCGCAATGATAATACAATCGTATATTCCATCTAAATCGTCGCACAAATTATCTGTTACTGAAATCGTCATTGATTTACTAATTCAGTTTTATGAATAAATAGCGACGTGACATCTAACACGTCGTCCGGGAGGCTTCAAATTCTAGTCTCTACGAGTACTAACACGCTGCAATGACCGCAGCACGCTACGTTCGCGAGTCACGCTGATGAGATGCAACAAGTGATAGACGAGACGGGACACTAATTTGTTATCAAAGTGAATTACATCATTGGTCAGCGATCTTGTCGAAAACAATATGTTTGCTTCGAAAAACAAGTCCGTGGTGGGGGGCAAGCTGTGTTATCATTTGATTACGCATTGCGTTTTAACCTCTTTATTGCAATTACCGATAAGATAAACAAAAGATATACTATAATATGTAATTTGATAAAATCTATTGTTACCACGGACACATTAGACTATATGAATGGAAACCAATCGAAGTAGTTAAATAAATCTGTTTCAACAACTAGACGATAGTGTTTTTCTAGTGAAGTCAGCGTAAGGGTTGATTTTTTTGTATAAGCGGTGGTTAGCACTGGATAAGGTTGAGCGCGGGCAGGGGCGCGGGCGCGAGGGGCGCGGGGCGACGGTCGGCGCAACAAGTTATCCATTAGTAGCTGTCAGCCGCGACCGGCGGCGTGTCGGCGCTGCGCGGAGGACTGTTCAGCTGCAGGAACTACACTTTACAAATTTACTCACTATTGTAGTGTTTAGGCGGACACGTGCTACAGGAATATCGTTTATGCATACGACGCCACTCGTTTATAAAGTAAGAATGCTTGCATACATCTCTGATTGCCATGCTCGCTCAATTGGTCTAATACACTTCTGACGTAGATACAAACTAAAAACTGTTATTTTAAGTAGATTCACCGAGGCGATCGATCATTGAAGAAGCCTTTATTTTCTCTCCGGTAATATAAACCTTTATGAAAAAGGACGACGGTTGTTCTAGTTAGTGCATGTCATTTTTTTAATCATAAGTGATACAGTCAAAACATATAAGTTAAAAACTAAGCCTTGAAGTTAAAGAAGCCTTACTCAAGCCCCTCTGTTAGGAACGCACGGGGTTTTTGTCGTGTCCACACGTATGGCGAGTGCATACAAAAACCGAACCCGGGCCGCCGCGATAATCTTATATGTCTTAACAGATGATTTAATTACCACGACACGGTCAGCTGAATTTGCTATGAAGTGCGAAACGAGAACTCTACGAACCATTCGGTGCAGTCCAGTTCGGTCCGTATACACATGGTGTTGAGACCAAATTAGCATGCACGGGTCGGCCTATGTCCACTCAATAAGGACGTGCCATGAAACAATTAGTCGGACCTACGGTGGTGAACACGTTAAATACATTCGTGAAATTTAGTTTATGCAAATTTGATTTTAATCAAATTCCGTACAAAGATTAAATTCGCGTGTAAGATGTGCGACTTGATTTTACAACATGCACATTTGTATCCGGTTCCCAGTATCATTTATCGTGAAGTTATCAGACTTTCGTTGTACCTACGGCGCGACACTTTGTCAAAACAATTAATCATTCCCATCACTATCGAAAATCTAATTCGATAGGTAGCCGGAAGTAAGAATTTGCTAATCTTGTTTTAAAGAAACAACCACAACATTAAGTAAATTCGTAATATTTCAAATTCTGACTTTTAATTGGATATTTTTTGTATTTCGGAAATCGGATGTACCACTGGACAAGACTCTCTGAAGTGTTTCATGACATATGTAGATATACAACTAGAGAATACGTTACACCCAAGTGTTAAAGGTCGTCGCTCACATGTTATGCTATTTATATGTTTTTTTTAAAGGCGAGTGCGGACGCGGCGCGGCGGATGTAACGCGCTAGGTATCGAGGCCAGTCGATAATTACGCGGTACATCGCGTCGATATCGTAAATATCAATCAACGTCAGCGCGGAGTTAAATGAATACCTTTATGAATCGAGTGTCGTCGCATCAGTCAGCCGCGAGGTGATTGATGTCGTGTGAGCGCTAGCGGTGCCGCCGCACAGGCAGCTGGGATCTATCATGTTGTTGACACCGGCGGCACTCGGTGGCCACTCACCAACGCTGGCCTCACTTCGATATCCGAGAGATAAACGTTGCCACAAAGTTAGAAAGCTAGAAAACTGTGAATTTTACTTGCAACTTTCTAACTAACATTATAATTCATAACAGGTGGATGGATTTGCTATTACTTAATTCCAGAACGGAATGTGGGAACACAGATAGGCTATAACCTAGAACAACACATAAGCTATTAAGGTATTTTTCTTAATTCCACGCGGAAGGAAAAGCAGGTACAAGCTTTTGCTTTGAAAAATTCTTGACCAAGCTAACACACATTAAACGCACAAAAGCACGCACAATGCATACTGTCGAAGTAAGAAAAACTCGTGTCAACAGTCCTAAAGAAACTGGAAGAAAGGTAACAAATACGGGGGGTCACACCCTCGCCTCGGCTTAGTCGGTAACGTGTGAAAAATGGCGGACAAGTGACGACCCGGCCGACACGATCCGTATTTGTCGGCGCGGAGACAAGCCGACATCGCTCTCATTAACTGGCCAACTCCGACTCATTTGTATTTATGTCTGAAGATAGTTCGGATACGAACAAATCCATCCCTCCTCTATGTACCCGTATAAAGCCTTAGTTGGTTTGTTTTCAATGGTACGAAATCCACAGACCAATCTAGATTTATTTAAAAATATTTTTCTTGTGCAAATTTTTATTTCTAATTCATTTCAACAAATTTCTGTTATAAAGTGAATAAATAAAAGAAAAGGGTGTTCTGTAGTCCAATTCAATAGAATCGAGAAATAGTAACTAACCTGTGTAAAAAAATTACCTTTGTAATCACAAACATGTTTGTATAATCAATTAAATTTTTCCAAAATAAATATTAGACAATTAATGACATTGTCAGCCAGTGAAAAGTGTAAGTTTAATTTCATAATTCAAATATAAATGTTGTTAGTGCTGGTTGCGAGATACAGAACTGGGGTGACGTGAAACGAACCACGTGACCTAGAAAATATGTTATCAATGTGAATTATAGCAGTGTACCTGGCTGGAACTCGATGGACTAATTAATTTACTTTTTAAATATATTCAAATTTCTCTTTTGAATAAACATTCGAGACAATAACTAAAGTCATCGTCTAAACTATACATTCTAATGTTCCTCTTGTCCCTAATCGACGAAATTAAATCAATTAAGGAAATAAATGAAATAAAAATAATTGGCTTTCTCTCATTAGTTTAATGCATCGTATGACATTGCTAGTTGTCTATCGCGACTTTGTCTGCGCGGAATAAAAAAAATCAGTCTATGCACATCTCCAGACAGTAGTACATTGCCGTGTCAAATTTCAACCAGATTCGTTGTTCAGTTACCTGCTAACAAACATCCATTCATCTAAACTTTTTCTGTTATAATATCAATAAGATGTGTAAATTAGTGATTTGTTTAAAATTACCATCGAATAGCATAAAGGGAATGAGGCAGTGTTAATGTGCGGCCGCGAAGACATATTTATGACATATAACCTCACGATTTATTAAAATAAATTACAAATGACACCGTTAACCTCAATTTGTTGGCGCTTCTGACGTCCGTCACCTGCCCGGCCCACTCGCGACTACAGCCATTGCGAGATGATAAAAGAACTTTGATAAGATATACAATTTTATATAGCAATTAAAATAGCGATCGTTAGATATCATTGCATTATGTAACATACGTAATATATGAAGTACAAGAATGTCAAACGAATGGAAAATAAACATACGACGTTTAAGATATATTTTCGATAATATTAATATCAAAGACTGATAAAGTCACAGTTTAAAAAAGAACTATTGCAATAGTGTCAAGTTTACAGCATTGCTCAATTGGTCAACATTTGTACTTAATTCATTTAAGTTGGATCTTTCTTAGAGTTCAAAGTTGTCACTTCACGTATTAAATGGTTTTTATCTAAACGTCTAGTTAGTTTTTCAATTAATGTACTACCACTGTACAATACTAACTAGGAGCTAGCTATATAAAGCAGTGCTCAGTGTCACGTTCATAGAAGCTGTCACCTGTCACGTGTCACCTGTCACCCGCAGCAGCGCGCAGACAATGGGGGTCGATGTGGAGCTCCAGCGACGTCTTACGAGAAAACCTGTCACTCCGTGTGTCACGCGCTCGCAATGCATGAACTATAAAAATATTTCCCGATGCAATAAACGTTGAAACTAGTCGTGTCATGTACAACATTGAATTGTTATTATATTTTCACTTTCGCCTATTACTAATTCATCGATATCGTGGTCAAAGTTTAGAATTGCGGAATATTTTTTTGTTAAAGTTAAAAATATTTCAATTTAAGTTCCTAGTAATAGTATGTTATTATAATGTTAGTAATTATTGTGAATAATTACTAATGTTAATCACACTACCTCTAGTATTGACTGTAAGTTAATGAATGACTGCAGCAGCGCCCCCGGGAGGGCGGGGAAGGGATACATATATTACATGTGCAAAACCTAAGAGTCAGTTGTAAGACGCGCGGGGCTGCGCCGGCGCCCGCCGCGCGCGTACCGCCACCAAACCAATTACCTACATCAAACGCTACGTACAATTTAAAGACGCAGAAAACTTTATAATGCTTCTGTATGTTTTATGCATTATTTTTTAGAAAAATACAAATTTTGAGGACATTGTCAAAACTGCATTCTCGTCCAATAAATTGATGACACTATTCTTGCGATCTTGTCCTTTCAACATTTATCGTTGAGGACTATAATAAGTACAAACAGTAGTTAAAATAAAAACAAAATAGGCTTGTGTATGAACACCGCAGCCGCGAGTATCTAGAGCTGACAATGATGTACTCTCGTTGCTGACGTTACATTTGATCCGCTGCGAGCCGCGGCACCGGCCTAGTGTGCCGTCCTCGCGCCCGGGGCGGGGACTGGCCCGCGTTTGACCAATGATTTCGCTCCGTTCTCGCAAAACTAATTATACTGATTTATGCTCCCATTGTTCATTGTTATATGTCTTTCTCTTTGCGTACGTTTCCATGCATACAAATAATATACCGTGCTTGATGCATCGCCTATCAACTTTCGTTTTTTTCTTTGCGGTCACGACCCCGCACTCCTAGCTACGATAAAACCTAGACTCGTTGTTGTCTAATATTTCAAATATTGTAATCACTATTTGAATTTAACTGTTTGACGCAAAGTCACGTTTTTGCTCTAAACTAAACAATATAGTGAAAGACGAACTCAGTGTAAGAAGTAATAAAGTCAACTAATTTCTTTAATTGAAATTTAATGAATTCAAAAAGGTGCATGGTTCATAGACGGCGTGTTGTCAAGTTACATTGCATATATGTAAATATTTAGCGTAATGTATTCCCCGGCGGGCGGCGGGCGGCGGGCAGCGTGCTGCGGACGGCGGGCTATGTGCGCGCACGCATTCGCCCGTCGCGCCTCCTCAGCTCCGATACAATACCGAATTCGTCGGTCGCGCTTTTTTCCCTTTGCCCGTCAAACGGACAGCGGAATTCGGGTGCGATATTTTCTTCGCTCGGAATCCGAAGGCTGTATCGCGACTTGAGATATTTATACCTCGAGAGAAACTCGAGATTTATGAACGGCTCGGCTTCTCAATCGAACATTTATACGTACATCGGTGCATATAGGTGCGCTTTCGAAGGCCTAATCCAGGTAGAGTTTTGGCTTCTGAGAAGGTCATCGTCGGACCCATGATTTAATGAACTCAAATCGATTGGTTTGTTTGATAACATATTTAAATTACGGCAATCGAATAAATTAGTCGTCGATAGTGTAAAATTATAAAAGATAATTAATTAGAGTTACCCTTCGTTGTGGCAGCAGGCGACGGCAACGGCACCGCGGCAACGTTGCGCCTTAACTTTAACAACGATTTAAGTCATATTACATTCATTTTTGTTTGTCCTCTATTTTATTTTCTCATGTAGTGTGTATGATAAATTACTAAACAAATCAAATATAACGAGTGCCAATACATCATAGATATGGATCATTAGTCAAAAAATTTCTTCCCTTTTCGTCGTAAGTTAGTGAATGCGTTTTGTGTGTGCCGGCGTCGCGTGTCGCCGGCGCGATAAAGCAAATAGGTCAGGTGGCGGCCGCCACTGGTCCGCGGCCTGTCACTCACTGAATAAACAACAATAACACGTAAAGCCGCGGCCCGGGCGAGGTCAAGTGGCTTCCGGCGACGACGCAAGATTGATTACCGCTTTGCAACTATGAAAAATGATTTCGATATGCAGCTGGTCTCAGACACAGGCACCAGCGGGTTCACTCTGTAAGTCGGTCAGTGTCGTCTCAATATTAACGGTCAAGTTTCGCAGGTCATTTTGACATCACGAAATTATTTATTATCATTCTCAAAGTCGCGCAAAAACTTGAAAATAATTTGTTATAGAAATGATTTAAGGTTTAACACAAAAGTTGAATGATGATTACGTTTATTAAGAATTATTATTACGAATTTAATAATAAAAATACAAACACATAGAGGCCAGTTTCGCAACTAGCGTAAAATAAATCTTTATTGAAAACAATGTCTTTTGTTTATATTCTGAAAATCGCTCCGCGTCAGTCCCCCGCACCGGCCGACGACTGCGACCTTGGCTTAATAGTGCTTATTGATTTATTATTAAAGTAAATAAATGACGTTACTTTGACTTAAACTTTTGGGTGCTACTCTAATGCCAAGGACATACATATTATTATTCCTTCAACAAATGTTGTTAATCATTGTCTCTTTGTATTATTTTAGTTATTTGTAGGTCAGACTATTCCTACGTAATCATCCAAATTCAAATCCGATTAACAAGTAATCAATGCTGATACAAGCAGGAACAAAAGCTTACTTTACTCGAACGGCGTGAAGTGTTACCTCACGGCGCGTACGAACTAAGAATCCGACCAGATAATAGTATTACGCCATAGCCTCGTTATGCGTAAAGCCTCTAAGCTAAAATGCGACTGGCCAGTAAATAAGCGTGGTGTCGTAAGTGCATAAATCGGTGGCAATATTCGCCGAGCCGCGGTCACATCGCCTCCAATTTCGGATTCGATCTCATTAGCATAACGCGAGTGCATCGCGGCCGAGCTCGGAGCTCGCTCGCACCGCCGACACCTCGACCACTAATGCAAGGAACATCGCAACGTTCAATTTAAAACCTGCTCAAGACCTCGACGATGACAAAAGGGACTGGACTTAAGCTGGGATAGATTACAGACTTTATAGAACGCATCAATT
Organism: Papilio gigon; assembly: GCA_027563995.1. Taxonomy (NCBI): domain Eukaryota; kingdom Metazoa; phylum Arthropoda; class Insecta; order Lepidoptera; family Papilionidae; genus Papilio; species Papilio gigon. The sequence goes on from JAODUI010000027.1 coordinate 8,985,014, forward strand.
CAGTCAAAATATGCATTTAGCACGGTGCTCTTTGGTACAAGTTGGTCTCACTGCCTTTATAGAAGAGGTAAAAAAATGCAGTCAATGAAGAAAAGGAAACCCGGCCTTTTTTCTAATACATGGCTAAATCAATCGTTAAAATAACTTAAATGTTGCCTTATTTTGATTCCCAAACCAATGCAATAATATCTGTCCTTAATGTTAAAATAAAGATGTCGCGAATTGAAAATATCCAAAAAAAAGGTAAAAAAAACGTTCTAAATTTTTATAAAGACAACTTTTAAAGGTTAACGCGCCATTACAATTAAAGTTGAAGTGCCAAAATGTATAAAGAAAAAGGGTGCGGGGCGCGGGAAGCGCGGCGGCCGTGTGTCGCGGGAACTTTAATGCCTCGACTATTTTATGTAGTATTTAGATGCGCATTAAGGAGTCATCTTTAAGTTGGGAATGTTCCGATCGAGTTTCATTACCATACCGCTGCTCGAGGACACTCAAGTGCAGACTGCGGCTACAGGCTACAGGCGACGGGCTAGTAAAGGCTACAGGCGACGGAGGCGGCGCACACACGCGCGCCCCGCAGCGGCTGGCGGCGGCGATACGCCGACGAGATTAGACCTTTGGCGCTCTCGGCATAGATAGTGCACTCATTATCATATTCCGAGGCTCGAGAGGGCGCTGACTGCGTGGATCCTGCGCCGTCAGCCTTTCGAGAGCGTCGCGTGGAAATTATTTCATGTAGATTCGACGTGGGCTGATCTTGATGTCCGCTGGAGTGGAGAAACTGCAAATTGGCGGAATAAAGACCGCGAATTATAGCGCCGGATCTTTTCCCGCGACCCATTCCAACCTCTACATTATACCTTAGTTCTCGACTTACAGAAATATTGAACCAATGTGTGCCAAAATCGAAATAATTAAATCATCTGTTGAATGATTAATATAGAAATCAAGAACCGTATCATTTTGTTAATATAATTTATTTACTGGAAACGAGAGATTAGACACTGGACGGGATTCTGGTGCGACATTGTAGTAGTTTGATTTACAATTAATTACACCGTGGCCGGATCTCGGCCGATGACTTGAATATTTTTCGCTTTGACGAGAAGTTTAATGTTTATATTAAGCAAATGTGTCGCGAATAGAAAACTAAATTAGTTTTGTAGATTCATATATCACGCATATTTATCGTAATGGTACATAAAATTCCTCTCGTATTTCCTTTATAAAGTAATACGATAGTGTGCGCATTCTAAGCGACGATTAAGCAGTAATTATTGGAGGAGTAAGGGTCTCTAGGCGAGAGGGCAGGGGCGGTGGGGAAGAGAGGGGGCAGAGCGTAATGCATCGATTCCAGAGGAGTGCAGGAGGTTTTATCACCGTCTAATGATCTCGGACGAGGCGTAATAAGGGAGCCGCTGTGCGCCACCAATAAAGTATTTATGAAAGCGTCCCCAAGTAATGGAACGTGTCAGAGAAATTACAGACCGCCTTCCGAGATATGGTCACATAGTGAAATAAGGAAACAGAGGAGCACAGCGACGCGAACATATGCGGTGGGCCACCGACCGCTCGCTGCCTTGACTTCTACATTGGAAGTGACATGGAATTTGGGTACTTAACTTAGCTTTCTTAAATAATAATAGGATAATAAATAAATGCAATGCGTATAAAATACTGCTCTAACGGCATTATGATTGGTCTTAATTTGATCATATAACACTAGACCGGGTCGGAGGCGGCTCCCGGCCGTATTGTTGGGTTATTTGCGGCGCATTCGAGACCAAATTATTGTCACCACTCTGCAAACAACAAGAGAAGTCGCCGTAACGTGGGACCTTTAAAGGTGCGCTATTAAGTCCTTAAGTCCATAGCGTAATATGAAAGTATAAGCGGGCGAAGTCGATTTTGAGACGTATTCATCGCGCGCCGCAGAATGACCGCCCAGTTATGGAGTCGACTAAATAAAGGAAAAGGACAATAGCCGATCGCATGTCGCCGCACGCAGAATGCGACTCGTTAAGTCGCTTCGGACGCGAATTTAAGAGACAGCTTCTAAATATCCACAGCGGCGGCGGCGGCGGCGGCGGCGGCTGCGCGCGCATGTGTCGCAGATCTGTATCGCGCGCACAATACCGCGCCGGCCGTCACGACGACGCGTAGAAATATGGATGCGCTCGAGAGCCTTCTTGTTTTATGTTAATTCACCCGCATAAAAGCCTAACGAAAAATATCGCAAAGTCGTCCGTGATGCGAGCGATATGCCGCTTTGATTCAGTACAGCACGGTGCGGCCGACATGTCCAGAGCGTGTTGGCGACCAACCCCGTTCGGCACGGAACAACAGAGCGCGTGGTCGACGCAGCGGGAGGAAGTCAAATAATTAAGGTGGATTCATCGCGCGGCGGTCGCGGGCTGACGCTATCGCGCGCGCATCTTCATTGGCCGCACTCCGAAACCTAATAAGTCTGAACTGGTCTCATTTGTGCGAGGAAAAGGAACAAAAGACACGTTACCAGATAACGAAGACGGTCTGATAATTTAGGTTTAATTTATAAGGTGGCGTCCGATTGATTTGTAGCCGGCGCGCTTCGGTCGCGAAGGACGGCAGGGGGAGCGGCAGGCAGCAGCGCACGGCTGCAGTCCTGCAATTTATTCGCGCGTCCCCAAGCTCGATATACATACAATGACGGAGGCCGCGAGATAGGAGTGGTCGGGAGCTGGGCGGGAAGCGCGCCTTATACGCAGCCGTCGTGATGCACATATTAAATTGGGCTCTGTACATGGGATGCGATCGGTCCCCGTCGGCACTGAGACGGCCCGCTGACGGCGCTCGTGCCGTCGCCCGCGCCGCCCGCCCCGACAGCGCGCACTGCGCTTGCGCACAATGGCACGCGAGTGTGATGGCCGGCGGGTAACAGCAGCGCGGGTGGCGGCCGCTGGGAAGTTATTGAGTGCCGGGGGTACTCCCGCTGCAATTTACCGCCTACCAAAATGAAAATTACATCTGAGAAAACTATTTCTGTTCCCGTAATAAAGTCTGTTAAAGGATTTAGTCGGTGTTAAATCTATTCGGAACATTTATTTATTGAAACAAAAGAAATCTGGCATAAATGTTATTTTAAAATCATTCAAATAGTTCCGAGAAGCTCCGCTAAATCTTTATTTACTCTCGCATTAACCCTGAGGCTTATAAAAGTCTGGGGATATTGACAGATACGAATAGGCTGCGGAGATTTATAGTCGCGATTGAGGCTCGTCCGAGGTATCGAGTGTCCCTCCGGCGCATTAATTGGAACGCCCGCCTCAGACCTGGCGCACTCTATAAATGGCGCGAGGCTTTATGGACCCGCGCGTCTCTGCGCTCCCGTCGCGCCGCACCGCCTGCGCCCGCGCCGTCTTGTAATTGGCCAGCCCCCGGTTGACATTTACACGGCACAAGATGGCCGACCGATGCGATATGGCGACGAGTAATTGACAAATCGCCCTCCCTTTGCTTCGCCTCGGAATCGTAATAATTGGTATCGCATGTCGTGGGACTATAAAGATTTTCTTTGGCTAATAAGCGAGCGTTTCTCGGAAGTGTGGGCTTTGCTGCACACGGCCACGGGCCGAATACAAATTCTGCATCGCTCCGTGTAATTGCAGTGCTATTTGCATGCGGCCTTTGTGCATTGCTAACGGAAACGCGGCACAAAAACTGTTATTATTGATACGTAAGTATAAGTTTTGTTCCCGGACGGGGCATCTCCTGCGGGCAATACGATGATTTGATCCATAGGTTTAAGTAACTTATGGTGGTGCGCCAGGCCCGCACCAACCAATACAAATATTAGTCACTTTAGCACTATACAGTGTAAAAATAAAATAATTACAAAGAAATTTAGTTTCAAGTCTCGTTTATAGCGAACAATGGGGTAAGGACGAGGCCTCACTAGCATGAAGCGCCGTAGCGGCGACGGCAGTGCGATGATTGATCGATCGTTTGTCCGCGCGGTGGATCCATCATCGGACAGCCGCCTGACGGTCGCCGGACGGTCGCGACGCTCGCCGCTCCGCCAGACTCATGTCTTTATCAATCAACCCTTTCGTAGCGCAAGTGTAGCAAACTGACCGTCTTATTTGGATAAGACCTGTGCAGCGTGTGCAGCGATTTTTGCTGAGACGGAGGAATGCAAGCAATGTGCTTTTCACATTATTTGTATACAACGTGTTGTTGATAAGAATCAAACCCTTGAAGCACTTTCTTGAAGCAACCCAGAAGCGGATAATAGAGAGGTTGTTAATTACATTTTGTGCTACCCTAAAGGACACATAGGAAATCGATAAGCGAACATTTTTATCTATAAATCGATATTCGATGTTAGTGTTGTCAGCGCTGCGCCTGCGCAGATGCTATATGATTGATCGCCACCACTTCGTGCAGGTAAACACTCGCCCCCCACTAATTGCACCCGCTTTTGTCACACGTGGCTCGCTACACCGACAGCACGACGTCGAGCTGACACATGATTCTTATGTTCTTACAAATAGAACTTACAATCGCATGCTTGTATCTAATTATCAGGGCATTAAGTGAATTCAAGCGGAGATAGTAATATGTGATGGATGATTTGTCAATAAACAGACCCCGCTAAAAGTATATAAAGCCATTTTATGTATATATTAGACATCACTACAGGTGCTATGATGGCATATGAACTAACTCCACCGTGCGTCGCGAAGACGAAGTAAGAAATCAAGGAAAAAGTCTGATAGTAAAATTGCATTAATGTCATTAAAACAAAATTGTCTGTTTTATCATCGTCCAGAGTTAAGATAAAACAATATAGAGGTCACCTACCTTTACATTGCTTTGTTTTGACCTTTCTAAACTCTGGCGTACAGAACGTATCAAGTTAACCTGATCAACACTGGACTACATTCACCTCGTCATCACCTCACGGACCCGGGCCAGAAATAAACGAGCGAAAACCTCTTCCAAAAGACATTTCTAAATGCTGGCCGAAACAATAAAAAAATGGCAACGTTCAATTTGTCCTCCGGTAGGGTGTCCACAATAAAGCTGTCGGGCGGCGGACAGTCCGATAGCCGACGTCGCACTTATCAGAGGCCATAACGTCCTCGATTTTACGACAAGCACTCGATGTGAGCCCGCGCATAACTTTAAAGCGAACGTCAAGCGGCGACATTTTATTTTACAAATCAAGGAAATTGTATCGATATTTCAGGGATAATGTTTTTGTGTTACGGAAAAGATATGTTTATGCGCGCGTTCCTCGGACTCAGATAATGCCGCCTTGTAAAGTATCGCGCCGAGGATCATTTCCTTCAAATGTGTTTTTTGGAGCGATAACATTAAAGTATCGTAAATTTTAAATTTTATTCATCATGGAGTCGCAACAAAATTGGTTCACGGCGATTAGGTGCATTCGAGGGGCGAGGGAGGCGAAGGAAGACTCGACATGTCGCTTTGTGGAAGTCCGAATGCGAAGGGAGACGGCGATCGGATGTTGCGCGAATCGGGACTAGCAAATCGCCGGGACCGGTCCGAGCGGCGCTGCGCTGTAGTCGCGGCCGTGTAATTCTAATTAGGCAATTCAGGCAGCGGCCGGCTCTAATGGGGCCCGTACGGAGCCATAAAGCAGCGCAATCTGATCGTGTGAACACGCTGTCCGCGTGTCCCACGAACATCGACCGCAGACATGCGACGCTTTGTCACCCTAGCGCCTCCACTCCCGCCTTGTTGCTCTCCTTCTGATAGATACAGACGGTACACAATAGATTTACAAGACGTGTTAAGAAAGAGTTAAGCGAGTGAAATGTGTTTATGCAGTTTACAGTCTCCAAGTTGCGTTGTCTATACATTGCTATTCTCACGATATGAACACACAATAAAAGAGAACTCACATGGCCCTGTATGTCAGATCTCCTACGTCAGTATGTTTAGCAAAATGTGCTGTATGTACGTAGCAAATCATTTTCATTACTTACAATAATTAGTAATAACTATTTTTGTATTGTTCAATATCCTTTTACTATAGCATTATCCATATATCATCCATACATACCGGCGTGTTTCTGTCAGCTGTAGATCAATCTTGTGCAGGAAGGAGTGAATAAAACAGAATTAAATTGCACGCGCTGTCCCTTCAGACGTGTTAATACATTCGCCAAAATTACGACAAACAATTGACACGAGACGTCGAACACAAGGCCGCGATCGAAGACCGACTGTGGTCCTGACTACAAAACGGGACGTCGGTCCGGACCGGATCGGAAGACTATAATAAATTAAATAAAAAGAGTGCGTCGACTGCAACAGGGATACACACTTGGTGCCTTATTGATGGAAACAATTCAAACGCCATTTAGATAGTGAGCCGGCGCTGACGTATCATTATTGTGGGAGCGCGCGCCGGCAGCGCGGACTCGGCGGCGGCGGCGGCGCGCCAGCGGAGGAGGCACTTTTAATAACTTTCATTTATTAAAAAAACATGGGTTCGAAACTAAAGTGGTTCTGTTAGTAATGTTGTATTCCTTAGTTAAGTTTTAAGTAGTTGGTCGCGTAAAGACCCTGCCGTACTTTAAACAATTCGTGGGCTGATTATCGCACTATAGGTATATTCCAGAAAAATTGCTCATACCATAAATAAAAGATTTAAAATGTCACATAATATGACCTCTTAATTTTCAAACACGCTAAAATAATATGCCGCTTCCTTTCCTTTCTGACATCCTGGATACAATCTTCAATGTCATTCATAACTCTCAGTTCAGTCAGGCTGAGATCGTGTGCCGTCGTCCTTTAAACAAAGTTATGCGTCGTCCGCCGGCGTCGCTGCTACACTAATGACGCATAAAACTATAGACACGTTCAACGACACTGCTTCTGTTTTAATTAATATATATTGTGCTTTATGGCGCTAGTTTTTAAAATAGCACGCAATTGCCCATAGATCATAAATTCGAACATAGCAACATTTGAGTTATTCGGCCGGTAGGGGGCGTTGAACAAGTATCACACAAATTTGTTCGATGTCGATGCAAATATTTTTTCGCACAACTTCGTACTACGCCTTCAGCTCCTGCAGAGTACTGTTGGAGGTGAGGCTGATGACGTCACAATGCGTCTGCAACCAAATCTCCTCACATATCTATCGCTAGGAACACCATGACATAAAAAGTTAAATCAAATCAACTTGACAAAACTCATCGACTCTCCTACGAGTACATTATGTATGAGAAGCATTAAGCCACAGGATTTCTAAGTCATTGTCTAACGACTCTACTAGAAGATAAAGGTTATTTAGCAAGTGATCTTTATCTAATTGATAATTGACCATTTAAAGTACTGTGCGGGAGGTTCTAGGCGAGTGTCGCTGAAGAATAAAATGCATTATAAATACCGCGAATGCCACCTGCGTTTTACAAATAAATCTCTGTTGCCGCAAGTCGGCGGTGCGTCGTCCGCCGCACGCTGTACACTGCGCGCCGGATAATAAACAACATCAAAATACAGTCGGCCGAGAGTGAGCCAACAACCAATAAATACCCAGATTGCGTTGTTAACGCGCTCTCTCACGCGGTCGATTTATCCCCGCGCGCGATACACGGCGCGCTCGTGTCGCCACTTCGCGCCCTATCTATAGCTGGGACGGGCATGTATACTACACATGGAACTTGACTCATTTATTTAAGGGATAACTTAAAATATTCTTTAAGGAAAACTTAATCTTACTAATATTATAATTACAAAAGTTTAGACAGATTAAGAGACGTCCGATATTGGGTTTTCACAACAACTAGAGGGATCGCGCTGAAATTTAGTGCAGAGGTTTTTAAAGCTAGTAGATAAATGCATTATTTTATGATATAATAAAAAGATTTCAATTGATATGTCGAGTAATGTAATAGGCGGTATCAGTTAGAGAAACAATGAAAATTAATCTCCCGCAGCGATGGCGTCACAACACAATAACCCAGCGCGCATAAAATACATTGGAAATCGTAAAAAAGACAAACTATATCCGATTTCTGCTCGTAACGGCACTGTCGACATCGTTTGACGGACTTCTAATGATCTATTAAATACACTGTCCCAAGCTCACAGACTAGCTACGGGCACAGACGGCGCATTAACTAAATGAAAAGATTTAATAGATTTACTTCTATACAACTATTTACCACGGACAAAGGTTTAGAAGGGTAACGTTAGAATCATTTTAGTTTAAAAGTATTTTCAAAATCAAGTACGATTGAACCGAACGCTAGTCTAAATTAAATTATTAAAACTCTCATGAGACAGATAGCACGCGAGTGAAGCCAGCACAAGTAGCCAGATTAAATGTTGTAACTGTTCATTGAAATATGTACTTTTTTCTTAGTTTTCTCTGTTGTTGATCTTGTCTGTGCGGCGAAACATTGGCACGGAACTGGGAAATTATAAAAACGCACTAAATTAGCTTTAACGTGATGTTGAAAATTCTGTTTTACGACGTGTTTAGTGAAGCAAACGTGACAGCGGAGCGAAGTGTCTCTAATTGTAGCATGTAAAAACATCGGTTAACGGAACGATAAGAGACGCGCTTGTTCAGCAACGATACCTTCCTAAAGGTGAATCGATTTAATTGTTATCGATTTTGAGGCAACCGAGTGACCTCATCGATTTTAATCGCAGATGGAACAGAGATAAGAGTCGAGCCGCGGGCAGTTCGGCGCAGCGCGGACTCGCCTCCTTAGTCGACTTCCAGATGTTAAGAAAATACTTTTAATATCGACTTGAGCATTACACTGTTATGACACGATTTCTTCACATTTAAAAATGCAATAAAATTTTGTATCAGATTTTTAATCGAACTTACATAAAACAATAAAAAACTTTAGCGCTTATTAAAATTTTATCTATATAATAACGTGAGGCGATTATTTAGTAACTTTATAAGGAAATTGCTTCAAAGGTTGAACGTGTTTGACACAATTAAAGTTAATGTGGTGAAGACTTTATAGCTATTGTTAATCTAAAAATCTCTTCATTTTAAATTATGTCTGAATTTCGAACGATAGTCGACCGACCACTCGTGGATATATAAAAAACAATAGAAGGAAAATTGTTCAAAAAAGGGAACAGATATCAATTAATTGAAATCCTCAAAGTAACAATCAATCAAGGGCAATATAAATCTGTCGACAGACTGACAATCAGGTCGGATCGCTTGGCGCCACAAAAACCCCACTCCGGAATGGTAAATTAAAAAAGTGTCAAAAACCGTAGCAAAAGGAAGACCGCGGGTCGCCGCATCCATCACGTGACGATCGAATTATGAATACCTTTGATGATAATTAGTTCCGATCGCGATGACTACGACGTACATATGTTCTGCTGCGGTATTGCGGAGAAACTCAACGGGCACCGAATAAACTAGTGACACAAAGTTGTACTCCTTCCTTTAAAGTCATTGAACACTTTGCATATATTTAACATAATATTTTGAGGTTATGTCTCGACAATTACGTATTTGTTCTATATTTTTAAATCCTATCAGAATAAGCAAAAGCCTCCACTCGTGAATTCATAGAAACGCGTTCTTAACAAGATTTCATATTAAGCTTTATCCCAATTATCGGTGCGCTATCAGATATTTACGAAATTATAATAAAAATGCAGAACTATAAACGAACTTCAGTGGACGCTGAAGAGGAGGTGGTTAATAAATATTTTTATATCCGAACGCGTGCGAATTTCAAAAATATTTAAGCCCATTTCAAATTAATTGAAAAGTGCGGGAAAATCCAAATGTGCTTCGGAAAAGCGAAAATTATTTAGTAAAAGCAGCGTATGAATAGGTTTCTAATATTAAATCCAAATGTAATAATGCAATCTTCAAATGCATTGTTATTAAAAAAAACTAATTAATTTTATTTTTACTTCACGTCTTATTATGTTACAATTGCTAAAGCTTAGATTGACAGATGTTTGTTATTATGATCGTGGGAATAGCTAATAGGATTGCGCTGAAATTTTGCCTAGATGTAGTACACACAGCCTAGACAACAGGGATACTATCCCTGTGTATTCTTTTATTTCATTAATAAGTTTCTTTTTCTTTAAAATCTAGACTCGCCGACGGCAGCCAGTTGTTAAATACATACTTTTTGATTACTTTCCTTGTTGCTTTCGTCAAGTTTACTAGTTTATTTATTTTATAGACGAATATTCTTGATAGAATAATGTCGGATTGCTTCTTACCCGATCATGTTTTGTATATTTCTGCTACTGTTCGGAGTGTAAATATTTTATAACAACCGCGACGTATAATCCGATGACGACAAATTTATTAGTTCCTGCATGTTTCTATTTGGTCCGCAAATAAAACACGACTTCCGGACGTTAACGAGCGCTTTGAAACATTTTTACGTTTAGATTTTTTTTATAACGTCTTCATACTTTCAAAACGATGTAATTATTGAGAACTAGTTCCTGTGCGCAAGGTGTTCGCGTATTTATGTTGTTCGCCTGCTTCACATTAGACAATGTTAGCAAATATAGACGTTATGTATTCCAAATTACAACTAAATAAAAATTAACAAGAGCGAATTGAGAATTAACATTCATTAAACTATCAAACTCGGCATTGTATGATGCATCGTTCGTCGAAGTACAACAAAGAGGGGACAAAGTCTTGTGATAAAGGAATTAATCAAGTAATCCAATCCCTAGATAAGAACAAATTAACAACACGTTCAATAATTCAGTGAAGTCCAATCTAGGAGACACGTGTAAAATTAACGAGAATACCCCTCTTAAAAATGTCCAGCGCTCCAAGACTCCCCCGGCGTCTGCCGTCTAATTGATAATTAGTATTCCGCCGGCCAACTGTCCAGGCCTACGTGCCGCAGGGGGCGCGGCGGGTGCGGGGGCGCACAGGGTGGCGCCACCGCTGCATCAGCACGCAGCCTCCAAGACGTCTGCTATTGACACAAACGTTGAGATGACAGCCCGCAGGGACACGCGGCTAGAGGTTTGGGATCTCAGAACGATGACCGATGAATTATTAATTTAAAACTTTTGTGTTTTTAATAGTTTAAAATAGTTTAAAAAATGTACCAAAGTAAAAAAAGACGTATAATATAAATCCGATTATTATAATAAGTTACAAGTATGATAAGGACAATACTGTCTGCAGGTCATAAACAACACTGATTGGTTTTAATATCCATGCAGGGTCGTGGACAAGTGTACGCTCGCGTCGAAAAGCTTTAACTTTAAATTGGTTCGATATCGTTTCGTTTTCTGTCTCACATTTGAATCGTATAATTAAAAGCAACAAACTGTCACAAATGTAAAAAGTGGTTCCTAAATCTCGATGCTCTAATTGACAGCGCGGAGCAGCTCGCCGCGCGCCGCGGCCGCAGCGACTCGTAAGGGCGCGCCGATAACGATTTCGTTACTCGCTTTTATATAAATTATTCAAAGTTATCAACTGACCTGCCGCAAGCGCCCGCCGTCTTACTACTCGCCTCAAATTAACTACGGAAATTCTGACAGCTTAATGCTGAGTTGCTTGATCTAGAAACAGGCCATATGGACATTTGCGATCGTTATTTAGAATACACGATAAAATGGGAAAGTATGAAAAGAGAAGAAATTTTCAAGTAACAAAAATGTTACACTTAAAAATTAACTTCAGTAGGGCTCACAATAGCTCGCAGGTCGACAGCCTAAAATGTTCGAATGGTGAGGTAATAAAAAATCTATAAAAATCACCGTGTGAATCATTCAAGGTAAAGTTCTCCAAGACAATGCTGGAGCATATCTCAAGACAGTAAGGAGTCGCTTTAAAAAGAATCTCGCAGATGGTTCTGCGATAATTCGCGTCGACGTCAGCCTGCGACTGCCGCGATTACCATATCTGAAGTCAAGCATCGGCCCGGTTCGGACCGGGATTGGCCAGGATTGGCCGGGTTCGGTTGGGATTGGCCGGGATCGCGCGGGAGCAGACCCGCTATCGGCAGCATGCATCGCGCCTGCCACCAGACTTCGTGCACGGTAGCTGACCCTTATAAGGCGCCTCGAACGCTTATTTCTTTACTTCCGTCTACTTTGTCATGTTTATTGATATTTTTTATCGATCATTGCTTCGCATAAACAACTTTCTCGATAATATGTAAGCCGAACATGCTCGTCTACAAACTAGCTGCAAATAGCAGTCTGATATCAAACAATGCGATATCTATCGGATATTTACATCTGGCGGTCCATTCATACTTTAATGTTTGGTAGCTGCTGTTTCGGGACAACCAAGACCGGCTTGGCTGATACTTTGCACGACACCAGTACCCAAGGTACCTCGCAGGAACTATTCAGAATATACTAAGAGCCGACCGAGTCATAAAAGTCCGGGTTACCATACTGCCGGCAGACTTTAACTCTAACCGATCTTTAGTAATGCCATCTGCGATTCTTTCACCTTAATGAAAATGTGACGGTGAAGCGAACAAAGCGCTGTCTGCGAATGTTTGTCGTCTTAGCAAGTTCTTTAATGAAGCGCAACAAGCGCTGATTTGAATATACACGGAGGGGCCGGTATGCCGTGATTCATTAGGGCATTGCGGACTGTCCGACAACTGACCATGACTTCACACTTACCGTTGCTTAGCACCTAATGTTTTAATTTAATTGGCTAAATCTACTCGTTTGGATAATTATGTAACAACCCAAATTTAAAAGCCGATAACAAAAATATTACCAATAGTGACATCTAGAAGAAAGTACTTTTGGTAGCCGGTACACACAGTTACGTCACACCGGGCTGCAAATAAGAAATATTTTATCAATAAATAAACATAAAACTTTGCAGCATCGAGTGCATGTGCATGTGGACGTGTGCACACAGCCTGCGCACCCCTACACGGGCACCTGCCGCCCACCCCCGCGCGGCGCCCGCCGGCCGCTCGCACACACGCGCCCCCTGCCTGCAGTTACTTGACTTCATTTGCAGTCGACTCTAAGTTAAAATCAATTATGCCCGCGATTGTTTCGTTAGTGGAAGCAAATGTTTTTTGTCCCTGTCCCCTCCCCCTACCGCCGGCCCTCCCTGTCCCCTGCTACCCCACCCCCCTCCCCCGGCCCCCCGCGCGCCCGCCCCCGCCCCCCCCCCACACCCCAGCAGCACGCCCCCCCCCGCGCCCCTCCGACTCGCACCCCCCCCCCCCCACAGCCGCCACCCCCCACC
>JAODUI010000027.1:8998347-9008459 GCA_027563995.1 Papilio gigon
ATGAAGACTAGGATTTGTATTTCTTTTTACAGTAGGGGGATTAACAGGAGTAATTTTAGCTAATTCATCTATTGATGCTATGTTTGGATTTCTTTTGATGAACTCAGGACTCGAAGACTTGTGATTGTGTGTGCAGTCTGTTCATTTGGCTTTGGTTCGTTTTTTAACTTCCTTACGGAATTGCAGAGCGCAGGAGTCCGTGATCGCTTTGTTGAGTAGCTGCCGGACGAAACTTCCTTCGCTCGTTACGAATACAACTTGATTCTGTGTACTCTCTACGCATTAGCAACAGCCTAAATACATTAATGCTGATTGAACAACTCTACTTAGTGCGAAGTTATACCTGGCAAATAATTTAAACATAGTGTTGCAACTTCACATGACACTTTAACAATGTTGGAAAGAACTGTTCTATCTGTAACTGGAACGAAACTATCTTTCCTTTGTCAGCGTTGTACTTCACTTATAGCGGATTAGATTTCAATCTTAATAATAAAATACACTTTAAAAAGCTACACAAGAAATCCTCTCGTGCTATACAATTCTATCGCCGTGCACATTCCAGCAGTTTAAAAATACACCGACAGCTCCTGTTTATAACGACAACAAAAACAAACAATTAGCTTCAATTATATCGCGATTACGAATCTACAGTCGTCGTGAGCTATTCAAAAACAAAGAAATAGGCCACACTAGGCCTTATTGTTGCGGCGGAAGAGCTACGTATAGTGTGTAGCAACGCACGACTACACTTGTTTTATTTTTCTTCTACGAGCCTCAGAGTGGTGCGATTTAGAATTTAAAAACAAGGAAATAAGAGCCATGTTAGTGCTGTGGAGCGCAAATGCAATTTTGCGTTATTTTTTCCTTATAAGGCCAGGCCCACACAATTGTTGCTCGCCAATGTCCAATATCTCTGTACATTCATTATGCAAACGATTCTCTCGAGTTCATTTGCTTTTTTCTTCTGTGTCCGTTTTAATTTCAAACGGTCGTATATTCTTTTGATCGTCTATATCTATAGAAATTAAAAATACCGTTTCCAATGTTGCTTGCTCCGTACTTACAGAGGGTACGATTGTCGATACAATTTTTTTTATTCCAAATTCGATAATTTCACGAAATTTGATATTATATTTGTTAAAGTTTAGATAGAAACAATCAAACTGAAACCAGTTTACTGAATTTTCTTCATCAGAATAAAAGAGGTAATTTTAATGATGTAAACTCACAGGAAAGCTATATGAATGTTTTTGTTTAAAAAAAAAAACAAAGCAGAAGAAATTGCAGTCCAAGATAAAGTATCTATGAATTAAATGAATTTATTTACAAACAAGAATATTACTTTACACTACTTTGCTTAAGAAAATATTAATTAGTAATACTTTGCATGCGAGACGATAAGTTCTCGCCAACGACTGTAATTACCGCGAATACGTATTGAAAAACCTCATTATCGTGCTGAGAGTTGGGAGTCGTCGCTCAGAGCTTTGTATGAAGAAATATTATTAGAAAAAAAAGGAAAAGCGAGTAGAAACAAAGGCGACACGCTCCGTGTCCGCAGCACTTTAAACAAAGAGCAATAATTAATGAATGCCACGTTTCCTTCTTATGTCGCCGAGGAATAATTCCGTCCGATATTAAAAGTAGAGTCAATAGTGCTGTGCCCGGTTCATTAGGGCCGCGCCGATAGCGGCCGACGTCACGTATACACATTAGAGCTGCGCCCGCTCTAATTAAAAATCGTAAATATTGCATCGGTTCACCGCGCCGCCGACCGCGCCAGTTGCGCCGATACACGTGTCCGAGTGTCCATCGACTGTCACCGGTGCTGAGCATTTACTTACTCTTTATTTAGCGGTGTCTGTGTGTGTGTTTCGCTTACCTGAAATAGAAATTAAATCATTAGTAAGAATAAAAATATGGTTATACATATAAGAGGTAAAAATTCAAAGAGTTACGGTATTATTACGAACTTTTTACTTCAAATAGTAAACAATAATGGGATCATCGACAGTCTCTCACATACAGCTATCGGATTACTTTATGCGCATTTCTAAATCAATATACTCAGGTTTGCACAGTCATTGTGATACTTCATAACTCTATGAAAAAGATAAATATCTAAGGATGTGTGTCCAACAGTTCGGTGTACCGGGCGACAATAGCGACACCTATCGTTTAGATCTTAAAACAATCCGCTGATTAGATGCGAGCTTGATTTAGTGCCGCCCAGGGCGTTTGGCAATTATGAAAAGCCATAAAACGGCGACATTAGGAGCTCTCCCATACACAAGTGTACCGAAGGGACCTTCCCTAATCCATTTACGATGTAAAGAGGTATAAATCAAACTTAATACGAGCTACACGTGTTGATAAAGCCGCACGCACACAACTGCACCCGCCCCGTGCGCACGTGCCGGGACCCGCACACACGCGCGTTCTATCTCACCACTACAGGGGATTAAAATGACATCTCGAAGATCCTCGGATGTTTTGGAGGACATTTTTTTGTTATAATTGATTAGAAGTTCTCATGTACTCGACATCCAAACGAAGAGATGAATATTAATAAGGCTACAAAACGTTACGAAATTACTTAAATACTATCACATGTTTTTGTCATAATGAATCCAAATAATAAATGTGACTCAACCTCACAGATCGGTCCAGTGGGCCCGATGGATGCGAGCACTTCAGGCCACTAATTTTGCACAAAACAAAAGATAATCGTAAGAGAAGGCGAGGGGCACACGAGCGCAAAGCGCAGATGAAGCGCGAATGTGTGCAAGGTGGCATGAAAATGGAATTAAGGGGGAAAATGCAAAGGAATCAAGCGGGCGCGGGCCCAAAGTGTCCCAGACCGGACACTTTGAACGAATTATGACGGTCATTATTACAACGTGGACAGAATTAAATTGCCTCCACCCCCGCCCCGCGTCCGCCCCGCGCGGCGGACCCCCTTCCGGCTAAGTATGCCCGCATAATGATACCTGTCGTACACTCACAACACTTAACGGGGAGGAAGCGACTCTCTATTCGACCGTGTGGGATGCGAGATGCGAGATTTGTATTTATTTGTCGTTGTCAGGGTACCTGTGCACGTGTACGTGTAGTGACGGTCAGCGGCGGCTACTAGAAGTGGCTGCACAACTGCTTTATTTTTCATTTTATAAATTAATACATATTTGCCACTCTCACCTCACTCACATCCCGTCCGAGCGACTAATAGAGTATCATCGAACGATGGTAGACATATTAAAATATTCACATTTGATTTCTAATTGATATGGTATTAAATTGTTTTTGTGCTATCGTTATTCATAAAAGCTGCTAATTCAAATAACAAAGAACTCATGCAAGGATATTTAAACGAGTTAAAAGCTAACGTCGTATCACCACTTACGAGCAGCGCAGTAGTAACACGAGGAACAATTACAAACGCAAACAAAGGTATTGAAATCATTTAAGTCTGTTTTATTTAGGATTAAGGAAGTGAGGCTTAGCTTACGCACAAAACTAGACTCCGATAATGCGCTAGATCAAGGCGTATTTACAAAAAGAAGACTAACATTAGTGGTAGCCAGCTTAGCGCTCGTCAGCTGATAACCGCTGTGTCAATACTCGCTACGATCAGTAAATTTGCAATAATCTCAGTAAACGTCTTTGCGATAAGGGATGCGCGTGGCCCGTGACACATGTTATAAGCAAAAGCGGGGGACAACCATAACACGCGTGCGGTGATCACGTATGCGTTGAATTAACGAACAGAAGTGAACGGCTGTTTGTTGTACGTACATTGGTTAAACATGTATAGGAAGAATTCTACCAGTAGGTTTGACTGTTTTCTTAATTAAAATAAGTAAAAAGATTCGCAGAGAAACGTGTCTAAATAAACAAAATGGCAGAATCAATAACAAAACAAAATGTATACGTACTAGTTGAACAAAATAAAAATAGCACAAATATAGAAAGAATCGCTATCGTCTTTCAATTATACTGAACACAATTATAAGACAATATTAACATGGTCGACGTGTGGCGGAGGCTTTTAGAGGCGGCGGCCGCGCAGCTCTAGCTCAGATACGGTAAATATTAGACGCGATTGTTGGCGCGCACAACGGCGCGGATTAGGCCGACGTGACTTCTATTTGTTTAGTATTGAGTCCACCCGCGCTGGCGGCCTCGCCACAGCGAAGTGTTGGAACGGGCAAAGATTACCGCGATTAAAAATTATCAACGAGTCTAAACAATAAAGTAGGCTTAGTTAAATATTGGTGTTTATAAAGGTTATCAATTCGACCACGGTAATTAGGGAAATGTGCGATAGAATAATGCTAGTCTACGTCACAACAAAACATTGTTATGCGCAATTAGATGTCAAATTAGTTGTAGGACCCCGTCGTTATACATAGAAACAAGTAGTTAAATAAATGGTAATCCTAAACATTAGTCCGTCGCGTCGGCGAGAGCCGCGCGGCAGATCTGAAACACATCCGACAATAACCATTAGCCGAGTCTGTTAACATACAAAACAAAATGTAACATATTTAGGGAGGCGGCAGTTCCGCGCGATATATCGACGAGGGCAAACATAGGGACGGCACTTATCGACACGGCGCAAACGCGGCGCAGCAAAAACGTGAAATCAGCGAAGAAACATTGTTAAAACAAAGGTTTTGCGTTAAATACCGCAGGGGTGCAGGGCGCGGGGCGCGGGGCTCGGGGGCGCGGGGAGGCTCTATTACAATATTTGCTAGAATCTCGTTATTTTTAAGTATCTCCCGACGCCGCCTCTCAAAGTTTCGCTGATTCGCAAGTCGTAAACAATTCGTTTATAACCTTACGTTATGAATATTTTCGAAGGATTCTTGCTAGACATATTTTGACATGGATTTTGGAGAAATACAATATTTTAAGGAAGATGTCATCAAATTGAAGGTTTGTATGTTTGTACTGAACTTTCTTGACTTTTCGCACAGACACACTATATGAGGGAGTAATTCTTTAGACCCCGACATTTTACAGCGTTTGTAACATAACACAAAAAGTTTGTTAACAAGATTCCCTTGACAGCCTTTGATAGTATTCTCATCGTGCCACGCCTCGACCAGTTAGTTATCCATTTAATATAGCTCAAGGCGCGACATGTAAACTTTGGCTAGCACTCGGCTGTAAAGAGTGAAACAAAATTTTTGTGAACTTTGAGAGGCTGAGAACACCGACTGCGCAGCGTCATACAGCGGTGTTGTAAATTATAATGTTTTATGGTTTAATACTGCAGATAAGGCGGGCGGGCGCGCGGGCGGCACGGAGGGTAAGAACGTATTACGAGCTGTGTTAACTGAGCCGCCGCCGGCCGCCGGCTGCGACCTGCGACTTCCTTCACGCTACTCAATCAGAATTCATCAAAGTATACAATAAAATACCTTATTAGTCACGTTGTTTTGTAATTACTAGAAATTATTTAAATTTCTTCTGCGTACGTATTTTTTTAACTATTGTTAGTTAGTAGTCTTTAAATGTTTCTTTAATTCAAGATTTTCTTCCGTAGAGTTATTGAATACGTAAAAACATATTAAGAAACCACGAGAACAATTTTAATTAGCACAAGAACGTGAGTTCTTCTTTTCCCCCAAGTGGGGACCGACCGATAGACAGATATTAGTACAATTTACCCAGCGTGCAATGACAGTAACTTTGGCACCGCACCGACAGGCAGAGCGCGCGGCGCGTCTCGCGCGCCCTCTGTATGATTTTTAACGAGCCATAGCCAAGTATGTAATTGTGTCTGAATGCGCTTCATAATGATTATTTATGTAGCGCGGTGCGGGTGGAAAATTATTTTTTATTGTTTCCATCCACGTGTTGTGTGAGGGGGAGGCGGGGGCGGAGGCAGGGAGCCTGCAGCCGCGATAACGCCGCCAATGGCCGCCAATCTGCAGTAAAATGTGAACTATGACGGCGCGGAGAGCGTTACTCTTAAATTTAAATATATAGAGCAAAGCGGAGTGCTAATTGAATACAGGGGCGGCGAAACTATTAGCGCGAGGTTGCGTAACATTTGGATTGCATTAACGAAGAAAGACTGGGAGAACGATCAGGAAATTAGATATTTTTGTTGTTAAAATTAAAAACAATATAATGTAAGCGAGTGGTAACAATAACCAGTAATTTGCAAAAAGCTCGTACGTTTGGCGTGCAAGCAGAGCTGCACTCCGCGGGCCGCAGTGAAGTTGTAAAGCGCGTGATTGAAGCGGCCCGCAAAAATGTCGGCCAACAATCCGCCGGCGCCAAACCGCGGGCCCAATTTATTTATCACTATTATACCGGCTCGCGGCTGCGGATTTACGATTCCATTGCGCCAGCCCTGGACAGCGGCCCACGGATTTTGTGAAATGCCGCTTGAACGTGGCGGCCATCCGATGATAATTGCTACATGGCTTCAAGTTTTTTTTTGTTTATTCGTAGGTCACTTTTAAGTAGATTTACTATATAAAGTAACCCATATACTGTCAAGTATCCAAGTTGCAGTCAATTTTAACTTTTTATCTTAACGAAGCAAAGCAAACATTTTGTACATTACTTGTTTATCTTTTAAGTACTCCTCAGTCCTCTTAACATACTCACAAATGTATGAACAAGTAAGTGTTATGATCGCGGAATGACAGGTGTTTAAATTGAGTAGTTCAATCCAGAGGCAACATGATTGCTTATAGGTAGTTATTCAATTATTGGGGTATATTTAGGTTACAGGTTTGACATCCATGGAGTCCTCTTAGTGGTTATACATTGTTAAATGATACACACACGTGCATAAACTGAACCCACCCATGTCCGCTGGCAACCGGGGTGGACGCGCGGTCCGCACGCGCTGCGGCATTCCTGCGTCGCTTGTCAATCACACGCGCCGCGCCGCGCCCGCACCGCGCCCGCACCGCGAACTGAATTTAATTCTATACATTGTTTTATTTTCACTTTGCGCGTTTGTGCGCGGCTCGTGACAGAGTGCCGGCTAATGGGATTTATTCGGGGTTTTTAAACTCGAAATTGATTTCCCGCCGGCTGCTGGCAAATATTTTTTGACGTGCGTGATCTGCAGCGCCTGGCCGCTAGCCCGCCAGCCCGCCAGCCCACTATCGCATCAAACTTTATAACCGATTCGCGGACCAATGGCTTTTGTAATGCCTTTACTATTCGAATCTACACCACGATATGTTTTTGATTTATTGTTGAAACAATTTTTTTTTAGCTAATCACCACTTTTTAATATTGTCAAGTTACATATATAGCTATAGAGCCCTAATCGAGGCAAAAAGGGCCGAAGCAGACTTCTCACTGGGCTAAAATAGCGTCACCCGCACTTAAGCTATTATTGGAAATGAATAATCTTAATACAAATATTATTTCATTAAATGAAGTCTAACTGAGACTAACAGTATTTCTCTTTAACAACACCAAAGGATAATTAACACATTTGTATTATGCGGTCGTTTGAATTCTCTAAACATTATTTGGTTAAAAAATGCACAAATTAGTCAAGAATTTAATAATTTTAAAACACTGACGCCGTTTGCAGTAATTAATAGCGATACTTTGCGTTTATTTTAAAGTCGTTTCTAACAGAGTTACAACTTATTATTGGTAATTTATTTTCACATAAAGCAAAATTTGCATTTTATACATCTGATAGAGTTTTACGACGTTGTCTCGTTCCGACACTTTACGAGGATTCCTACGAAGCGATTTAAAAACTAAATAATGTCTTTGACCCACTAATTTTGTTAGAATATGCATAAAGTATTGTTAATGTGCCGTCGTTAGGAATTTAGAAACTTTCCGAATTCTGTCAGAACATTCCTTCCTTATTAGAGGGTAAATATTATCATAAGACATTTCTACACAATGTATCTACACGTAAATACCATAAGGTATATTTCTGTAGACATGTTTAAGTCAGAAATAGTCAAGTTGGCGGCGCAGGCGACTTTATAGACGACGAAGGCGTGCTGAGAAGATCGTTTATTAATGCAGAATGATTTTTTTCATTTCTTAATATTAAGTTGTGATAGTTGTGTTTTATAATTGTGACATTAGTGCAAACAATGTGTACATTAATATAATGACGACAGTCTGCTTGAAATCTCGGCATAAATTGTGGAGATCCCAGAGTAATTATCGAAGCACCACTAGAAATTGCTTTCATAAGCGGATATCAGAGGCTTTAATTTCATCTGTATTTTTCTAGGTTTTTATGTGAACCTCTACAATACTAGAGCGCGTAATGTAAAGTAAGTGTGACAGTAAGACAAGCAATACATCCCACACTGTGGGAACGCAACAGAATCGCCAAATTAAAACGGACGGAAGCGCAAAAAGCGGCCAGCGCGGCGGGCTCGGGAGATTTATAAACTGTGCCGACGCTAACACACTTTCACGTGTCATTGGACGCCGCGTAAAAGCCTAAAAAGCCGAAACAAAAAAGCGCACAACAGGCGGGTACATGCATCTTTTTCACCCGGCTGACAAATGGCCACGGAACGCGGGATGAGTCCGAGAGCGGAATGAAAAATCATTCACAAATTGTGACGCCGCTCGGCCGGCGGCCCGGCTGGTCCGGCGCGGCCGCTTTTTAACCGGCCGCCATCAATACGGGGATGGGGAAAAGCGGTGACGTCACGAGGTGCGCTTCCCGACATCGACGAGCGAATAAATCAAGCGCTACACTAGCGCGGAGTAGGCTCCCGGATTACGGAGTTTTACGGCTTTTTGATTTACACCGCCGCTTGTTTAACGCTTTCGGTGGCCCATGAAGTAACGGCGGGAGAGATAGCACTCACAGATGGCTTAATGAATTTGGTTCGTCGTGCAACGCTGCGTCAAAGCGAGCGCCAGTAGACGTGGAGCAGTGACACGTCGTGTGCGCGACTTCCGGGGCGCGAGCGCTCCCACGCCGACCTAACTGTGTCACTTATAGTTATCTAATTGTAGTCATGATAAAAACTGGCTCCCGATACGTCGTTCTTGCTTGCTGCTTCGTAACATATTATTAAAACTTATAAATGCTTTGTTCTAGTTACTGCTACTTTGTTAGCGACAGGAATCGCCACAAATCTAGTTTTACCTTCATATTAGTTTACAAATGTGCTGCAGTTATTTTTGGAAAATTATATCTGACGTAGTAAAGGGAAATATTTGTTTCGTTGATTCAATTTTTACTGAAAAGTAATTTAAAATACGATCCGAAGTCATCGAAAAAACAACCATTGCCGCCTTAGTTACCGCAATCGAGTTTGATAGACAGGCGCTCATCAGCCCGATCAACTGGTGTCCCGCGCCCTCAGCTCACTCACTCACTCATTCATTCAATCTTCCGTTCACTCGATCCATTTCCAGTGATCACAGATCGCGGCGGTGTTATTTTTTTGCCATCAGCCCGGAGCCGGCACACACCTTTTTGTGCTGTCCACTGTTGATTGAGATTCTTGTCAACTACAATAATTGTCGCTCGAAATAAAGACACGTTCATAAATTAAAAATCAATAAAATATTTCATGTGTATTTAAACGCTATAATTGACGAAATCACGTTTGTTATTATAACCTTGAATAATACATTGTGTAAAGGAGAAGTAAATCGTAGGTATTGGTTACAACACAACGGTTATAACGTCGAATATTGTGGGGTGTATGTTGAGAAAAATTACAAGGCTTAAAGTGAATTCGATGTCCGAAAACCGAGGGAAGCATTTCGTCATAAAGCACCTAACATATACGAGTCGAGATTACGCGAACGGCGAATAATCGCTGGCGATCATAAAAAGAGACTTCTTAACGGTCTGCGAACGTTGGCTGCATGCCGGTCACGTCTGCCCAGCTGATTGACGCGAGACGTCCGCGCCCGGCCCCCTCCTCCCAGCGCCCAGACCCCCTGCAGGGGGCCGCCCCGCCCCCGCAGACTTGACCTGTGATCCGAGTAAGAAACATGTGAAAAATGTCATTAATACACTCCCCGGGCTCGCATCGAGCGAATTAATGTTCCATGGACTAACATCGATGACATTGTTATCAATGAAGTTATTAAATTGGTAAGAAATAAATTGACAATAGTTT
>JAODUI010000027.1:9010176-9026980 GCA_027563995.1 Papilio gigon
GTGTATTGTGAACTGTGCTCGGACAAACAACGGCAACGGCACCGCATTGGTTTTGCGGCATTAAGCCACGGACGCGATGGACGGGGGACGGCCGACGTCCGCTTATTACGCCTCGAACGTGCTGAGAAATCGAAGAAATGCGACGTAAACAGGGTCACCCGCCGCCGCGTGCGAATAACCGGACAATACGGACCCAGTGCAGGCACCTGGCTCATTCACACTACAAAGAGCTACTTTACTAAAATACGAACTAACTGATCTCGATATAACTAGGTAACGATGGTAGAAATAAGAAGTCAGGCGACTCCTGGCTTTGGTGACAGCACGATTTCCTGTAAAAACACGCATGTTGTCGACGCAAGTCCTTCTTGAAATGAATTAAAATATCTGTTTTGATTAACTTGTAGTCATGAAAAGATTTGAATAAAAAAAATGAATTTCCTTTCGTCGTTTATATTTTAGCTCAAGTCACAACCTTTTAGTGTTTAGAAATATCAATTACCTATATCAAGATCTTACATCGATGCCGGACTTTTCGGAAACGATAACCGATATACATCTAAGCAAGTAAATAAATAGTAAACATTATCTTCGTTAGCAACAAGTTGATCAGATCGACTGGTAGTGACCGTGATTGTAATGATTGAAATTAAGACTGGAAATACAACTGAAAGATATTTAGTGGGACTGTCCTGTCTAACGACAAACGTGTGTTCACTTAATACGTGAACCATCCGCGAAGGAATCATTTTGTTGATTGCGCGGGCCCTGCTCCGGCCGCTAATCCGATCTGTATCTAAGAAGCACATTTTTCAAGTTATTATTGGAGCTATCGTCTTTATTGTCGGCGATCGCCTCGCGATACCGACTTATTGGAGTGCGCCGACACCGAGCCCAGCCGTTCAGAGCACAGACCCTCAAGGAATATCTTAAACGTGAACGGTAAGCTATTACAAGGGCTTTAATAAATGAACGCTATATTTTGTCGACATAGGTTGCCAGTCATCATATGTATATCAGACATCACCTTCAGTTAAATATATGTATGATTTTTCTTCAGTGATTCAGAATCTATTTAAGATAACTAGCTGAAATTTAACTGAAAAATGTAGTGAGCAGGTTAACTAAATTTTTAATTCAAAACAATCACATAAATATAATATCGTAAGTGAAACCTTCTTTAAGTGGAGAAAAAGAATGAATAAAGACAATCAATAACTTCAGAATTATCTTGACCCACCTTTAAATAAAAAAAGGTCTAATTGAAACCTAAGACGCGCCTTCGCCAAAAAGCAAGCTCATCATACTGACATGGCCGGACGCAGGGCTCTCCTTACACTGGCCTGTTCCCGACCAGCCTAAAGCTTCTAGGAACCGGCCACACGCGCGCGCCGCCCGCGCTGACCGCTGACGTACAAACTGTCGCAAGCGTCGCTCTTGACACTCTTTGCCTGACGCCCATATTGAACTTACTTACAACGATTGACACATGACACAAATTACTTCGTTCTCTGTATTATCCAAGGTTCTGTCAGTGTTGATGATGTGTGATCCATCGACAACAACTTGCGGCCAGAAGTAACCACACTTGATAACAGAGACATCGCCCCGTGACGTCTATACGATGACAGAGAGACAGTTTGACTGTGTCATACGGAGCGAAATGACCTGCACTGCTGATTGACAACTTCCAGGGTCATCGACAACTGCTGTTCGACGATAAACATGAAGACAGAGTGACGAAAGTTGAGATTGGAAGACGGTGGACGTCTAAAAACGTATATTATTATATTTAGTACAGCTGATTGAAAAATTGACTTTGAACTTGACGAGATCAGTGGTCAGTTTGTTAAACTATTTACGTGCGCATTACAGGATATTTCACTTTATAGGGATAAATAATTTGAACTACAACAATGTGTGTGCCATATAAATAACATCTAGATACTGGACGTTATTAATCTCACTCAAGGCTGTTGAGTTATTAATTAAAAGTAATGCGATCAAAAAAATAAATACATCGAGGCAACGCGCATTAAGCTGTCCATCGCAGCCAATTATTAATATTTCAAATTTAGGTCATTTCGATATAAAAGCAAAGGCCAGTCAATCATTATTGTGAACACAAAAATAAACGAGGTCAATAAAATGAGACAATTATGGAAAGTAGACTTATTTGAACTGCAACAAACAAGAAGTAATAAGTATGAAGAAGAACATGAGGTCAAAAGATGCCGAGCGATCGCAGATTGTTACAGCATAAGTGGCAATAAATCGAGGTGACGTCACGGGCTTCGTCGACGTTGGGAAGCGGTGCGGGTCGCGGGGCCGAGGGACCGTCGCGCACACAGCGACCGCTCGGGAGCGACGCCAATTAACTCGTCGACAAATATTTCTCCGCGAGACAAAATAAAGCAAACGCCTAACCGCGTCAATGTCACGTTTTCTTCCTTTTTTCTTTGTTTTGTCCGTGTCCCGGCGGCGGGCGCGCGTCCCGCTGTCAATCACACGTCACCGACTGGATTTCTGTCCGTCTCCGCGTCTGAGCCGCGTAACCCGACTCTGGGAATCCACTTAATCTTTATTGACGTCGCACCGCGCGGCCACTCATTCTTTTCGCCCCGATCGAGCTAAAATGCCACCTGCGCGCCTCGCAACAAGAGCCCGCCGGCGGCACCAACATTTTGCGAGGTTCTGTCGAACGCTGCGTTCATTAGTGGTTCGTTTTCTTCTTAAGCAGACAACGTCTGTTATTTTCGATTTTTATTGATGGGTTTTCACATACCTCCTTTTCGTCTTATTGAAGGCGCGAGGGCGCGCGGGCGACCGGGCTCGGATCAATCGAGATAGAGGTGTGGTTGAATTGGACAATGGACGGCGCTTTTTGTTTAGTCCAGTAAGGACAACGTTTTGTCATGTCGGGATCAGCAATACAAAGGAGCAACCGGCCACCAGAATTCGCCAAATTAGCGAAGTGACCACTGCCCGAAAGACATCGGCACTTATCTGCGCTCCCTTACCTCGTGGTCTCAGCTGTCCGCACTGCAAATTAAGCTACTGTAGGCACATTCCTCGCAGTTGGACTATGGAAATCGAATCATCTCAAACATAATCTTAACGTCTCCTAGTCATCGACCATGGTGCACGGTGACAGATGTCAAAGTTGTCACCGGCACACCTGACGCCCCACCGCACCGGCCCCGCAGTGTCCCGCACCGGCTGGGCACAACCAAAATAAACAACGCGCGGGTCGCGCGCGCAGCGACCTTACATTTCAACAGCCCATTGTCAGGCAAACACCAGTTTGTTCTTCACGGAAAGAAAGAATGCTATGGACAAGCCGCACAAGTTTATAAATTGGTATCCTTCGTGTTGGATCTAAAAAGCAAACTGTATCTACTTAAAATTATTTATGAATGGAGAAACAAATTAATGTTGTTCAATTTTATTGGTTTTTACAATATCAGAACAACGTTATGTAATATGCATGATGCAATATTCATTTTAATTAATCCATGTTTATCGTATCCTAACAAATCTTGGTGGGTATTCCGAAAACAGAATTAATGGTGATCCGCAGCGGAAATAAAAAATCCTTAGATACATCTGGTGCGATGATTGAGGCTTATCCATATGTTGCTAGCGTAAAAGAAAAAGTTTTTGCTGTGAGTTTAAACATATCAGGCGCATTGATTGATTGATGTTTGTTCAAGGAGCGGCGGCGGCGGCGGCGGCGGCGGCGGCGGCGGCGGCGGCGGGCAGCGGTGGACCCTACCCGAGTTATTTGTGCCTTTATTGATATTAAGACGTATCCCGCGGCACGTAATTATAACATTATTCACAACTCCCGGCCGCCATTAACTCCGACAGAGCGATCACTCGGTCAATCATACTTCACCAAGATCATTCGACACGTTAATCGAATACCTTTTTCGAGGTGTCAGGATGAGGTTCGAAATTGATTCATTCACTCCTCCTAATCAGAGCGATGCTTGTGTTAAAGGATGAACTATTTATTTGAGCTTCATTTATTCCGACCATGAACTGCATCGAGTGTCTGATACAGTGATGTAGGGCTCTTTAACTTTTAATTTATTTAGCTGTGCCTATACTACTACTTCCGTAGTAACCGAGCGAGACGTGCTTCGAGGCGGCTACCGCGAGGGAGCAGCGTTACGGGAGTGGGGGCGAGGGAGGGTGTAACAGCATGTAAATGCAAATGAGTGCAGTACTTTAGCGCGCGCGCATCATTACCGCGCCCCGGGGAATCCCCGCCGCTCTTACACGACGATGCCGCGACTCCTCTTGGTTACAGTAAGGTAATGTTTCCACCTATAGTACTTTATATTAAACACGTTTTTCTTGAGTATTCCAGTTAACAGAGTGAATTCCAGCAATTTTAAATGAAACAACGATCTCGTCATAACCCCAGCATTCAGGAAGACAAGATGCCAGTCGGAGTTATATAATGTAAAAATGTTTTTTTTTGCCAAGTCCATGGCGCTGTGTATACTAAGCTTTAGTGTACGCGTGTGAAAACGTATAACGATCAAATCAACTGGATAATGCAATCAATTAAATAGTTTTATCGTGGTGATGGATGTGTGCGCGAGGCGACAGGCGACAGGCGACAAGGAACACACCTGGCCCGCGTCGCCAATTTGTCGCCTTCGCCTTCCGTCATTGACGAATTGGAAGTCGACGAGAGAGGACGCGTCTTCGGCCGGCGTCCGATGCAAATAGAATCACTTTATTCATTTACAACATCAATAAATATTATGAAATATAACTGGCTTGATTACACTGACGCGGGTGAGCTCGTCATCGTTCATCTCACTTTTAATCAGCTTTATTCGTTTCAGCTATTTTTACGATACGCTTTTAAAAATACACTTTTGAGACAAAGAAGCATGACATGTGTGGCAATATGTCAGGAAAATTAAGCCTAAAATACTTTCAATTGTTACTGATATATTTACGGTAAAAACTCATAAAATAAAGTAATTGACATTAGTCACTTTTGAAACCTGCAACAAGTTTATTGAAGTGACGGACAATTATAAAGTTGGTATGTATATGAAGCAAAAAAACAACCCTTCAGTCTCGAGCCACACCGATACTTTGATACATTTTGTGTCTTTGTTTCGAAGAGCCGCAACTTAAGTTATTCATGCGTCAAGTTAAATTCAGGGATGCCACTTGCTGCAAGTTGCAAACGTGTTTCAGCTTATATTACTAGCCACTGTTTTAACTTGTAAATAAATCAAGACGGGCATTTTCCAAATCAAATTTTGTACAATTTCTTAACCGAAAAAACGCAACATCGCAGAGGCTAATAAGTTACGTTTGAAGTTGTATGCTAATAATTATTTTAGGAAAACTTTATCACCAGTTATGCATTTTCAACTGCCTTCAAAGTTTCAATCATGTAGAGCGAATTGTAAGGGTAGGATTAAAGTAGGATGAGGTGAGGTCAAATGTATTTTTTGTTTGCAAAACATTAGAATCGGTTTGTGGACAGCCCTAAGTGCAAGGCGTCAGTATATTCGCATCGCACTGGCCGCCCATCAATCAGCCGGTCGCCTGAGGGTCCTAGAATGCGCTGCAAGGCGCTGGAGGACGCCGGTGGACGCCAGCGGAGCCCGCGGATCAGATAACGCCGCCGCATATGATGCGATTAATGGCGATTATTGCCGGTGCGTACGGCAATGCGGCCGGCCGGCGCGCCGCGTGGGTTGCTAACCCGTCCGGCACGTCACGCTGTCATTCATGCCGCGAGTGGCGTCTGATGAGCGCTAAATTATACACGCATCACATATTCGCTTATTAAACTTAGGACATTGATGAGAAAAGAGCCAAAGGTTTATTATTTTTAACATCTCCTGTAAGCAAGGATCTACTCATTATATTTAATTTTACAAAAAACAGGATATAGCGCTTGACCTACGAGTGCGTACAACGCACGCTGAGTGAACATTATAAAATTGTTGTCTAGAATTGCGATTCTAATTTATTACATTTATATTCAGTCCGTCTTGTTATGATTAGTGCCGCGCAGACACAAAAGAATAAGTACATTAATTTGTTACGAGAATTAAAACAAAGGGATGGATCAAAACAATCAATCCGGGCAAGTCGAGATGAACGATTAAAATCAACAAAGCTAGCCGTCAGCGCACCGACTGACGTTTATCTCCTCGGGTGACGGCAGAGGGAGGGGCGGGGGAAGACAGGGGGAGGGTGATGTCGAGCCAGCCTTCAACTGCACTGTCCGACTACTAGACTCAGTTTAAAACATATTACTGTTTTTCTTTTGTTTTATCCGATATCAAAGTAGTAAAAAGTACTATTGTTAACTTTTCAGAATTACATTTGCCAGATTTACTGTCGGAAAATTGTAAACTGTCAGATGCACGCCTAAACCGTGACAATAGGTGGGCTAACTTTACATGAATTTAGCTGTTTCACATTAATCTATATTGTACAATGAACAAAATGCAAATATAAAATTAACTTGTCATATTTTGCAAACAAAAAATGTGGAACTAGTGTTTATAATGTCAGGAAAGTTAGGAAGGTTTCGGCTATTTTAATAATGAATTGCATTGAATAATTCGTTTCCAGATAACAGTCGAGCACTAAATAGTAATCAATAAGCCGATTACAGCACTGATACACAGCTGTCAATTGCATTAGATAAAGCGCGAAATTGACAAACTCGAGGCGACGGACGTAAAACAAATCAATCCTCTTTGGGATTATTAAAAATATAACTAGATTATGATAAAGGTGTAAATATGTTTTCATATCTTATCGTGTCGTCGCTGGAAAACAATATGATTTCTTTGAATTACCAATTTATTAGGTATTAGTATTCATTTGCGTCGTCAAACGGAAATAACTTCAGAGAACATTACTTAAATAAAGTATCACAAAGCGCCTTCACGCCTTTGCATTTTGAACATAATTAATTAAATCCTATCATTCATAGATTTCTTTAATTCAGAAAAAAATTGTGACTATTGTTTGACTCAAAAAAATGTAGTCAAGAAAGAGCATCTACGGCTCAATAACAAACACATAAATGGAGTTACTCTGGAAGTTGTCTTTTGTGTTTTTTTAATTTGAATTGTTAATCTCTCAGTGTAAGAGTCAATTAATCACTTTGCAAACAACTTCCAGAAGGAATCAGAAAGATTATGCCCATAGATAAGTGCGTTGCGATATACCTTAATACCTAATTAATAATGTCTTTAAGATTATTTGTTTTTCTTATCAATATTTTTGTTATCGCATACCAGCCGCAACACGCGGCGACATGGCCCTAGCTGCTTATATGGTAATCTTTCAGTATCTAAACTTTCGTGTAACGTTATTACGAACTAAATAATTTTTTTTAACACGTACATGTCCGGTGTCGGTACCGAACACTTGGGGGCTCATAGAGGACCATATTATTTAACAAACGAGAGCCGAGGGACCGACACCGGATAAACTCATAGGTGAATATTAGACGTTTTATATTTCGTTTCTGAGCAAGTTTCCTCTGAGATTTTACCAAATGTTGCTCTATACATATTGATATATCCGATTTTTTTTTCTGTTAATTTCTCGAGTGTGGTGAATGTTAGAGTTAATTTAATTGTACGTCGCAATACATAATAATATCATCTTTATGACATAACAAGGTAAGATATTTTAGCGATTATCATGATATATAACATATGTGGGCAATTTAAAAAAAATCCCCTGTTCACAACATCAATTAAGATTACATAAGATCACTGACTAGACGCCTGAGAGTTACAGTCCAGCCAGTCCAGTCCAGCCGGCACTCCAGGAACAAAGAAGCAGCCTTATTACAAGAATTCTGTAACTGTAATAAGGCTAGTCATATTGTTAATTTTCATCCGAATAAATCCTTTATAAGAAAACTAATGCAAAAAACGTTGCAGATTAAGTGGCAGTACAGTAAAAATTAGGGGCAGTCAACGGCCAGCAATGAACCCGCGACCTCGTTGATTCAATCGACCGCGAGATTGACACATGATTGACGTAATTAGCTTAACAAGGAGACAAGTTAATAAATTGTCGACCTACCCACACCGAGCGCAAGCGGCCGGCCGGACGCGCGGAATTTAATAATAGAGAAACCTCGCGCTAATAGAGCTCACTGTGTTTCGTACAGCTCGATACGAATATTTGTGATTTTCTATTGGATTTATGTTCCTTTGTTTTCGCCTTGATTAGATTCCGTCAGACGCCTTTAGTACACTACAGATCGATGGCTAATAATACAATAAAAATGTATGATTCAGTTAATTCGGACGATTATCTGCGTCCATGCGCAGAGTTGCTGTCCACGCGTGTCCACTGCTCCACGAGTTACTATTTAACTTAAATTATTCCTCGTACAAGAACCCGATACATATAAGACTTTAAAAGATCGCAAATTATTTGTAAGCACATATCTGAGCATCGTCTCGTATGAACTTTATTTGTAAGTGCGTAGAGTAACATTTCGTTTGGCAACGCACGTATCGAAAACGGCGTAGGAGTCAAACACGATGATCGTTCGACAATTTGATTCGAAATATATCGATACGTCGGAGTTGTAAATAAACGTCGGTAGGTGGGTTCGGGTTCGAGTCCCGACGAAAAGCGGCGCTTGGCACGCACGCTGTGTGGCCTCGTAAAATATGTCTATTTGGACACTTACGTGCTCCAATGAAATTTGCGTCAATTGAGTTTGTGTTTTATTTCATGAAATTTCTCTCGATGCGAGTGTTTAATGAGCCGAGTTTCATTCACACGACACTCGATGATCCGATTCTTTAAAAGTAAAGCATTCAAGAAACTGATTTTTAGGTAAGGTAACATATTGTTTCGAAGATCGCGAAATATTCAAGAAGTAATTGTAATAAATAAAATAATTATTAGATATATATAAATAGTATTAATACATTATGTAAGGAAGATAACGAGGTGTGAGCGCGGGGCGGCGCTGATTGCCTGTCCGTCTGTCGGCTCGCGTGCCGCGCACACCTCTGCTTCATATTAACCTTAATACTCATCGGATTTCTCCATCAAATATACACATTATGGACCAGTAAATTGTTCTCTTACATACAGATACTCTAGGATATATTGTATTTAGACACACACCATAGAAGTGGTCTCGCCCGCTCTGTTGTAATCTCCTGGGAACACAGACATCTAAATAAGTGTAGAACTAGTACACGAAGACATTAACTTAGTTAAAGGAGCTGATAAAGTCAACATTCAAATTGTAATTAAATTTAATCTTGTATTAGCTTGCAACAAGCAAATACAGGTAAAAAGTTTTTCTCTGTGCCACTGTCACGTTACGTCACTGAGCGCGCGACGCTAATGGAATTAGCGCTTATTATTCCTCAGAACATTCCAGAGCATTCCATCAAGAAAGTGTCATGCGCGAGACGCGCGCGGGACGTGCGCGGGACGTGCTATCTAATTGCGAACACACCGCGAAGCGCATTAAAAACGATGCACCATATTTTAATTCATAAGAACATTGCAACTAATATTTTCTTGTAAGATCTTAAACTACAATACGAGTAAGCGATTCCCATTTCTTTGCAGGAAGCCTTAAAGGCGATAATTCCGTAAAAGAAATGTGTAGTTACGTTACTCGCAATGCTAACGTAAGTCTCGCCCGAGCGCATTAAGGCTCGAGTCACTCTCAATCACTCAAGCTGTCTGGCTGTCAGTCATAAGCAAGACGAACGGGAGGCCGGTAGCCACGCGCCCCCGCCACTAGGTGCAGGGGAAGGGGGAGGGGGAACGTTGGTCAGCTCTTGAAGACAATTTAGCGAGGCGAGCCAGCAGGCGATGGAATTTATTAGAAGGAACCCCACCCGAGCACGATGTAGTTTTCAGCCATGATAAAGTTTATATTTTACTGCAGATATTATACGTCGGTGAAATAGCTGACCCGCTCCAATGTATTGAACAGTTGCGGTCACTCCCACGTGAGAGTGTGGTGATGGGTTCTTTCACTTTACTCGGCTGCTTAAGGTCCTTGCAAAATGTCAAATAATATCACAATATTATTTGGCGTCTTTCGCACTAATAAAAAATTATTAAAATTGAACCTGAATGTCTATTAAAAAAATAATATTAGGCATCAGTCCGACACGTAACGAATACATTCATAAATGATAAGTATTTTTTGACATAACAAAGAGTTAAACTAGATATCTTGCAGAACTCATCGATTCCAAATATAAAATTACAAACCAACATTTTCAGATTTCAAAGGCCACCTTGACGTGCCGTTCTTAAAAACAATACACGTCGTCCCCAGCGCGCCCCCGCCCCCGCGCGCCGCCCGCCGCCCGCCGCGCCCCCTGACGACTGCAAACAGACTGAAAAACGCGACAAAGCAGCCGGACCGGGCCGGCGGGCGGTGAGTTAACATCATTATCGGCACGAGCCTGGCCGGGGCCGGCGGGTGGCTGGGGGCGCGGGCGCGGCGGCGGGGGGCGACACACGTCGCTCAGATGTCGCGCGCAGACGGACGTCTTTGTCCACCGCTTTATTTACCCGGCGCCTTTGCAACGGCCAGAGGCGGCGGGCGGCGCTCGTTCGACTAGCAGATTCCGCTCGCTCCTTGCCCAGTGATATATAACAATAATTTGAACCGGGCCCGACCGATAAATTCTATTTAAAGTGGACTCGCCATACGTCTTCATAGCGTGTGAACAGATGGTCCTCAACGTCTGCGGCCGCCTGCTTTCATTTCACGTTATATATAGTCGTGAAATTCGCATGCGCACATGGAAGCGCTTTATCAGTACATCAATTAGTGGCCGGCACCGCTACATGTAAATTAGACTTAGTTTACCGCATCGTCGGGCCGCTCCTCTCATCGATACGTAGCGCAATAAAATCAAACAAGATGAAGTTATTTTTATTTGAATATAAACAGGCGGCGCGGACGCGGCCTGTCTGCGCGCTGCGCAGCTCTTCAATCAGTTGATTCAATCAAACTTGACAGCTCAAAGTCGATGTGGGTCGGACAATGTACCGACCATCGATTTTTCCTTCCCTCTGTGTGTGTATGTAGTTGAATAACTTTCGTTAAATAGCTTCATGTTGACACGAGCCAAGTGAATACAAGCATAAAATACTTTGTTGTCTGTTGTTTTTGCGAGCCTGGGGTGTTTTGAAGATTTAACATCTAGTTGTGTGCAGTGCCGGGTCAGGTACTTAAAAAAAGTATTTAAACCTGGGCTTTACAAAAAGTTAAAAAAAAAAACAGTAACAACCAAATGACACATGTTAGTGGTCTCGCGAGCACAATTTGTCCGCTCCATGGAATTAATTGTTTTGCGGTAGCTTTCTATAACGACAAATAGAACAGAAGATTGAAATAAAATGTCTGATAAAAGAAATCAGCAAAGGTTAGTATAAAACGATATCATCAAAGTAAATCTGCATCGGTGCACTCAATCACACAGCAGACGGGGCGCGTACTCGCCTGTTTAATTGACGGCCCACTCCATCACAACAACCTTGGAGTCTGTCACAAACAATCGCAGCACGACACGAACTTATCCTTTTCATTCTTATTCCGAGGCAATAAGACTCAACTCGTATGAATGCGGAATATTGCTGAAATATCTTGTAAGAAACCAAAATATTGTGCTACTAGTTTACGGGATATTGCGCCTAATTGCAACAGGCATAGAGGTCAGGTGATCGGCAATGAGATTTTAAAGAAATTCAGACGTGTAAACTGTCAGAGGTAAAAGTCACATGTCAAAATCAAACTATGATTATGAAGCCCTTGCCCGAGTCCGCGATGCGATGAGAGACGGCTGAACTGTTTTGTAAAAATCACATGATTTTATTGCGATGCTACAGATTTACAGAAACTTAACGCAACTTTTGCTTTTCATAGAAATTAGACAACTTGCTTCAATCTTTTCCACGTCTTTTTAATTTTTCTCCGCTGCCTATTTTTATAAATTGATTCTAGAATTATAAATCAACCGTACAGTGTCGTATTCACAGTCTTATATGCCCGGTGCATAACTGACAAAGTGAATAGTGAAAGTACCGGGCCACGAAAATAATAAAAGATGTTTGACAAATAGTGAGCAAATGTCGCGCGGGAGTCGTGCATTCAATGTGCGGAGTTTGAGAAGGCGTGATTACACTCCTGGCGCCCTTCGTCAAATCTTTGATTTGCTAATATTAATGATTGCTTGCTTATAAATGTTCTTTAGTTAAACTTTAGAACAGAATCAAAAAGTTCATCATGACATATAAGTTTCTTTGCTGTGCTCCATTATAAAAAAATTGTATCCAACAACAGGTTTACATTAGGTTGCTAAACTTTTGAACGTTACGTTTAAAAAGAGATCTCTCAATACCGATATTATTCAAAGGCAAGCGCAAATCATGTTTTACAGGTTGTTTAAAATAGTTACGAATTTAGCATCGGGTAGGGATTGGCGCATGGCAGGGGCGCTCGCGCCGCCGCCCGCGCTGCCGCTACCGCCGCGGCGGTGCAAACACGACCGGACGGAAATAATTCTCTAACGCTATAAATTATTTAAAGTAAACACATCGCTTGACGAGAACCGAATCAAATCTGGCCAAGAACCATAAATTCAGTTCGGTGGGAGCCGAATCAATGAATCAATCAATAAACCGTGCTAAAGATTGAGATATTTCACTGGCGGCGGGTGCAAGGGGTGAGCGGCGAGGGGGGGAGGATGGGGTATCACAGGGGGTAGCGGCGGGCGCAGCGGGAGCGGGGGGTGTTTACCGGCCGTGACGGATATATCCTCGCGTAGACAGCCGTCAATCATTCGCGATATGATGAGAATTAATATTTCACCTCGCCTCGCCTCGCCGCGCCGCGCCGCGCCGCGCCGCGCCGGGAGAGACGGCCGTCCACTAGAAGACGTATATATAGGTATATTGAGATGTGCAGACACGAGTATTTCTAGATTCATACAAAATGATTAAATATCTCTGGGAGAATGAAATCGAGTCAGTTTCGAAGGCAATGTGAAACAAGTGACTTGAATAAGATTGATAGTGTTCGTGCAGGACAGGCAACTTTCAAATAATTAATATGTGCCCTTTTATCACTTCGATGTCTGAACTGATCGTATTTTGATCAAATTACTTTGTTCGCTTTAAATTAATTGACTCTTGTTGGCGAGTCTTTAATTTAAATAAACAAATCACGAACTTTAATTGAAGGATTCGTTGCATGAACGCAGCCGGGAGTGTGCACTAACTAGAGGAGATAACGAGCTCGAACACGCATTTATTTCGCGCAGGACATGAGTACAACGTAACATTAGTTCTGTTACAATACCAAGGGATCATTTTTAATATAATCGTATGACACATATCATTGATCTAAAGCCAATGAAGGTGCCTACCGCAAATGTTAAGCACAAATTCTAAGTAACGACTACACTTGTTCTAAATATAAAAACACGCTACTTACAAATGTTTACATATATTTCTGAAATGATGACTGTAGTGTCATTTACGCGCGTTTTTATCGCAGAATTACCAGCGAGCACTGCCGGCGGCGCGGCGGCGGCGCGGCGACGGCGCGGCGACGAGACGAGCGCGTCAATGTCTTAACGAATACATGAGCACGTCAATGTGGGATCAATCAAGTAGGAACGTCTCCCCTCCGGCGGCGACGGGCCGGGAGAGGGAGCAGTGAGGAGGTTGGGGGGCAGACGTGAGGGACCCTTGACCTGTCGCTGTGTACACTGCGGGGAGGCATGACGTTTGATTGATAGATATGGAGGTGGCCAGTATTTTTCGCTTAGTACAAGGTTTTGCGCTTTTAAAAACTGCCAAGAGGAGAAATTTCTTGCAACATTCACTACTTAAAACAAAAATAGCACAGAACCAAGTAAAGCAAATGGAAAACTCACTGGCCTCTTGTCCTAAAGAAATTTAAACAAATCAATTGCAGCCCTGACTCTACAAAGACGTGGCTTCATTGACCCCTGATGGCGACGATGTCTTTATATTTTCTAGTTCCATGAGACCAGTACAGGTGAACAAACGCTTTTGTGGTGGTTCTCTACCAGATCATTTAGTATACATTGCTTTACTTATACATTGTGTGACATCAACAGAACAAGTTGACTTCGTATAAATATTGCCTCCACTACATTCAATGCAAATGTATATTAATGTCCTCAACGCCCTTGACCACTGGCAACAGTTAGTACGAGTGTTTATAGAAAAGTCAAAACTACTTCATAGGGTCTTCGTCGTGCTCCTTTTCCCGCCTCGGTCACGAGGAGAATAGACGCTCCCGTCACGAAAAATATCAAAATTCTATTAGCAATTCATGAATAGACGCAGACGTTAATGAGCCAAATTCGGACTTCTACTCGCCGCTTGTTTAAACGACTGCAAACCCTTAGCGTTTAGTTTCAATAAAAACTAAACAAGAACACTTTCGCTGACGACGGCGGCAGAACATCGCTCAGACTGCGGTCTGACGGACGATGACGTGACGCAGAAACATGTTTTGTTTTTGTTTCAATCACGCTACTGTACTTGTTTTATTTCGACTTTGTAATGTAACACGACTGGTTAAATCACTTGTACATGTATCAAGTTAGCACAGTTTTCTTACAACGTTTTAAAATATCACATCGATCGGACTGTCCATAGATGACACTCAGTGAGTTAGAACAATGCACCTTACATTGAAATTCTGCTAAAATTATTGTCGACGAGAGCATCGACTGTCCACATGTTTTATTATCGTGATGTATTCATTAAGATATCGGTTGATTAAGCCGGAACCAAAAAAGAATTTCGTTTTACATTAAATTGCAAAATCTGCCAGACCACTGACATATCGGTCGATTAAGGACACTTGATATAATCTGCATTAATCACTCAGTCTGAGGGAAATGTCTGCAACAGTTGACACTGCAATCGTTGACAACTCTCGTAATCTTATTGAAAGCAGCGGTCTGAGTGCGGCGCGACCTCGCCGCGCTGACCGTGAGCGATCAATTATGACCAGTCCAGTAACACAATTACTCACGCAATTTAAAATACACGTCATACGTCAATTAACGCTGAAATGTGTCAATCAGGGCCGCGCCGAGCGCCGGGACAGACGTACCGAATTTTAAATAATTAATCAATCAAAAGAGTCAACAGTCCGTTATTAATTAAAATCGAGGTTTTGTTCGCATTCTCTTTACCTGCCGCCTGTCGCCGACGTCACAGGCAGATGTGCTTACCTGTAACAGAAGGAGAAACAATTGGGCATTGCATCATATAACATGTATTTGTAAAAAGCTACTAGCTAATACTAGTACTGGCAAATCTGTTGGTATGTTCTGACTACAACAAACAATTTTATTCAGTTCAAACTTTAACCAAATGAGGCAGCTTGGTTAAAAAAATGGACAAACTGAACGAAGACATTCAGAAGTGAAGAAACCTTTTCGCTTGTGGACGGTCCATAACAGATAGAAGTGTTCCCATTGGCAACGACCGGCACCGCTCAAGTTATGTGACGCGGCGCGCTGTTGCCCCGACCGAGCGGCCCCTAGGCCCCCTAGACCGTCTCTCTCGCGCCTAAGCCCTAGGACAATGGCGGAGTGCTAAAATTTTATTCGTCTCACACGTGCCCGGCCGGGCTGCATAATGCAAAGTTACGTTAACTAAAAAGAAAGATAAGTGCATATTTATACGAAGGCCGCGCGATATTTCGCAGCCAGCGTCGGTGTAAAGCGTTCGATTACAATTTAATGTCGCGATGGCGGCTGCGGCTCGAAATTTAGAATCTCGACCGCTCGATTTTTCTTAGACAGAACTAGACTCGTGTCCTTTGTAATAGAGTTTGTTTTTGCGTGGCGCGAGTAAGATATATGTGGTGCGGACGACGCGCCGGAGCCGCGCCGGGGCCGTTTCATTACCGCGCCGCAGTCGCAGGCGGCAGGCGCTGTGATGCTGCGTCGCTATACTTGTAGCATTAGCGCCGCGGCCGTGTTCATTTATCGCTTCCACGAATATTTTACCGATACTGTGCCAGCGATGTCGCGGGACTCCAATAAAGTTATAAAGTAACTCTAGTTCCTTCTCTGAGACAGCACGGAGCATCCTGTAAGAACCTAACGTAACATGATATTAAAATTTGCTACCGAGCTAAGAGGCGACTCAGACGAAAAGTACTAAGCCTACTTTGGGCTCGTGTGCGAGCTGACAACGAGACGACGACTGAATTAAGCCAGTAATTAACTACACACTGGCTCTTCATTACTGATAAGACAACAGTAAACAACGATCGACCACATTGGGGTAGGAAATTGGCCTCCATTGCAGCCACACTCCTGGTCCCCACCAGGAGTGTGGATCGTCCTCCCTCCAGGTGGACCGACGACTTAGTGCGGACGGCAGGAAGTCGTTGGATGCGGAAAGCGGAGGACCCCGCATACTTTGGAAGGCGTTGGGAAAGGCCTATGTCCAGCAGTGGGTAGACAGGGGCTGATGATGATGATCATGATGACCACATTGTTTAGGAATAAATGTTTGACGGGTTTTTGTCTTTTCAATTAGCTGTAATTACACGATTATGAGATTGAATGTGAATGGCTACAAAGGTAAAGGAAGACTGAAGGTGTGAAAGGACTGTGTGAATGAGGATAAGCGAAAGAAGGGTGTGAGTCGAAATGTGACGGCTGACAGATGTATCTAAGAGTAGTACACACTGGGCCGACACCTCGTATGGGAAAGGACAGGTTGA
>JAODUI010000027.1:9027080-9042741 GCA_027563995.1 Papilio gigon
TATCATTTTTATGAAATACTTAAAACATAATGTATATACAATTGAAAAAAAAATCAGCGATCGTTTATATTTGTTTCATGATGATGACCACATTGTTTAGTCTCTATGAAGTTAATAAAAAAAAGCAACAGATTATTATCTACATTTCAATTAAAAGTCAATAGCTTAATTTGAATGATCTTATTGGTGACGCAGGTGATGCCGCAGCGGCCTGCGGGCGACTGTCGATCATTTGAGCGTTATCGATATGATCACTGCCCGGAGCTGTGTGGGCTTTATTAATGGACCGACATCACTGGAGGCCGCGACACAAGTGTATTTTTCTTTGTTCCGCTGCCGCTGATTCACTTATTAATGTGAACAGGTGAAATACAATGAAAAGTGTCAAACTTGCATTAAAAAATTTACACAAAATAAGCGACCGAAATGGTACCGATCCCACTCACCCTGAAGATGAGCCCCCGATGAGCTCGAAACTAGTCGGTACTGAACCGAATACACGTGAGTTAAACCGATTTGTAAATAGTATAGTGAAATGTCTCACGAAAGTTTTAATAGTTTAAAACACAAAATAATATTTGCTCGTGGCAGTAGTTAGTGCCAGTTCCTGTCTAAAAGTGACAAAATCAAAGTTAGAAAGTCAAAGCAATGTTGGTCTCGTCGCCTCGTCTCATCGTACATCGTGAAAGTTTGGCAAAATATGACTAAACATCCGTTAGAGTGACATGATCCAAATTAATTGTCAGCCAAAAATGTATACATTTGGCAAACAACAGGCAGCTTGATTGATTCCCACCCATATACAGAAGGATGTCAATCGCTTGTACAGTATCGCGGCGTCG
Source organism: Papilio gigon (assembly GCA_027563995.1). Lineage (NCBI taxonomy): Eukaryota > Metazoa > Arthropoda > Insecta > Lepidoptera > Papilionidae > Papilio > Papilio gigon. The sequence continues at coordinate 9,027,923 of JAODUI010000027.1, forward strand.
TTTGAGATTCCTTAGAGAGACGTCTGGTGACTTCATCCGAAAACTGTCTGTACAGGAAATTGTTTACTGTCGCTAACTTTCCGATGAGTCACAGGTTTCGTTTTTGAAAATTGTGAAATGTGCCAGAGAGTGATGCAATGAACATAATGTATAAAGCTGTTTTATATTTCATCACTTTCTCATTACTATTAAAGTACTATAAGTAACACAGAACATTATCAAAATCAATAAACGATTAGTGTCAGTAAAGTTTCGGCACGTATCAGGTGGCATAGGATACTTACATGGCGATATTATTAAAAAGAAGACGAATAATGCGTAAACTTTAAGCTAGTTATCCATTTATAAGCGATTCAATAATACTAGTCATCTTCGTCAGTCCGAGTCTCTCACGACGCTTCACGTCGTGACACCGCCCGGCGAGGGAGGTTGCAACACGGCTCGGGAATATGTCAGACGTCAGTCAAGGGATCATTAAGAAGACGCCAGCATGTTTGATTTGGCAACAGCACACGCCGCGCGACACCCAGCGCCCGCAGCTGACCGTGGCTGGCTCATTAATTATTCACGCGACAGATTTTGTTATAATTTTGAAAATGTAAAAGATTAAGAATAAACCGGTACAGTCGTTCAAGACGACATCGTAGAAGTAACTAAACAGTTTAAGACAATTTAACTGATTTCACGTGAATATCGAAAGAACAAAAGCTTTGACATGGCGTAGTTGAAAGAGCAATAAATGTGACACAAAATAAGGTTAACAACGTGGGAATTGTCGTTTAACAAAATACGTTGATCCAAGTTTGGGCCAACATTTACAAATACAGCAAACGTTTGGCAAACAGTTTGCGATCGCAACGCGAAGGGAGGCCACGTGGGCGTCACGCCAATTATTTACGGCAGTAAAATTAAACATGTCTCTGTCATAAAACAAGAAAAATAATGCGTTATTCTTAATATTTTACGAGCGTGGCTGTAGGCGGCCGGACAATAAATAGCAGACGTCGCGTCGACACCCATCCAGCACGCCGCAAGAACTGCCGTGCGCCATGATTTATACCGTGCCTTTAATCAGGACTTAATGGCCAATAAAAATAGACGAAAGTCGAGCTCGATGTTGTTTCGCAAATCAAAGTTAGATAGGAGCATCGGGCGGTGCTCTACTCTCCTTATGTCCTTCCGTTTGGCAAAGGTCTGATATAATCCGAACGAATAGTTTCATTCCGCATTCGAGAGATGCAAAATCTAAAATTTCTTCCACTGTGTTCATCTGATCTCTTCAACAATTTACTACATTAAACGCTGTAATATTGTAACAGATGTGAAATATTTATTGATAGTTAAAAAGAAATAAGGTAACTGTTCGGGAAAGTTATCGATATTTTTTTCGAATCGTATATTAAATTTAAATATATAAGATGTCAAATTAATCTCTAACACGCTTAGGCTTGTATCATTAAAACACCAGTTTGCAACCGCGCATCCGAACACTCGATTTAATTGAATACATAACGAGTAAGGCAAAGCAACTTCGACCCAAATATACACTGGCGCCCCGCGGACGAATATTAGAACGGTTTACAAAGCTAATAAGAATATCATAATTCACACCAATTTGTATTTATATTTAAAAAATTCGGAACACGTTTAGATTCTATGCGTGCTGATGGAATGGCGACTGATTAATGCTGTTTCGACACGGTCCAACGACCCGCCGCGCCGTCGACAGTGCGCCGGAGGCGGTACGGCGACGGTAGCCTTCCTTGTGCCCATTCATTTATCAATACAGACTAGGTGGAAACACGTTAGTAATGAATCTATATTCTATTGCCTAATTGAACGCTAAGACCTAAACCTGTGGACTAATCCATTGTTAATATCACTTGTTATTGCAGCGTTCCCTGCAACTTATATCAATTGCATCTTACACTTAACACGTTCAATGACTCGCCTATTTGATACGTTAAAGTGAGCCTGCAGATCGAGTCCTTCGTACTGAATGTATTTAACGATGATATATGATGTGCCGAACAACATAGTACACTGCCCGCTATCACTTGATCTCATATTTGGGGCAAGCAATGGAACGCGCAATGTACACTATCCGCGAATGAGATATCCCAGGTGCAGCTGCAGCGGGCGGTGACGTTGTGCAGTACGAAATGGCCGCTCAATCAGCGCGCTCGTAAGTTCCCATGATTGTTTGGACGCGCCGCAAATACGCCGCGGCCACAATTACACAATAATAAACTTAACACAAAGAGCGCATGCTCCTTCTATAATTAATCGCTCAAACGGAGATGCAACAGACTTTAATTCGGACTCAGACAGGCTTTTTGATGAGTAAGTATCCGCGTGCCTATTGTATAAATACGATATTTGGTTCAATTAATTTCCTTAACAAATAACAAAAACATACGTATAAGGTAACTGGAACACTTCGAGATTGCAAGCAGAGTGCCACATGAGACACCTGTTGAACAGTAGTAAGTCTTGCTTTGACCCGCTGTCTTATTTATAGTAATGTAGTGACGTATTCCTATTTTTAGTAACGAGTAACGACTGTTTCGAACGGCCGTGGTATCAAATGCCTCTAACTCAATCACTGCGACGATTATTAAAACAATCCACCTGCCACGGCGCAGTCGCGGTGCGTCTATAATGTGCCCATCAGTAAATGCGGGTCGCCACTTACGTCTGTCATCTGGCGATTCGCGTGCAAATGCTAAAGGTGACTGGCCAGCCGCCAGCCCAGCCGTCAGCCGTTAGCCAAGCACGCCCGTGTGAGACCGATGTATGATTTATTACGAGTTTGAAACGCTTGTTTGTAGTCATGTAAGTCGATGATAACACGCCATGATTTAGTTGATATGCATTCAAATTTCCTTGCAATATATAAATATATATGTCTTTCGGCAGTTAAGCCCACGGTTACATAGATATCTTGTAAGGCAAGCAGGCTGTCACTCGCCCCCTGCACAGCGTCTACGCGCTCATTCCTTTGATACTTTACCTCCGCACTTCTGGCCACGGACACTACAAACTATATATATTGGAGCGCGCAACAATTACGTCTACAATGCGAGATGAAATATACGCCGACGTCGATTGAAGATTGTAGCAGCTACTGGCACAGATCCCTCTTCACACAACATGTCATTAACGTCCGTTAACAAATTGAAAAGTATGTCACATACATACACGGTCTGTGCATCAGTAACAATTGAGTATTTTATTATAGATGTACTTTATCCAAAGATAACATGTTTCAAATAATTAGATTGCATAAATAAAACGAACTTTTTAAACACAATTGGAATCCGCTAAGATCATTCAAACACCTATAAAACAGACGAAAGCATCGTCCTCGTGGTTTACGTTTATTTTAAGAAGCGGCAGAAATAATAAAACAAGCGGCTAATAAAATAAAGCGGCGTAAATCGGGCAGAGATATAAAAATCACCAAATAAAATGTCGCCGTGTGTAAATCACGCGGTGGCAGCGCCGCGCCGAGCTATTTCTGATGCCGTTGCGACTGATGGAAACTTTCGGCAGATACAGGATGTGGCTTTTAATTCATTTTAGGTGCACCTGTTGGTTTGGTTGCAGTGAAGAATGAAAAGACTAGATAGACCCTGCCGTAACTTAAATAGCACATGTTGCCAATAAGAAAATTGATGATAAATTTTGTGCCCTAGCAAAATCTACTTATGAGAGTACTAACAACAACAAAGACTGGCAACTGCCAGTCAGCTTACGAATTAGAACGTCTAAATAATTTTTCGAGTTGGATTCACAATTAAATTCTTGTTAGATCGCTATTAAAGTCAGGTACTGACCAGCAGAATATGACGTAAACAAATACTAGAATCATCATTGCGGCCTAAAATCGTGATCCTTAACTCCAGGATCCCAAGTTTTCAGCAATCCAATGATGTATCCAATAAGAACCGCCCCTATGCGTGCATGTTAAATTCGCAGTCAAGAGGATTCCAATTGGTCGTAAAATTATGTAGATTCGATATACACACAGCAAACGTAATTCTGTTGGGAATCTTTACGCGGAATTAATTTACGAGCTCGCGTAGAAACTAATGGATACACAAGCAATTGTTAGTGGCTTCGCTCGTTCTGTGCAGACTGTAATCACAGTATAAAAGTGTGATACATTCTTCTAAATACGCGTTCCTCAGAATGAACTGGAAATAAAAGATAATCTGGCGTCGAATGCACAGTTCAATTAAGAAGCCATCATTTACTACTCTAATTCAGTGCCCACGTCAACGCGAGCCACAAATAACAAACTAAGCCTGACTTAAAAATGCTGGTTGCAAAGAACAAAAGACATGAAAAGCAAACTAGATAGTTAAGTCAACAAGCGGAGTACTTCAGGGCCTACCGCATGCAGGTAGCGTATTTTAATTCGTATTTGGACATGAAAAGTCAATTAGTTGTGCGTTGGGCGAGTAGCGCCATCTGTTAATTGCGGCCGACAGCTGCGCGTGCGCATGTCTCAAGTGCGGTAGCAGACGTGGGCGGTATTCGGCTTCAGTTTTGTACCGCACTTGCAGCTTTTTGTTAAGTCACTTTCCACTATTGCAGTCGGTCCTGTGGTCAATTCTTAGATATCTGTTTAGCTCAAATACTTCATAACAGAGTTTAATATATTTTAAAATCAATTTAGTGTCATACGCTGTCATAGCTAGGCTGGCTAACAATTTGAATCAGTATTTTCGTAAAATATTTCAACCAAGAAAGGAAAGAAAATGGTTTGGGTGCGCACGCGCTCCGGCAGCAGTCCCCGTCTCATTTGAATGCGGCCCCGAGCCTGCTCGGCCCCGCCGCAGGGGGGGGGGGGACCTTAAAGAAGACGTATCTCGGCACCACAATCCATTGTCCATTGTTTTTGCCCGCGTTATTTATGACGGACGACATTAATTCCTTCCCGCTCCGGCAACCGCTCCATGTATATAGCCGTCCCGCTCTCCCCAAGCTTCCGTCCGGTAAAGCCGTAGCTAATAAATTACGTTTCAAAAGATTATTTATTAGATTATTCATGGCGAGGTATTCTTGTGCCGTATTGGTTTGAAGGACATTTAGTGTTTCGGATTTTTTTGTGATTGATTTGTGGCGTGCTGCTGCGTGCCGTGCGCTGGACAATGGCCGCCGGAGAGTCGCGATGCAGCGACCTTTTAATGCTTGATAAATGAGATGCGCTCGCGAGGTCCACAATCTTCCGCGGGCAATATAATAAATTATGAAATAAACATTTAATTCATCCAATAACTTTTTTCGACCGCGCTAAGTCGTTTTAGCTAAGTAAATATACTTGAGAGTAACAATCCATAGGAACACATCGCATCGCACGCCGCGGCGAGCAACATAATAGGTTTTGTTATGAACTAAGACGGATGAGAATATAAAAATGCTGAACATTATTTCGTCGAAGCAGTCCGGCGGCAGCGGCGGCAGCGGCGGCGTGGCTCAAATCAAGACGTCGGCGCAAATTAACTTGGCGCTCGTTTGAAAGGAATCCATCCACATTATTATGCGTGGCCATTAATTAACCTACACGAAAGTTTTAATTAAAAAAAGGAACTCTCCACAAGAAAGGAGCGACAGACGCGCCGACGAATTCAAAATCCCCCGCGTCTCAACCGCCATAAATAATTGGGACAAAAACAGCCCCCCGCCAGTACCCCGCAGCTCCCGCCACCCTCGGATAAGTGTCTAAAATTTTCACAATCCGGCAATAAAAAGATAATTTATTAGAATAGCTCTTATTGTTTTCATTATTTATGTGTATGGAGTAATGTAATCTAGCCGAGCCCTAAATAAATAATTTCACTTTAATGTCGCTCCTTGCCTAATCTCCTGAGCGGCCTCTGTCCGCGTTTTGTGCGCCCTAATGGCGACCCGAGGTATTTTTAGCTCTAAATAAATATGATTTGTTGTGCCGCCTCTGACAGAATTTAATTTTGTTTCACCGCCGCAGTAGCTGTTGCAAATCGTTGAATTATTTTAATGACTCATCGCCGAGTGAATCTTCGATTATGTGCCATTTCCGGCGCTGAATAGCGATCTTGTTATACCACTCTTGTTTGTCTCCATAGCTTGCTCCGAGAAATCAGCCCAGAATTTAAGTGAAGTTGTAGAAAACAATGTCAGTAAACGGTATGCAATAAACGCAGATTCCAACTTGGTACAAAGGCTGGACTTTGCTGGCCATTTCTGAAAATGACTGGACGTGTGAGGCTGCGGCGTGGTGTGCGGGGTGCAAGGTGCGGGGTGCGCGTGGGGACGAGGTCGCCGCGGCGCATGATTTACGCCACTCCCGCATTATGTTTTGACTTTAATAAACAGAGCGTTTGTCACGACGGCGACGGCGACGGCGACGGCAGACGGGTCGACGCCGTTTTGGTACAGCCCGCGACACAAGTTGCTTTACTGCATGCTTACCTAATCTTGTATTGATAAAAGTCAGTCTCGATGTAATTCTATGTTTTTTTCGATCAATGTAAACATATATGTTTGTAGGTTATCTTTATATTTAAAAATGTATTGTATTCCAAAGAAAACTGTAATGATTAGTGTTCACAAGCTAAATATAACACAGTCCCCGTGTGACGACGGTACAGTCGCGCGGGCTTGCTGTGACAGAGGTCGGGGCTGGCCGCGCCGGCTGCGGCGACTGTACCTGCGCGATCATCGCGCTATTACAACATTTGCGGCTCGCAAACGGGCCATAGTTCCGTCCACCGTGTAGTTTCGCCCCACGTTTCCAGCTTTTAATTATAATACTTTATAGCTCAATAAATCACGACTCACGTCCCCCGGCGCGCCCGCCGCGCCCCCGCGCCCCCGCACCCGGCGCCCCCTCACGCCTGAGGGATATCAGTTCAATTCTCACTCGCCGTAATAACTTATAAAGAAATTATTCGCTTTTTCTGCAACGTCGAAGGGGTTCGGGGGCGAGTCCGACGTGATCTGCGTGATTATGTGTCATTCCGCCGGTAATGTACGGCCGTTGGGGGTAATTAATTCGCTTCGGTAGTCTTCGGTGGGTTGCGGGGCGGCGGGGCGGCGGGGCCGCGGGGGCTGCGCTCGGTCCCATCACCTGCACCCCGAAGGCCGCGCCGCTAATAACGCTAAGAGTTATGCCTCGACGCGGCCGCAATGGATTTTCCGTTTCTACCATTATGCCAAAACTGGTCACGCACCGTCCTGCAACTAAACTCGTAGAATAATCATTTAGTTTAGTTTTATTCTTTAATCGTCATCCTCCTTATGCTGATATCATTTTTGTTAGGACTATGTAACTCTTACATACACTTTCAATATCTTGTAACATGACCGCAATTAGAACTCCTGATAGGCGCCGCCATACACTCACTGTAGCAGTTGATACGGACAGCTTGCAGTCTGTGTACTTCGGTCGAGAAACGTGAGGTGATCAATCAGCCATCACTCCGGGAGCCGTCGTTTACTGAGTTTCAGTCTCGCGGTACCACCCTGACTAGCGAGTCTGAGTACTGAGTGCAGCATATAATTATCATGTAAATGTAAGAAATAGCCAGCAAAGTGAATGATTTAAGCACGAAGGGACGCGCGGGGTGCTGGGCGCGGGGGAGCTCCCTGACCACACCTCACTTAGAAATCGTTAGAAATTATATTTACACTTCCCTGTACTTGGCCTGGTTGAAAATTTAAAGAATTTAATTTACTTTATAATCTTTTTCAAAATGACACAAGACTGTTAGAACTATGACATGACTATAAGAGACGAACCTGAAAGTGTCTAACAATAAGATCGCGCGGAGTAAGCTTGAAGCATCACTCAGCGGCCGTCACGTTGCTTCCGGTCGTTCAAGAGTTGGCACCGCGCGCCGCCGCGGGCCGCCAGGGGGCGCGCGTGCAAATATGACAAATTTATGTAAAGCGACTCCTCACAAGCAGCCGCGGTACAAATTGCTCTCCGTTCACTCTCCGAGTTTACGAGTGCAACGCAAAAATGTGGCAGCACTGTTTGGCTGCGTCTTTCTCGTAGTAGGTACTACCAACTACTCTAATCCTATATAATCGAGCGGCGTGTTGTGGAAGAATTTGCTTTTTTTCAACGTACATACGTTTCAGATCGTATATATTGCTATTTTGTTTCTTTTCGAACAAATGTCAGAAGACCAATCTTTTCCAGTTACGAACTTAGTCTTCTATAAGATAGAGTCGAACATTTTCCGTTTAAAATACTGCAAAATACAATACTCATAAAACTTCTACATATGATTTATTCAAAACCCATTTTTTTTCTAATTTAAAGCTAAGCTGTGCAGTCAGTAACTTTGCGGCGAACATCGAAATCTACGCAGTCGCAAATCCAGTTATTGTCCGGCTTCGAGCCGAGTGTTTTGTTTGCGCAAATGAGACTTATGAATATTTGGTAAGTTCGAAAATGATGGCCGGCGACTTGGCAACGACGAGCGGGACTCGCGCGGTCACGCACCGCGTGTACGACCGTCCCACTTTGAACTCTACGCGGTGGTGATAAAGTCCACTATATTAGGGTACGCAATCAAAGCCAGTGCACGTGACTTAACTGGAGCAATGTTTGTGTGTCCCGCAGTATGCAGCAGAAGTTCGCAACTTTGTTAGACGAGGAATTGTGACTGTCCGAGGAGCTATATTTATTAGTAAATACATTAATGTGTTGCAGTTCACTGTTGGTCACTACAATTGAAGCAGATATAAATAGTTAGACATAGGAAATTAACAAGAATGTATGACGTCATTACACCCTTTTTCAACATTAATACAAATCTTAGTCAATACAAAATAAAAGACGTGGAGCCAGTACGGTATTGATGGCCGGTGCGGCGCGGGCGACTGGCGGGGCGCGCGCGAGGCCCGCAGGAGAACCGCGCACTTGTCCGAGGTGACGCGGCTAATCGAGACATATTGCTTTATTTTCGTCGAATCTAACTCCTACAAATTAGACGACACACTAGCAGACACTAACGGTGCTTCAATTACATTATTTATTACAGTATCTCTAGAGATATGTCAGAAAAGAATGGACATGTTTGTATTGTAAAATAAAGATTAAAAAATAAAGTTTCTGTAAACCATTTTATCTTTACAATGTTGTAATTACATACTTATTGAAAACTAATTTGTTTTTATCATCCATTTAAACATTGAAACGTTCTGAAATAAATCCAAACACAACAAATGACATTGTCAGCCAGCGAAATGTATAAGTATTATTTCTCGTTTCAATTGAATTCGACCTCTTGTATTACCATAACTAAAACCGTGAGCAGCACAGTCCGTTTCAGCAATCTAGACTACTAAATTAAGTAAAATAGCACGTTGAAGCTAGTACCGAGGCGCGGTGTGTTAGCCGCGCGCGTGTGTCGGCGGGTCGCGGCCGCCTGACAGACACAAGTCGGATTTATGTGTTTACTGCATAACTCAGAGACGTCACCGCCACAGCACCGGCGTCTTTTTTCGTCTGCGACTCGTGTTGCCGATATATCATAGCTCGCTCACTTTACGTCTTCCGCGGCTCACAATTTTTCAAGTTTTTCCACAAATATAGAAACGCCGAGGGCACGGGCGATCGGGTCGTTCAACTTTTACCAGGTACTGGTAATTTGAAACTTGATACATATTAAACGGACCTATGGAAATAACCACTTTCTTTTTTAATAAAACTTTATCCTAGATGGAAAGATGATTTTAGCAGGTAACCCTAATGTGTCTGAATGTAATTTAGCACAGGGATAGATTTCGGTGTGGAAAGACGCAGGCTAACAAGTTTTTTTTAATTCCTCGCAGATGAAATCGCAGGCAAAAACTAATATAGCTAATATTTCAATATCACTGTTAAATTAATTGAAAAATTTAAACACATTATAGAATACCTACAACGCATCAATAGTATGTTATGGTTAATATTTTGATCGACGCAGTACGCATTAAGATTCCGTGCGGCGGCCGGCGCTGCCCGGCGCTGCCCCGCGCTGCCCGGCCAGTCGCAGCCAGCCGTCGAAGACAAACGTCCGAGAATTTCGACAACAATACTATAAATTTACGTAATCCGCACCACGAAAATATTCGTTGTATTTATGCGGCGGCCGTCGCAGCGACGTCGCGAGATCAATCATCGTCCTCTTAACGAGTGGCCCAGCTGTTGTACGTGCGATTGATAGAGCTATAAAGTATATTTATAGTCGCTACAAGTGTTCGAGAATAGTCGCCGGTGCGTGTCGCCCTCGCCGCGTCGTCGTCGCGTCGTTACCTCGCAGCGACCGCCGCCTGACACGTATCCATTGGATGTGGCAATACCAGTGTAAACACGCGCACTGTCACTCGACTCACTATCGTTGCGAGTCACAATGTTCATTCAATACAACTCAAATACGTCTTTAATGTTGCTAAATGAACTGCTATCCGATTACATCTCACAAATACGTAGTATTCAAAGCATATGGGATTGCAGCTACAATGTGTGTTTGTGTTTAGATATGCAGGTGAGGTGTCGCATCAAGTCGTTCGAAGACAGTCGCGTTGCAGATCGCAAAGTCCCGCCTACGCCGCGGACACTATAAAACATGTTTTATTGTCATCAAACGAACATATTCTCACGGAATGCCGCTATTTCGTTGTTTTTATCACCCACTTTCTCCTCTCCGATCCAATTGGCCGTCACGCCGTCACGCCGACACCACGACCGCCGCGACGCCGACACATCCGTCACAATCAATCTTCGGACTTTACATCCTGTCGAGCCGAAGTATCTGCTGCTGCTAATGCGCACCATTATTAGAACATCGCCACTCAACATTCTCAAAGGTATTCCGTTTTATAGTCCGGGCATTCCTAATTTATTGATACATACGTACACATGTATTTATAGAATAAATGTAACAACTCTATTTTACATTCACGTCGGACTAGCCGTCGCCCGTGACTCCGTCTGCTACTGTTGCCAGATAATTTAGAAACACGGAAATCTTTAGAAGCACAACGTATTGAAAATTTCTGTATAAATGCATCGAGTCTTCAAAACTTCTTCGTGAATGTATCCCACACCGCCCGATCCGCTGCACTCCTTGACAATCGATTGACGGGTGTCCCCCCGCGCCTCGCGCCCGCCGCCCCCTGCACCCCTGCACCCGGCGCATCCCCTGACCCACATCGCCGCCATATTTATAATAATTGAACCGCGCCAGCGAATTCGAATGAGTAATAAATCGGACATGGTTAGTATGATAATGGCACAGAGTTTGCCAGTTGCCGTAGTTTTGGTGCGCACAAATTTTCTTTTGCGGCGAACCTCCATTAATGAGAATAAATAAAGGGGTTTAGTACCGGCAATGTTCGCGGAGTGTACCACGAACTGAATTGAAATGACAGCGTATATCACATACTCTGAAATAAGAAATCGTTATCACATGTTCAATGATATCATACCATCATTTTACAGGTAACGATTTGCTGGCTTCTCTGCCACTACTGGGCTTGAATATCTATGATTCAATCAGACATTGATTCAACAACACGTGCGACAAAATCAAATCTCAGATTGAATCCTGAAACGGCGACAATGTCGGCGCGTTGTTATTCCATTTTGTGAATTTATATGATTAAAATATAAATTTAGTCGACCCTAGGATCGTTGCTAAAGCCGAATAAAACTTTACAGACAGTTTTTTTAATTACAAATCATAAAACTATATTTCATTTGTATATCAACCGCAGGAAGATTATCTTCGTGTCTCGGAACAGAGTCGCGCGCCTCGCGTCGCATGCGGCAGACGCGCGCGCTCAGTCGCGGGACGGATGAGTTATGTGACGTCCGTGAATTATGGGGCCATTATAAATACGCAATCTTCAATTACTGACGCGCCGCCAGAGGAATAACAATCGGTGAACGCAAAAATAGCGCAGACATCGATTGACTTCGATCGAATTTTGTTTCTTCGATTGTACAAAAATTAAAAAAAAAAACTAAAAATTTCTAGGCCCCGAACATGGTGAAGGCCCGCAACTTAGCTATTTTAAGCATATACTACCACTTACTTGGATAATGGTAGAGGTGGATAAACAAGCTAGTAACAGTGTGTTTTTAAGAAGTAACTTGTCAACTAACCTGAATTAAGTGACTTAAATTTTTACCGTACTTTAACGTAAGTAACGCAACAAAAATAAGAGTAATTACAAACAGTACAAAAAGCATTAAGCAATCAGTCCACTGTATTTGTCTTTGAAAAAAGTAGAAGATGCGCTACAGATGCGAGTGACGAATCGAGTGGCCGGAGAGACGGACCAGCGGAGCCGATCCCTTCGACTCCCGTCTTAAATTATGTTCGGGACGTGATAACGAAACGGGCGGCGCGGCCCCGGGCCGCCGGCGGGCGACACTGCTGGCCGCGCGGGCTGCCGGCGGGCGACACTGCCGGCCGCGCGGAGGTAAGATATATACTAACGAGACACTTCCAACTCTACCATTTAACGAATTGTGATAGACTTTTTGTACTTGGAGTGTTTTATTTAATGAACAAAAACTATTGAAAATCGATCAACAACATTGGATTGATTCCACAAAAGTGTTCATGAGATTTATTAAGCATTGTGTTATTAAGTGGATACTCGATAAGTCATACGAAAATTACGGAAAGTAAAAAAAATATCTACCGAAAACATTTAAGAATGAAAATGTAAGGGAAATGACTTCTTTTAAAAAAGCTAAACAATAAAAAATCATTTCACCCAATGGCAAATAATCTTTACATTTTTCCAACTCGAATTTTATAAAGGCTTCACTCTCCGCTGCGACAGGAACAAGACGGCCCGTGACGTCATCCAGATAACGTCAAAAGGGTTGAAGTTCCGTCCGAAAAATAAAAAACCTTATCTGCGACCATTCACGAAATGTTACGTCTGGAAACGAAATGAAAATAATTTGCTTTGGAAATGTCGGCCGGCAGAAGGTTCGGTAAAAATAATTGCGAAATTGAAATCAGAAGTAAACGGAATAGCGGTAAGACAACGTCTCGCCTGGCGGATGGATTCTTGGGAACCCTTTTTATTTATTAAAAAGCATTGCTTCTATACAAAATATCTGGAAATGTGTTGTGTTAAAAAGAACTTAGAACCGAAGTATTGTGACGCGTATATTACAAAACACTTGGACAGGCAATTCTAGAATAAGAAACAATTCTTTTTTACCATTGTTGAATAAGTTACGTAAGAACATAGAAATAAAAAAAAAACTAATTAGGATTCAAAAAGTGTAATATGAGTAGCCGACTCTACTCCTGCCTAGTCACTGTTGTCGTGCGCAATTAAATGCGAAACTCTTTAAAGTTCCGTCGCGATGGAACCGTAAAGACAAAAAAAGCAAAACATATTGAGAGACAAAGACGAGACACGTAGCGCGCCGTCTCCTCCGGAATTAAAAGTCCAGGTGGGGTTGTCCGGCATTGATCTGCCGCTGACGAGGGTGGAGACGTCCCCCGCCCCCGGCCGGCCGGCGCGCACGGCGCCACCCGCGGCAAGGACGTGTGGACGCTTAGCGACGTCCAATTGATAATAGGGGATGCCCGCTATTTATTTAGACTTGCTCATGCTGAATAGACGGCTTTTTGAGATACGAAAACGCTTTGAGAATTTCAAATGCAATATTCACGGTGATGTGGCTATAGGTATTTACAGATTTATGGATCGAATCTTTATTCAATATATATCTATAGTTATAATATATTTATACGAAACGTTTTTTACAATTTTTGCGAGTGTTAACCATATATAAGATTCCTAAGAATTAAAGAAACTTTTTTTAAGTACATTATTTACAAATAAAAATTGTTGCGAAAACATGCAACCTTTCTAACTATCTTCAATTCTTGCATAGTTCGGTTACATTCAATTGTGAGATAGCCAATCACGTATTGTGTGTGACAGGACAGGACAGGACAGCGACAAAGTCGAGCGGTGCGCGGAGTGAGACGTCGACCATCTGAGTAGGAATTAGTAGCGCCCGTTGTCGCTCGGCCGGCGCCACTTCCGCTGCCATGGTGACCACAATGACGCGGAATTTCTTGGGATTACTACGTTGAAAGTTTTTCATATGTTACAGTTTAATTAGCTGCACAGGTGATTAATACATATTCTTAGCCTTAGCAACATAAATTGTTAACTTAGATCATGAGAGGAATATGTGATTTCCGTCACTAAATTACAATAACTGTTGAGTAAAAATTCCATAAATCTAACAGAATTTTCATCTATAGTGAAATGTGTCCTGGTCAGTGTACATGGCCACCCCAACGTAACCCGTGTGTGCCGGACCCGCGCCGTCTTGTCGCGTGTCACTGAGCGACTGAGCGAAATCACTCAAAAGTTTTAATGCCGCTTTGGTGGGGCGCGGGGAGGTCGCGGCCCACCGGCCGCGCCGGCCGCCGCCACCCTGGCTCGTTGTCCCACTGCTGCTAGCTACATGTCTACATACAAATACTGACAACCAGTGTGGACCGCTCTTTATTGTGACGACACAAAGCGTCTAACTACTTAACATGACGTTTTAATTCGATAATCAGAGACAAAAAATTAGTAGATTGCTATGCAATTTACATGGACCTAAACAAATATTGTAACATTTAAATCGATTCAACAAAAACAGATCAGCGATCAGTCTCGCGGCCCATTTCCAGCAAGCAAAGCCTGTCAGCGGTAAGTGATAGTCAGAGGGTAGAGATATGACAGGATTCCATTTGGAAGTGCCGTAACAAACTTTTCTCGTCTCATCTACATTCATA
>JAODUI010000027.1:9057046-9073305 GCA_027563995.1 Papilio gigon
TTTTTTTACACGTTTTTCGAAGGGGGAGGGATGGGGGGCGCGGGGGGGGGGGGGGGGCAAATGTACACTCGCTAACAAAAATCGCTCGATTTTTAATTAGGAGCCGGAGAAACGCGCGCGTGATCGGAATGAACCGATCGCTCATTGCACAACCCGCGTCCGTATCACTGGGCGCCTCCGCCTCTAATAATGTTACCTTGCATTTCACTGTGCAATTAGCGACCGCGCTCATCACTTGTCCCGTCACGACACGCGCTCTTATGGTACTCTAGACAACGCGTCTTCAAAGGATGTACTTGGATTGAAATAGAAATAGCCAACATCGGTATCCACACACGTACCCAGCTTTATATCTGTTGTGCAAAGGTTAGATATAATATTAAAGTCAACGACCCGCAGGTACAGGCAACTTGTACGTATTTCTTTACGACTGCCCCGCGTCCCGCGCTGCCCGCCCCGCGCTCGGTCGAGCCTCATGCTTACAAACTGTCGCATTACGGCCATCCCTTGCACAACAACCTCGCATTTCATTTACACTGAGAACAAACAAAACGAGTCTTTACCTCTCCTCTCCTAAGAATTCCGCCGCCGGCAAAACAAAACTTTGTTACAAACCTACAAATGTACGTTTGCCTTTCGATACGCGAAAATGAACCTTAAACTTTGGTAATAGCAGACCTGGTGGCTGCATCGGTACGTTGGCGGAATAATGTTAATTCTAAGGTAATGATATGAGGGAGCGGGGTTGCTTTGTTCAATGTTGTTTAGCCTCGCCGTTTGAAGTAGTTCTACTGCTGCGCGATAAACAATAATAGTCCGCAGGGACTAGCGCCGCGGCCATCGGCCAGGCTCTCTGGTGGAACTAGCGGCACAGTTCCCTTCCTATCAGATCAGAAAAGACCATAAGTAGATTTCGATTCAAATGAAAAACATTCCAAGTTACATGTAACTTGACTGTTGACTGGCTCGTTACAAGTTGCAACTCTTATAGCTATATTGGAAGTTGTAACATAAAAATCGATAAGACAATAGAAGTAGCGAGTACGAGACAATGCACTACGAAGCGGTGAGAGGCTCGCAGGTCAGCTCGCGGCACTCGCCGCTCGCCGCTGTAGCGGACGCCCAGCGCCCAATCGACCTGAGTGAAAACTGCCATAAACGAAGTCGTATACGAACAACGGCCTCATAGAGCATAAATAAGTAAACAGAACGCCAACGATGCAGTATTTGCCTAACACGCGTTGCCATTCCTCTCAGAGAAACTGCATTTTTAATCTTTACGTTTTAAGTTTTTGTTTCTTTGCTTGTAGATCATTACCCCGTCTTATTTAAAGCAAAATCTTAAACCAAAAAGCTTTCAAATTATTGACTAATGAAAAGTTTTATAGCACCGAGACATACGGCTTCTCGTGAAACATTTGCTAAAGAATAAAGAACTCGGTTAGTGAGTACCGTCTTTATCGTGGATGCGAGTTCATTATACATACAGTATTAAAACAAACTTCGTAACTAACACTATGGTTTTACGTTTAGACCATTTTCTTTGAAATGTCTTTGTGCATCTCGGGGGACATTAGCCTAGCTATAAAATGCCAATCCGCACCCTGCCGCCGCGCCCGATCTCGGGAACTGGGGCAGACATCAAAATTTAAAGTCAACTTCAAAGGAATTGAGGGGATAAGAAAACTGCACAGTTCCCCCATTAGTCGTAACTTATTATAGACAATTTCCTAGATTCGAGCGCGACCAATCCGACTGAGTGAGATCCGCCATAAAGGAAACGGTTAGTTTCAAGCACGCGGCAGAATTACAGGCCGAGGGAATTAACTCGCGAGCGGTGGAGGTAGAATAGAATAGATAGGTCTGTCTGTCGCGCCCCGCTTATTACTCTTTGATAGCTTTTGCAGTTTATGTTCCATTGTCTTGGCTTGTGTTTGCTTTGCTTTTAACTCGGACTTTTCTACTTGAAGACTTAACACCAATAGCAGTAAATGGATTTTATTTTGAACATAATTATTGTAATTCTATTGCAAAAGGTGCTCAAATAGTTTGCTGGTTAAAATGCGTAAATAAAGAAAAAAACTAATATTTACTAGGGCAATAAAAGACATTCTGTAAGAGTCTTGAAGATGTCGTACAAAGTCTGTTGCGAGATCAAAGTTAGTTTAAACTATAGAATGTAAACAACAAAATCAATAAAGGAATATTTCAAGAATGTGTCAGCGAAGGTCTTTGAGTCGGAGCTTGTACGCTATTAAGATATCAATCAGTACAAGAGTTGGGATCGTTTACAGTCGCTACTGATGGACGGAGCTCGTAAAATTAGCATCGAAATGTTCACGCCGCTCAAGCTGTATGGGGCTAACGGAGTCAAAGAACACGGCCGGCTCGCAACACTATGCTAAATAACCTAACTACTTCCTCATGAAGAGTGAGCTAGTCGCGCGGAGCAAGACAGACTGTCGTCGAGTGTTAATAAATTTTAAATTCTTTTTAGTTGTTGTTGAACCTTAAAACTTGGGATCATGTAATTGATGGGATTTAATAAATTAATCGCTTTGATCAATTTAAGAATCAGTTGTAGCTTTAATACGCCGCGAATGTCCGTGAGTCCTTCAAGTTTATCTTATTTTGTTCTTTGTCAGAAACAGGTCGACGAGTGTTTGGAATAAAAAATATATAAGACGCTGGAAGGAGCCTCGTGTGCGACACATTCCCATAATACAAAATCAATTGACACGCCAAATAGAACAACAACGGTTGAGGATTACGTTGATTTATAAGGCAAGCAATCATAAGACGACGGTTTAAAATGCGAAGAGAACGAATCAACAGAGGTGACACCGGGGCGCGGCGCACAAATCAATGTGTCAATATCAACGACTATTTTGGCGGACTAACTCGCTGTGAATCAATCATCAACTTTGTAATAGTTATTAAAATGTTCGATAAATCAGCCGCCGTCGCCTTTTATGGTCATTGAAGCGGACGTCTGGCCGAAGAGAGACTCTGGTTTCCTGTTCGTGTGTCGATAAATTGTAGTTTTCAAAACGGTAAATTGTTGCTTTTTACATTTGTACTCGCTTTATAACTAGAAAAGGCAAAAACGCAGTGGGTCAACATTAATAATGTCCTGATACTGGTATCGAAATTAAAATCGTTAAAACCGCTGCAAATTATCTGGTGACCAGTCCATATGATTCGCAGTGACTTCTACTGTTGTATCAATTTCCAGCAAATTACATGTGTCACGTTACAACAAACTGAGACATAAGCAAATTTCTCTGTAATAAATTTACACATTTATGATGTTACCATATTAATGGTCGTTTCTTTTTTTCCAAGAACTATGCGCGAGTCGTCGATGGCGCCATCTTAACGACTTTTTGGGAAACACGCCTGTAGAAAAATGGACAATGTATGAGTAAGATTTCGCGCATTTATGTTACTTCAGTCACCTTTAAATATAAAGAACTGTTTGATTGTTCACAAGCAGGACAGTTAAAGGCTGTATTAGAGATTTAAACATATTTTGCCAACTGGAAATGAATTCGGTACCATGTTTGATTCAAGCGACAGACATTGAGATAGGCTAGAAATAACTTCGTGAAGAACTCCAAATAAAATTTGAAGAAGAAATGTAATGTAATATAGCGCATTATTTAAATTGTTAAGTGACGTGTAAAGTATACTCATTGATAATTTAATACTTATTTAACGTCATGTAACAATAACCCTCACCAGTTTACAAGTCATGTGTTAGAAAGGGAAGTGGCCGTTGTCAACACAATATTACAAATGATTAGTTTTAACGTCTCGTCAGTTATGTTGCTACAAAACATTGAGTCGACCGCGCCGCCAGCATAACAAGCTTCCGCAAGCTTCCACTTTAGTGTTATGGCGATGGTGCCTTTATGGAAATGAAAACCTATTAAAACATTTAATATAATTAATTCATATAATCGTCATTTTCTTATGATTTATCTTGTACCAAAATGTGATGTTATTATTTTACTTTGCAATTCAAATATTGGTGATAAATCTCAAGTCATCATAAAAGTCCTTGCCGACTTTTTTCATCGATACCTTGTTAGTTGATGGTCGTGTTGCACACGAGTGTGGGCCGCGCGGGCTTGTTATGATCACGTACATTGTATGCCGAGGAATATCTGTGTTACTTATTGTACACATCATAACTTGAACCAAAATTGATTTAAACATTTTTGACGAAAGTTTTAATTTTTTTATCACAGTAAAATTATTCCTTTAATTGCGTTACTGTAATAGTCGGAATTTATATAAAATGGAACAATTTAAGAGAGTGGTAATTATCAAACAGTTGCTCATGGAATCATCGTGTGACTCAAATGGGTTAATCTATTCGCCAGGAACGGCGCGTGCGCGATACGACTTGACATAACTACAAAATGGAAGACTGAAAATGGATATTGCACGGATTACTCACGATGTCATCTTGTCAAACGATCATTCAGTTCGACCTTAGAGAACATAGTTATATATGCTATGATATCGAAGACAAGCACGACAAGCTAACCTATATCTAAACTGTGATCTAATGTAGCCAAGTATTAAAACATGAAAATATTTCCGAGGACGTCCCAATAAATAAGACACATTTTAAAGTTGGATCGGATTCCAAAAAAAGTGGACGTCTCACAACCGGGAGGGGTCAAACTGGCGCGCATAAATCACTCACAGACAGCCCCTAATATATAACACAAATGATATTTTGTAATTTAAAACAAGATAGTTAATTTCATATTCGGTTGTAAATCAAACATTTAATGGTTTGGTGGGCGGCCGCCGCGCTCGTCGCGCCCGCCTCGCCCGTCGCGCCCGACGCGCCCGCCGCGCCGCGCCTCCCGTGTTGTGATCAACTTTTAACTTATTACTTCTTATCAAACGACTTAGCATCAAATTGAATTAATGTTAACTTAACTTATGTCGGAAGAGTGACCACAAGTCGCAAGGCAGCTTATTAACGGCTGCGTTTCGCTGATAGATACAATTTATTGCTTCTGTCTTGTTACATTTAATTACGAAATCGAAGTTTTGGTAGAAGAAGATGTATGTTCTATTAAACTAGATGCAGTATGAAATATATACATATGATACATGATGTTACAGCGTCTACTTGATCCTTATCACATCTTAGATGTGTATGTAAATGTAATTATGAGTGTGCCGTGACCGCGCCGTGACCGCGCACCGCTCCCTACTTTACTTATTTCAAACCTTCAAGTATTTCCACGTACAAAGGCATTGAGAATGTTGATAGTATTTAATCTAAGCAAATGGAACAAAAGAATTTTCACGACGTCCCCAGGCGAGGACGGGCATAAATAAGAAGCGTCCAATCACAAATCTTGGAGCTTTTCCGTCCGCGTCACGCACCGGCCAGCTGTCCGCAACATTTGGAAATAAATCAAGGTGACAATTAAAGTGATCATTAACGTCGCCAGCGGCGCCATTTTGTTTTATCCGGCACCTGTCCTTTTATTAGTAAACGATTTTATAACCTCCATAATGTATTCTATTTGTACAAATAAATTAAAGAGAGAGCGTTTAATAGAGTGAAGAGTACTTAACAACTCAGAAATATATTTTTTGTTTCCTATTTTTTTGTATCGTTTTCGATAGGGAAGTAGAGGAAGGATGGGCGCGTCTTATTTGTGAGAGGTTAAGAACGATTTTTTTAACCTTAATTTTGATTTATTTTTGTACCAATGCAACGACTGCCAATCCTCGTTACAGCGGTGATGCTTGATAACGTCTACAAGCCCAGTGCACGTAGTAACAGTTGCGCGCCCCTGACAGCGAGCGGCGATCAAGATGTGTGCGTTACCGTGCGCCGGCGCAGGCGCAGCGCTGGCCGGCGCTGACAGATTTATGTGTGACCGTCGCCGTCGCTCGTACTCATTATACCGCCGCGATTGCGTGCCCGATTAGATAATTAACGCTTTTAATGCGCCTTACATTGGGACGTCCGCTATTGTTCTTACATTGTTGCTCGGAGACCTGGCTGTCTCTCAGCTGCCTTTTAGCGGATTGTTCTTAGAGTTTTTGTTTCCATTATGTACTTTCAGTGTTGGCGTTTAAAGTTTAAATGAATGGCTGAATCCAAGTAGGTTTTGAAATATGATTGCTCGTATTTAAACATTAAAGTATATATACATCTTTACAAACGCAGAGAGTAATAAGTACGAAGTATTTTATAGTTTGTGTCTTTAATGTTATCAAATTTAAAGGGCAAGACATCAGAAACATTAGGCCAGCGGCCATCGATTGTGCGCCGGTAGTCCAGGCAGCCGCGATATAAACGACCAGCTCTCGATTTGAAAGCAAAGCCCTAACTCAGTGCGGAAGGAATTCAACCTGCATTGGATTAAATGCCATTGCACCGACTTGTTTAATACGTTAATATTTTATCACCATAAAGGAACGGGTTCCCGACTTCAATGTGCGTACGACGGATCAAGTAGGATTATCCCGGACAGAACAAACATATAAATAGCCCAATACAAACGTACAGGTCACAAGTTAATATAACATTTAACGCATTTGCCCTTTAGTAACTTTTTGCATAACATTTTATTCCCCTATGGTTGCTTCAGTTCCATAAGTGATGGAACCGATGTTCAACAACAATATGGCCGGTACTGGTTCAATTATTTATCACAACATCACTGATGACAAGCTCTACAAATAATGGTAGCCATTCCACACATGCACGAGCACTAAGCGCGGGGCAGGGCTCCAGGCTCGGGGATGATTCGTGACGGCACGCAGACGAATCGAGGGCCGATCGACACGCGACCGTAAATCTGCCGCGGCCGCGACGCCCGACAAATCATTCAAGCCCACATCACAAAAGGTACCTGGCATTAATCATTAAAAGTGGAGAATGGAAGAGCTGCGGGCGCGCCATTGGCCCGCTCTGATCGAACAATTATTCAAACGTCGCTCGGCGATTGGCCGAGGGCGCACTCGTTTTTTAGACTCAGCGAGACTGACGCGGCGAGCGGCGAGCGACTCCCGCGCAGCGCCCAGCGCACCGGCTGACGACTGTTCCCGCCGCGCGCCGCTGCCGCCGCTTGTGCACGCACATGCTTTTTTGTTAACGTTCTTTTGTACGATTAGTAGTAAATGAAGCCGTCGCTCATGTATTCTCATATGTAAGACAACTTTAAGCCTTTGTATTGAACGATAAGTGAGAACAGACTAGTTTGTTTGTAGAAAAATGACACAAAGAGGATAAAGCAATTAATTTTATTTGTTAAAGTCAATTGTAAAACATGCAGCATGTGACAGACTTAGTTGCACAAATGTAAATTTATAATGATCGTAAAGAGAGAGAGAGAGACTGATTTCGTCTTTCAATTCGCCTTATAAGTGAATAGCAAAGTGGGTTATAATGAGAAAGTCCCTTCTGGTAAATGTCAGCGTCGCTTGAAACGGACAAGTCAGGTCATGCGATCGCCGCGCGGAGGAAAGCAGCTTTCTAAGGCCGGGCCGAGGGAGTCAATCAGTCACGTCGCGTTGGACCGACTACCCGCTCGCCTACCAATTACCTCCTGCAAACGGACGTCAATATATTCACGTGAGGATAAATAGGTGCATCGGGAATATGGCGGCCGAGGCAGCCCGCTATTGGCCTGCGCGCGAGTGCGCGGGCGCCGTCACCGCACTAATGTAGTTCCTACCGCGGCGCTGCGAGACACGCGCGCCCTCCGGCCGCCGCACCACCTCGTTACGACCTTACCGAACGCATCGCTAGTTTTATGGCCCGATGCCGCCCATACCAAAGCGTTGAAAATATTTAAACGCCATAACTTTTTATGGGTTAAACGATAATAGTTTAATGGGGACGAATGTTAAGCGATACGTAATGAATGCTGGTGTTGCTTTATCGGGGCCCGTTAACCGCTTTTAACTTGCCTCGGCGCCTTTGATGTCTGACGCACTGCCGCAGCGCACGCTTACTACATAGTACTTCAAATCAGAATAGAGTTTCTTTCGGAATAATAGATTTATTAATATAGATATAAACATATTGTTTTAAATATTTATCTCTAATTACCAATACAGTGTGTGAACAGTAAAGTGTTGCCATATTAAAGTAATTTATGAGAATTGTGATCGACTTGAAGAATTTTTTCATTAGTGTTCAGTTCTGGACACGCAGCGACAACCTATACAACAACATTTACTCTCGATACAACTGTACATCATTTGTATTAAAAAATTTAGTCCCGACATTAACAAATAAACAGAAATGTAAGAGCAGCAAGAACCGAGCGCAACAAATTGTCAACACAGAACCATTCCCTTAAAAAATAAAAGAGAAATAGGTCCTTCAAGTCGGATTTCTTCTAATTACAATGCACTCAACAGATAAAACTGAAATAACGAGATGGAGTCAAGAAAACAAATTTAATGTCCAAAAAACTCATTACAAGAACCGCAGCGGAGCAGAAACTGCTACAAATTGGAGGCCGAGTAGGCAGTAGGCAG
Source organism: Papilio gigon (assembly GCA_027563995.1). Taxonomy (NCBI): domain Eukaryota; kingdom Metazoa; phylum Arthropoda; class Insecta; order Lepidoptera; family Papilionidae; genus Papilio; species Papilio gigon. The sequence continues at coordinate 9,065,582 of JAODUI010000027.1, forward strand.
CAGCCAGCAGCCGGCAGCCGGCAGCCGGCAGTCGCGGCCGCATTAAATAGCCTGTGACAAGTGCGCTTAGGCCGCCTGCTCACTGCGCGCGAAACGAACGCTGGAATAAATACTTTCAACAAAAAGTAAGAATTTTAAACTCATTTAAAAAGACGCCATTCTAAAAAGTTTTTGTCGTTTTAGTGGTTCGGTTATTTGTAGATGTTTTAAATAAGTAGTACCATTTAAAGGACAATTTACAGAATTACAAGAATAAAACAGACTTCAGAGCGTGAAAAGTCTTTCGTTCCATTTAAGGCCATCATGTACCCGCCGTGTACGAATGAAAACTTGTTTTTTTTTAAATTCAATTGTACAAAAATTGACTAAATCAAGAAAAGACTTTTGGCTTAAGGTTTTACATAAGTTTTGACGACATTTACGAAAGGCAATAAAATACATTTTCCAGGCAGTAGTTTCAAACTATTGCATGAATTAAAAAGGTTTTCTATAGGAAGTCGACGTCGCCTCAGTTTAGGCTGTAACGTCATCGAAGGGGGGACAGGGGGAAGCTTTATTTCAACAGACACGTGCCCGCAACTTGCAATTAAACCTTTTCTCTTGGCTCACACTTTACAAGGGCCAGATGCGCACGAGCTTGCTAATTAAAAGTCAAAAACAAGTAACATGTTAAGTTGGCAACTAAGACTAATGAGTTTGGATCATTTACTTATTTTTATGTCGGCATCAATAACATAATGATCGTTGGTTAACTGTCCGCTGCTTCAATAACTTTGACTAACACCGGAGAGATGCCAGTGTGTGGACTGAGGTACGGCAAGCGGCTGTAGCGACGGAGGTCAATTAATTCCAAAGTCTACGTAACGTAATATGCAAAGTTTTTTGAACTGTTCTCATGTTACAAACGTTAAGATAGTTTCCTCTAATACGTTACAAATATCTTATTCGATTTGAATAATACATTTTTATGGCCTGTTTAATTCTCTCTTAAATAGGCAATAAAATTTTATTCAAATTTGCCACGCGTTTGTTTTAAATTTGAATTATTAATTGTATTTTAAATACTTTGATCAAAACAGATTTAATGACTTCTTCGACTCGATTAAATGTAAAAGTTAACGATGCCATGTAAAGAAAGACCGTAAAGCGTCCTCCAGCCGCCCACACAAAAGTAAACATAGTTAATTGGCTGGTTATAGAGATTTTCCTTAAAACTTTTATCTTCAGAATTTTGACCACCATTAGAAGACAATAAAAGCTTGCAATGAATATTTAAATGTAGTTTTACGACGCGTTGAACTGACGTTAATTTAACTGCGATTTAAACGTTCCGTTTAGTCGCCGGGCGGCGGGCGGCGGGCGGCGGCCATCACAATGTCACTCATTAGAAACCTCACCGAGAGCCGCGACCTCTGGTGTTGAGAAATAGTTATTAAATCAATACCAATATCTTCAAAATTGTTGGAATTAATGTTGATTAAAATACACACGAAGTTATTAAATATGTAAAGTTGTATGTTCATGTTCGTGGAGTAAACGATTGAAATTACGTCATGTTAGTGTGATCTCCGGAGTGAGGTCGTGCATTCTTCCACAAAACAAGTACTTCTAAATAGTAGTGTGTTGTTTCCTTCCGTTTCTGTTAGTTGTCTAAAACAAATTGTGTCAGTTGTCTTAGTGGGCAGCAGCGGACCTGCGCCGTTGTCAGAGGAGCGATCGGCTTCGTTCGTGTCCTCTAGTTATTTTCAGTAATTCCGCTTCCATCTTAATGTGTAGCGTAACATTCGAGAGTATTGTCACACAGCCATTACTGTTGGTTCTCGATTCATATTCTTAAGCTGATTCGCACTCGAACGAAACCGTGTTCGTTCACTTTACATTGCCTTCAAAAGTTCGTGTTAAATGTTGATATCGTTAAAATACAATATACAGTGCCATCTCAAGTACTAATTCGATTCCCTTAATTGTAAAATATAACAAATAACTTTTTAATGTCGTCGTATTATCCAGGTCGTGGTTGTTATTCGGTCACGTGTAAACTCAGAATCACTGCAATTACGATTTAATGCAGTCAAATTACCCTGAAACCGTAAGCGCCAACGACAAAACTTTATTAAGCCTAATTGCTCGTTAGTTTTGTTATAAAGAAAAACTATAAAACGTTTCGAATGACAAACATTGAAAGTATTTTAAATACATAATTATAAGTGATTTTATATTCACAGTTACGTACTTGTATCGAAATATCGAATTTAAATTCATTGATTTAATCAATGAATCGGTTTTCGATTTTTTAAGTGTTGGATCGTTGAATCTCGACCGCTTATCACGAGCCGTTATTTAATGAAGTCGCGCCGATGGTAGGGACCGGACGAGCATATTACGAGGTTAGATAAGATCAACACACATTAGCTCTCAGACTTTGACCCGGTGCCCATTATTTATTGACGACGCGGGCAAAAATACATCGACACGTCGTCTGGACAAATACAGAACTATTTCACTCGCGCGGCTACACTTTAGGACGCGTTCCGTGACGGCCCCTTTTAATACTGACCGGACAATCGAGTAAATTTTCTATTTACGTGAATATTTACTCGACGTCGACAGCGCGCTCGTCCGCGCAACCAATACCGCGTTTTAATTTAAGCGCAGGTTTAATACAAATTGTCATACTTAGATATATTTATTGCAGTAAGATCCCGTTTACATTATCGCCTTACTGGATACCGTAAATGTTCGAGAATTGAGCCTAGCTAAATGATTTTATTTGCGGATTAGATCACATTGCGGTATGTTCTTTAACGCAAGTAATTAATGTTTTAATTTTTTATATTCCACTCACCCTTAACTGTTATAAAACCGACACCCGCTTTTACTCGATTAAGTTTAGCTACCTAAACTAGATTAACATCTTAATTGACCTCCGACCTACAAGCAAGAAAACAGATATCATATTACATTGAAGTCAGTGAGTGCACACACGCAGTGCGCCGCTTGCGGTGGGCGTGCTGACGTCACCGCACGCAGCGACACAGGTGCCGACCGCGGACAGTGCCCACCGACTGGCACTAACCTACCTAATATTCAATGGACCTTAGAAAATACCTGTAATGTAAGGTTTCAACCTTGACAAACTAGCAACTACGATATTTGCACAGTTATCTGCTATTTTAATTAAAAATATTCATTTATTATAGAAAAATAATATCGAATTCGATTAATCATTAATTAATGAAACACTTAATAAAGAAGTTTCATTTTAACAAGTCGATTAAATAAAGTTATATTTCTTAATCGGGAATAAACTGGTAGCATTTGTATGGTGTGACATGTAGGGAATTATTACAGGCCTTTTTAAGGTTAATCAATTAGTAATGAGCCGTCAATTGGTTGAACTTCAGTCGCCAAGGCGATTAGTATTCGGAAGACACGGTAATTATTTCGCACTGGCTTGCATCTGGACTCCTACCAGCTGCTCGCGCCTCCACAGCCAGACGTTTCTCAGTTCTATTAACAACCGTGGCCAGCGATTGTGTTATTGGTGACCGTTACGTAGAATGTTATCAAATTACTGTGGACTCCCGGTACAGATAGGATTTGTACAAAAACATCTATATCTACATTGTTGACGAACTCGTTATATATTCATAAAAAATCATAGAAATCAACTTAGTTTTTTTGATAATTTTCTGTTTACAATTTTTTAATTTATGTTTGTAGACGGACAAGTTTATGTCAAGTTGTAACGGCCACTAACGGCATCTAGGCGGTTGTTATTAAGCTTAAACATTGTAATAATCGGCCTTAATTATCGTAACCGTTAATGTAATTTATTCAAATTGGATGTCAAGGGGTATGCGCCGCGGACCCGTGGCGGATACGCGGCGGACACGCGGCGAGGGGCGCGTGACGTTTGCAGCAACCTACGATGACTACGGAATGCAAGGAAGCCGTGGAGACGCTGTTAGCTTTTTATAATTTAGTTTCACATTTATCTCGATGTATTTACAACTAAGTAGTTGAACTTCTAAATAAATGACGTCGGCGTAAATCCCTAGATTATGTTCATAACATCACCTACAGTCATTCCGGGCAAGCCGCTGACAACAGACAAAGTGGACTCTAATACAAATGTCTATTGTCATTCCTATAGCTGTATGGAGGGCGATATCAAATCCATAACCGTCTCAATTGCTAAACTAAATGTCTATTGAATAAAACTACTCGAGCCAGCTCTACGGCGCGCGCTGGGCCGCGACGGAGTAATTCGTCGGGACATCGCGCGACCTCCCGACAGTTTTTGCATTTTATCACTGTTTATTTTACACCCGCCTTATATTTATACAAATGAAGCGTCTCTTCATTTTCATGAAATAAAATATAAGCTGCATTTAGCGCTGCGGGCGCTGAATGGGATGAAGCGCTGTGTCACAACATACTATGTTAATATGTTAAGTGCGGAGATGTGAGTTATGAAAGCGGACTGTAACGCGGGGACAGAGTAGCGAGTGTGCTGCCACAATTATCATAATTTTGGTGAAATCATTAAGAAGGAAAGAACCTGAATTATTGAATTACTGTTGTCTTCTTCAGAAATAGATCAGTGGAAGACTAGCCTATTTATTATACAGTGTAAACAAACACCAACTATTATTTGTATCCGTAGCTTCTGGAAGCACTTGCTATTAAGTTGTCGTAACAAAAACTGCCTCTCACCTGACTATAAGCTACGAAAGGGAATTGTTAATGCTAGAAAGAGCTGCGTGGCGTTTGTGATGTAAACAGCGCGCGGCGTGCACCGCAGCTGGCATTGATAGAGTTTTTAAAGAGCAGGCATTCAATACTTAAGCGAGACCGAGAGCGACGGACGGAGCTGAATGATTGAACTATTAAGTCCCGAGACCGAATGATCCGTCGGACAAATCTCCCCTCCCCGCGTCCCACGGCGCCCGCCGCCAAGTACAGTCACGGAGGAAAGCTAAAGGTCGGCCGACGATCGATCGCCGCAGATGTCGGTATTAATCGGTGACTTGAATCCGTCGAGCCGCGTATAAATCAGCGCTAATTGTACCTATTTATATTTATCAAGTCGTTCTGCCCACTCGGAGGTGCAATGAGCGCGATGGTGCCTGGACCTCAAACGGGCTCTGTTCTCGATGACTTAGAAGAACATCTTAAATGGTACATCTCGCTCCCTGGCACGGAAATAAGTTTTTGTTCCACATCGTGGAAGTACAACTGCTGTCACAATGCCGATTATGTGTCTTCAATTAATAAAGGAGATCATTGGCAGATTATTAAAATTAATTTTAGTGTTTACGTAGAAGTCTGGTGTTGTGGTGGCGCACTTTACATTTTGAACATTAAATTGCTAATTGGCGCTGTGTGGTAATCGCACAAAGTATCAACATTACCATTATCGACATTAAAACTTTGAGTCAATTCAAACAGCACCTTATTAAATGTATTTAGTATTTTTTTAAAATGCGAGTGAACGTTGAATGGATGCAACATTGATGTTCCATTCTCAACACATTCGATGGTTCACAAAATGTCATTTAAGCTTATATGATCGTTATAAAATTAGGTCGCAGTATAATGAAGTGAAAACGCGTCGTAATTGGTTGTTAAGAGAAGATCCGCGGACGACGCTCGCACTCGTAACCTGAGACAATTCTTAAATCGTTAAATATTAAATGGTCTTAATATGTAAAAGCTTTTGGACTTGATTGTACTTTTAGCAGCAAACTCAACGCACAAGGTGTGATCGTCTTGATATTAAATGTAACGGTAAATTTTAAATTTGTTCCTTAACAGTATATTTACAAGGCCCTATGTCCACATTGCTCAACAATAAAAAAGATATCAACACTTCCTTATTGAAATGTATAAATATTGATTAGAAAAATGTTCAAAGCAAAGTTCGCAATAGATAAATACAATTAAAATTTCATCGCAAAAATATGCAAGAAAGTTAACGACCGCGCGGAACAGCGCCGCCAATAACTCGTGGAGACGGGCGCGCGGACTTGGCGCGGACGGCGCGGACGGCGCGGCCGCGGCGCTCCGTCACGCGCCCGTCTGCACATTTACGAGCCGAGGAAAAAAGTCGGAGCAACTACAAAGTCGAATTTCATCAATCGCCGCAACAATAACGTATTTCTGCCCCGGCCTCATTGTGTTATATCTAATAAACTATCTCCAGAAGATATTCCGGGACGTTTATAGCTGTTTTTGACATATTTGTGATGGTCTGAAGATCGGGACCCCGCCATAGATTTATAGATCCCCGGGCCATTTCTTCCGAGTAACTAGTTTCTACGCGCGGTCATTCTTTGTGGCTGATGTTTTTTGTTTTTTTTTTGTTACGTTTATGATTTAGTGTTATGTTCGTAGGTGCTCTTCGATTTATATTGCATTTGTGTTTATACAGAGATTGCTCGACGACATATATACGAGGATGATGTATGAACTCTGCCCACTCCCACGATCACTAGAATGCGTAACTGACCGCATCGGTCCTATTGATACAATGTGATATTATATTACATTTGGTATCATATCCTTGCAGGTGGAATTTGTAGCTTTCGTAAGATACTTGAGTATAGTAAAAATAAACATTAACTACTTTTTTTGAATGCAAATCTCTGAACACGTGTTTATGCCGTGACCACTTCTCCACCTACATCAGACTCTTCCGTAACAAATTGACTCGCTATATTTTGAAATGTTTTAAAAGGGGCCGATCGTAAAGCAGGGCCGATGCGACGCTTCTTATATCATAGGTAGATGCGCCTAATTCTGTCACTTTTACTATTAAACAACGCGGGACATTAAATAGTAAATGTCAAAACATTTTTGTGTGCGCCCGCGCCGCTCACCGAAATGCGATCGTTAAACTTCGGCGTCTCCCGACACGAGACGAATATCTAAAGTAAATGAGAAGCTCGTAAACAACGCATCGAATACTGCAAAAATATTATTACAATCGATTAAAGATAAGCATTTATATGAAACTTTTGTTACGGTAAATTATCTAAAAATTTACTAAATCCTACTAAAAAATGTCTCAGTCGAATAGTTTCATCGCGTCAAATGTTATAGCAATTTGTCTAAATTAATTATGATGTCGGCCAAATATATCTAATAACACAAATACTAAGGTTAAAGTTCATACAATTACGAGTTTAAGTAACAATTGTATTTGCGAAATGTAGCCATGCTAAGCTGAGCTGTGTCGCCGCGCCGCACCGCCCGGAGCGCGCGCTGGCCGCCCGGAGCCCGCACGCGTTATCTTTGCCCATCTTTTCTTCAATTAAACTTTCACTATCTAGATACCACGTACAAATTCACTTCGATAATTACAACTCACTGATGATCTAGAGCAACGTTAATTGTACTTTACTTTATTTGATTAATTCGCAACATCGACTGCTCGCCCGCGGGTTGAAACATATTTGGGCTGATCGTTTTACCTTACGTGAACATTTTTTCAAGATATAGACTGTTTCATGTGCAGTCGTAGTCAGTATTCGAAGGAGCAATTTTTACTTAGGTACCTCAAAATACTGAAAAGTTGTTAGAGAAACAGTATGTGTTGACAATTATAGTTTATTTGAAGAGTCTAGTACTGGTTTGTTGTGCAAATAAACCATTTTAACGGAGCAATTCACAACGATTTTCGCGGGCTTAGATGAAACTTATACAGACATTAGTCGTTG